>CM036754.1:46546583-46735432 GCA_020796225.1 Arion vulgaris
GACATGGACCTAACTTGTACATGGGACCTAACTTGTACACGGACCTACCATGTACATGATACCTAACTTGTACATGGGACCTAGCTTGTACACGGGACCTAACTTGTACACTGGACCTAACTTGTACATGGGACCTAACTTGTACATGGGACCTAACTTGTACATGTGACCTAACTTGTACACGGGACCTAACTTGTACATGGGACCTAACTTGTACATGGGACCTAACTTGTACATGGTACCTAACTTGTACATGGGACCTAACTTGTACACGGTACCTAACTTGTACATGGGACCAACTTGCTGCCTTGCATGTAGGCTGGGAACAGCCAAAGGCTAACGGAGAGCGAATACAGTAAACGCTGGCTGAAACCGGACACATCGCTGAAGGATAAGCACCAGAGCTCCAAATGGCGCTGAAGAGGTGACGAAAAACACACCGCTGCTAAAGGCTGCATGAATGAAATTTCCACATGAATAAGATTTATTGAGAAATCTGGTACATCAGTCTAAGCGATGATCGCGTGAGAGTGAGAGAGTACTCGGGACCTAACATGTACGCGGGACCTATTTTTCACCGAAGTGCAGTGATAATGGTCCTAGAAAGGTAAAGGAACATGTGTTAATCCCATGAGGTTTAGTGGGTAATACAGTCTTAGGCCTGTATTTTTCATTGACCACCGGCACACGATGGGTTATGTGATCAACATCACGCCGGCTGCTTTTACTTCCTATTGCTTTTCCTGGTACCCAACTGAGGCATGGTCGATTTGAGAGCCGTTACGGTCGGAACAAATATTCAACTCCCACTTTGGAAATGAACCAGGAGCTTGCGCAGAAAAAAAAGTGAATTCCTTAAGGTCTACTCTACTGTAGCTCTCCCAGGTGATGGTATTATCTAACGAAATAGGGAAAGCTTTATAGTTTTGTAAACTATAGTACTTTGTTGTACGTGTTTCACTATTATCTTAACGTCTACTCTACTGTGTCTCTCCCAGGTGATGGTATTATCTTAACGTCTACTCTACTGTGTCTCTCCCAGGTGATGGTATTATCTTAACGTCTACTCTACTGTGTCTCTCCCAGGTGATGGTATTATCTTAACGTCTACTCTACTGTAGCTCTCCCAGGTGATGGTATTATCTTAACGTCTACTCTACTGTAGCTCTCCCAGGTGATGGTATTATCAATCAATAAATCAAACATCAACTCTACTGTGACTCTTTCTGGTGATGGTATTATCAATCAATAAATCAAACAACAAATCCGATACAGTGTCTTATGTTTTTTATGGCTCTGTAGAAATGTCTTTACTTAACTCTTGGTGTACGCATACTAGAACCTCTTCTTAACGCGTTGTTTTAAATAATAAAATATCGTGCCATAACAAAAATATATTACAACTTTTTTACGCTAAGTAACAGAGCATGATATCATATACCGGAATGTGCAGAGTTTAAAACTCTATCTAACAAATTCATCTGCTGTATTCAACAGATATTTCTACACATATAGAATTAATTTGGTCCTATGAATACTTTTAGAAAAATGTTAGAACATGAAGCGGCTTGTCGGAGAATTGGTACTTTCCGAACGGTTTGTCAAGTGGTTTATTGTACTTTATAAGTTAACACCGCCAATGTGTTTCTGGGGCCTTATAAGGGAGCAAAGAATAGTAACGCTGCCACCTACAAGGCTCGTGAGAGGGGACTAAGCTAGAGTCTAGGAAGCTCCCCTGGTAAGTAAAAGCGTCATAGAAATCGGATGTGCTTGTCTACTTGTAGGCGTATGTATAACTGGCACAACTTACAATCGCTCTTAGACTCAGATCACATACAGATCACAAAGCGTGGTTTAATAAGTGGTTGATACGGAGCGTTCGATGCAGAAAGTAATGTACTGGGAGTGCTATTATACAGTAGTAAATGCTGGAAGATGACCCAACACATAATACACAAGTTGGAGACATTTCAGAATAAACGTTTAAGAAGAATCCTGCAAATTTTCTGACCAAATACCAAAACAAATGAGGAGCTTTTGAAACTAACGGACTGTGCATCCTTGGAGACCATCATTAAGAGACGAAGATGGAGGTGATTTGGACATGTATGTGGCGAGATGTATGACAGTGGAAGCATTGGCTGGACAGCCTCAGATGGACAGCGGATGGGAAGAAAGGCCTGGACGTCCAAAGAAACATGGAAGAACGGTGGGAGAGTTGAAGGAGTTGGCCTGATGTGGGAGACGGTTGGTAGAAAGGCAGCAGAGCGGCAAAAGTGGAAGTCTCTTGTGGAAGTCTTACGTGTCAATCGGGACAGGAAGAGGATATAGATAGTTTGATGAAGAAGAAGAAGAAGAAGAATTAACTCGTACAGTCTTGCTTTTCTTTCTTCTTTTTCTCCGATCCTGTTTTGTCTCACAGCGTCAAGTTAAACAAGAGATTTCTAAAACGGATCCTTGTGTGCGCTTCGTAGATAGTGACTTTCGTCGCCTCTGTTATCTCTGAGGTCCATCTTTTGCGTGATCTGCCTTTTGCTTTGTATCCATTGTATCATTGCTCTTTGAGGTGTACTGCCTGTTAGTAATCTGCTTATGTGGCCAAACCATTTCATTTGCTGTTTCTTGATGAAGTTTAGTACTGATGTTGTACCCACTTTTTCCTGATGTCTTCATTTCTCAACCGGTCTCTTCTTGTCACACCCAGCATTCTGCGCATACACTTCATCTCTGTCGTGACTAGTTTTCTTCTATCATTTGTTGTCAGTGACCAAGTTTGGCACTGGTAACATAATGTGGGGAGAAAGAATGTGTTGAGCATTGCTCTTTTTGTGTTCATGGTGACATATTTGCATTTTAAAATTTGCGTCATTTTTCCTATCATTTGATTTGCTTTGTTGCATCTGTGTTGAATTTCATTAGTTATTCTTCCGTTTGCTGAAAAATCCTTTCCAGGTATGTGAAGTCTTTTACTTGATTTAGTGTGCGATTGTCGATGGAGATATTGGTAGTGCTTTCCTCTTTGGCGAATGTCATTAATTCGGTTCTGTCGATGTTTATTCTCATGTTGTATTCGTTACATACTAACTGGAGTCTGTTACTGTGTTGTTGTAGTTGTTCTTCTGTTATTGATATGATTGCCTGATCGTCTGCAAAAAGAAATTCATTTAAGGGCTCCCCGAGGTTGTTTCCTTCGCTGGTGTTAGCTATTTTACAGATGTGGTCAATATACGTGATGAACAGCAGCGAAGATAGTACGCATCCTTGTCTTACTCCTGACTACGTGAATTTTTTTTGGATATCCCTGTGTTTGTTCGAATAGTACACTGGCTGTTTATGTAAAGGCTCTTGCATCGGCTCAATAGGTGGTCATTAACCCCATAGGTTGTTAGTATTTTCCACAACTTGTGCCTGTCTGCGCGGTCAAACGATTTTTCCTGATCCACAAATGCAACATGCAGGTGTTTGTCGGATTCGACAGTTCTTTCCACTAACTGCCTGAGGGCGAATATCGCATCTGAACAGCTTCTGTTCTTCATGAAACCCATTTGCGAGACATTAAGCTGTGGCTTGATGATGTGGTGGAGCTTTTTTTCCAAAACTTTACAAAATATTTGTCCTGTGTGGTTCAGTAGCACTATTCCTCTATATTTTGTATAGTCTCTCTTGTTACCTTTCTTCTTCCAGATGGGAACTATTAACATTTTGTATAGTCCCTCTTGCTACCTTTCTTCTTCCAGATGGGAACTATTAACATTTTGTATAGTCCCTCTTGTTACCTTTCTTCTTCCAGATGGGAACTATTAACATTTTGTATAGTTAGGGGTTAGTTTACATATCTTGGTAGCGTACTGACACTAAATGGTGGCACAGAGGAAGATATAAAATCACGTCTGAGTAAGGCCAGAACCGCTTTTGCCAGAATGAAACCAGTATGGAAGTCCAAAATCTACAATAGGACCACAAGCTTAAACTCTATAAAAGCATTGTTTTGCCAGTTTTGCTCTACGGATCGGAGTGTTGGAGGATGACCAAAGGAGATACTAGCAGGCTGTCAGTTTTCCACCACTCTTGTCTTCGCAGAATCTTGGGAATCTTTTGGCCAGTAAAAATATCCAATAACCAACTACTCCAAGACACAAGACAAGAGTCAATGAATGACATACTCAAAAAGAGAAGATGGAAATGGCTCGGACATGTTATGAGAATGAGACAAGAAATGCCTGCAAGGATAGCCCTCACTTGGACACCAGAGGAAAGAGAAAGAAAGGCAGACCACGGACAACATGGAGGCGCATGATGGAAGAGGAACTGGACACCGCATCTCTGACGTGGGGCTCTGCGCTGAAGGTTGCACGGACAGGAGAGCATGGAAAGTCCTTTCTGAAGCCCCATGTGTCACTAGGCATGACGGGATTAAGTAAGTAAGTAAGTAATAGTTAGGGGTTAGTGGCTCGGTCTATTAACCCCGACGTTCTGAGTTCGAATCACGCTGCGGACAGTTTGCTTGCAAATCGATCGTTTCCGTTGATTTTAACAAAGGACGATGGCGCCACCCGTTCAGAAAGCAATGGCAAACTACTGAACGTATAAGTGGTGCCTAGAAAATCAATGACTTGTTTACTGTGGTTGATGGCTACGTCCTTTGGGATATGCCACGATTTTCATTTTCATAGTCTCTCTTGTTACCTTTCTTCTTCCAGATGGGAACTATTAACATTTTGTATAGTCCCTCTTGCTACCTTTCTTCTTCCAGATGGGAACTATTAACATTTTGTATAGTCCCTCTTGTTACCTTTCTTCTTCCAGATGGGAACTATTAACATTTTGTATAGTCTCTCTTTTACCTTCTTCTTCCAGATGGGAACTATTAACATTTTGTATAGTCCCTCTTGCTACCTTTCTTCTTCCAGATGGGAACTATTAACATTTTGTATAGTCCCTCTTGTTACCTTTCTTCTTCCAGACGGGAACTATTAACATTTTGTATAGTCCCTCTTGTTACCTTTCTTCTTCCAGACGGGAACTATTAACATTTTGTATAGTCTCTCTTGCTACCTTTCTTCTTCCAGATGGGAACTATTAACATTTTGTATAGTCTCTCCTGCTACCTTTCTTCTTCCAGATGAGAACTATTAACATTTTGTATAGTCTCTCTTGCTACCTTTCTTCTTCCAGATGGGAACTATTAACATTTTGTATAGTCCCTCTTGTTACCTTTCTTCTTCCAGATGGGAACTATTAACAGTAAGGTAACAATTACCAGCTTGGTCGACATTGAGTGTGTATAATACTCGGCCACCAGTACAGTACGTTTGGGTTATAGATAGCTAATCCATATAATGTTATATATGCGATGATGTTGCAAGTAATACATTACCTGTTTAACAACGTTCTTCTGGGATAGCCAATAATAATCATAAATAAAACACGATATATTTATAAACATTATGACGTCAATGAAATGGGAGGCTGGGGGAATTACATTTGAATAGAACTATCTATGACTATTTGGAGCGTGATGTTGATTTGCATGGTTGCTAGTCACCTTTACCAGAGCCAACTAAAACTACTATATGCTGGTGTGCCTTTACCCAACAACACTTCACACGCTTTTCTATTTTTATTTGGAAAGATATGAATGAAGCCGGACCGTATAGTACGATGAATCACCGTATCTTGCTTGTATGACTTGTCTTGATGACTAATTCAATGATATGGGTTTCTCCTAAGGTTAAACTCAAGAAGATGATTGGTTTAATTTTTCGGGTGTTTGTGTTGTGATTGGTTGAGAAATAATCACTCTATGACATCACTGATGGTTGTAAACCTCACGTGAGGATGTCGCTTTCATTGTTTGTAAACATTTTAGATTTGATCAATCAAGGTAGACTTTGGGATTTGGAATGAGAGAAAGCATAATACTGGTTGTTGTTTGTGGGTCTATGATGACACACACAAACACCAACACATATACGCACAGAGAGGGAGAGAGAGAGAGAGAGAGAAAATAGAGAGTATCTCAATAAGAAATGATAGAAGAAATAAGGAATAGAAATAAATAACAAGTTTATGAAAGATATGATATTTGTGAATGGAATAAGTGTGAGATGCGATTTTGAAGTGAGGATGAGTGTGTGTTTGTCTCTGAGTGTGTGTCTGTGAGTGTGTGTCTGTTAGTGTGTGTCTGTGAGTGTGTATGTGTGAGAGAGAAAATGTGTGAGAATGCGAAAGAGAATTTATGGGATTGAGATTTTGAGTGTGAGTGAGAGTGTATGTATGTGGGGGTGCGGGAATGTGAAGGGAAGATGATAGATGTGAGATAGATGGGGGTGGTGGGCAGAGTGTATATTTGAGATAGCGATGAAGATTACCAGAGAAAAATAGAACACGAGAGAGTGAGAGACAGAGAGACAGAGAATTAGTGGCCACATACGTCTTATTAACAACCAGGGGCGGCTCGTCATTAAGGTAGTAATGTGAATAGTAAAAATAGTAACGTGTACTTATTATTTTAGACATTATTTCTTCATAATTATTAATTTGAACGGGATACTGATTAGCTTTGAAAGTTGATATATAACGTTAAAATATCACACACAGTCTGAATCTGAAATTCAGCATCTTTCCTCCCTAATTAGTATACGCCCTGGTCATTAGGGGCCAGTAAGAACCGGTCCTACCAAACCAAAAATAATTAACGTGTACTTATTATTTTATAAATGATTTTTTCGTAATTATTACTTTTAACTTGACACTGATTAGCTTTGAAAATTGAATATATACCACTAAAATATAAATATTACATGTATATCAGAATAATATAACAATCATATTAACATATAACATCTCCCTGTTAACCAATATATATATACTGAAACTCATCATTTTGCACCTAATACTTGTGCATTGTACTATGCACTATTTCTGGGGCTAGTTTACAAAATTCCTATCTAAGATGTAACATTGCGGCCTCCGGCCTTTGATCGCTATTGCAATGATGCTGATTTCTTTTCGTAAGCGCTTATACCCAGATAAGGTGCTTGCTTCTGCTATGCGGCGCGTTCAGAAATTTCCCAGGAGGCTCTCTCAACCAGTATAGAACTTCCAATTCTGACAGGGTGAAACTTGTCTTAACTTTCCACCCTCATAGTTCCCTTGTGAAGAAAGTCTTATTCCGTCATCTCTCCATTCTTCAGTCTGATCCTGAGACACGTTCAATCTTCCAACACTATCCTTTGGTGGCGTACAGACGGGACAGAAGCCTTAAGGATATGTTGGTTCACAGTCGCCTCAAGCCTAACATCCAGAGTCATTTTGGAACCATCCAGGTGGGCGTCGGCGCTGCAACACTTGTGCTCATGTAATACAGACCCGCACGGTGTCTTTTCCAAAAGCCACGTTCGTTGTTGAAGACAGTTTCACGTGCGAGTCCGTAATATTATCTATGCCATTATCTGCAAGCGGTGCAACAAGGCCTATATTGGGAAACCGGCAGGAGACTCAGTGACCGATTCGCCCAACACGCGCGATATACGCCAATGCTCTGTGACCCCTGTAGCTACCATTTCAATGATACTGGCCATTCAGGAGCTTGCGATGTCCAGGTCACAGCCATCCGATCATGTTCCTCTGATGATCGTAGTCGATTTGCTCTAGAGAATCGGTTGATTTCTTTGTATGGTACCTTGCGACCACGCGGCTCAACGTATTACATTCTTATGCTTCTTAGTACTTTCTCTTCCATGCTTTGTAATCTCTATGGGTATATGTTGCATGTATTACATTCGTATGCTTCTTAGTACTTTCTCTTCCCATGCTTTATAATCTATATGGGTATATGTTGCATGTATTCAAGTTATATATTTACTAGATGTTTCATTGTTTCTTTTCTATTTCTAGTTTTTATGTGTGTTTTTGTTTTACATTTATTTCGTTATTCGTTTTTATTCCAGATTTTCCTTAGATACGTTGGTATTTGGTCGTCCATTTGTGTTTCATTTTAATTTGTCACTCCTGTTTGTTCGTTTGCTTGATAAAGGCCTTGTTGGTCGAAACGTTGCTGTTTATCGTCACTGTTTATGTATTTTGTAAAACTATAGTACTTTGTTTGTACGTGTTTCACTATTTACCAAGTTTTACTGCAGTCTTCCCCTATTTCTAAAACAATTATGTCATTTTCATTCAGCAGGAAGATATATTCATTCTTACGCAGCCAAACTACTTCCCAGGTAAACGAGGACTCTAGATTAAATAGTCCGTTTAATTATCGATTGAATCCCCAGTTTTATATAAAAATTGTATAAAATTATAGAAAATAGTAATAAATAACAAACCATCATAGAATAAGATTAGTTTTAGGAATTGTCCCTTGAATTAATACACCTCGTCTACAACAATTTTCTTTCGTACATTTATTTGATTTGACTAATTTGAGTTAGTTGTCAACTGAGTTGAGTGAAACACGTAAAAACATTTTTAATAATAACAAAGTACTAGAACTTTACAAAATACAAAAAACAATGACAATACACAGAAAAGTTTCCAAATTGCCTTTATCAAGCAAAGAATACAACAGAAGTGAGAATTTCACTTCTTTACAGTACACTACATGCAAAATCTTTTACAGGACGTAGCCATCTGTCGCAGTGATTATATATTATAAAATCACCTTAATATGTATAAGACGCGCTTGACTCGATGACAAGTTCGTGTTGCTTGGTTTTTTTTTGTCATGCGGGTGATGCATGTTCAATTTGCGTTCCAGACAAGTTTTTTTTAAATATTCTCTAGGCTATCCTGTCGTTTGATGTGTCCAAGATATTTAATTATCCTTGATTTTATATTATTTAATAGCCAACTCTCTTTAGTATCAAGCTATTGCAGAACAGAAGCATTTGTTCTTTTCTTGAAAGGGGTATAACTTCCCGGAATAGACAAATAATAGTAAATACTAAAAACCACGATTTTTTTCGAAATTTTTGCCGGACGCCAGCAAAAAAAATGACCACCAGCCGCCTCCACTGTTAACAACCATGTACAGATTCATACACATACATGACAATCTCTTGATATACACATGTACACATATCTCTAACGTAATGTTGAAAATACATAGTCCATTTGTATGAGATTTACGTGCGTTGTTCTATGTATATACTTATCAGAAAAGGAATCTCTGTGCTGTTAGCGTTAGGTGATCGTCTCTCATGCCAAAGGTACCAGGAATCTCTGTGCTGTTAGCGTTAGGTGATCGTCTCTCGTGCCAAAGGTACCAGGAATCTCTGTGCTGTTAGCGTTAGGTGATCGTCTCTCATGCCAAAGGTACCAGGAATCTCTGTGCTGTTAGCGTTAGGTGATCGTCTCTCATGCCAAAGGTACCAGGAATCTCTGTGCTGTTAGCGTTAGGTGATCGTCTCTCATGCCAAAGGTACCAGGAATCTCTGTGCTGTTAGCGTTAGGTGATCGTCTCTCGTGCCAAAGGTACCAGGAATCTCTGTGCTGTTAGCGTTAGGTGATCGTCTCTCATGCCAAAGGTACCAGGAATCTCTGTGCTGTTAGCGTTAGGTGATCGTCTCTCATGCCAAAGGTACCAGGAATCTCTGTGCTGTTAGCGTTAGGTGATCGTCTCTCATGCCAAAGGTACCAGGAATCTCTGTGCTGTTAGCGTTAGGTGATCGTCTCTCATGCCAAAGGTACCAGGAATCTCTGTGCTGTTAGCGTTAGGTGATCGTCTCTCATGCCAAAGGTACCAGGAATCTCTGTGCTGTTAGCGTTAGGTGATCGTCTCTCATGCCAAAGGTACCAGGAATCTCTCTGCTGTTAGCGTTAAGTGATCGTCTCTCGTGCCAAAGGTACCAGGAATCTCTGTGCTGTTAGCGTTAAGTGATCGTCTCTCGTGCCAAAGGTACCAGGAATCTCTGTGCTGTTAGCGTTAGGTGATCGTCTCTCATGCCAAAGGTACCAGGAATCTCTGTGCTGTTAGCGTTAGGTGATCGTCTCTCGTGCCAAAGGTACCAGGAATCTCTGTGCTGTTAGCGTTAGGTGATCGTCTCTCGTGCCAAAGGTACCAGGAATCTCTGTGCTGTTAGCGTTAGGTGATCGTCTCTCATGCCAAAGGTACCAGGAATCTCTGTGCTGTTAGCGTTAGGTGATCGTCTCTCATGCCAAAGGTACCAGGAATCTCTGTGCTGTTAGCGTTAGGTGATCGTCTCTCGTGCCAAAGGTACCAGGAATCTCTGTGCTGTTAGCGTTAGGTGATCGTCTCTCATGCCAAAGGTACCAGGAATCTCTGTGCTGTTAGCGTTAGGTGATCGTCTCTCATGCCAAAGGTACCAGGAATCTCTGTGCTGTTAGCGTTAGGTGATCGTCTCTCATGCTAAAGGTACCAGGAATCTCTGTGCTGTTAGCGTTAGGTGATCGTCTCTCATGCCAAAGGTACCAGGAATCTCTGTGCTGTTAGCGTTAGGTGATCGTCTCTCATGCCAAAGGTACCAGGAATCTCTGTGCTGTTAGCGTTAGGTGATCGTCTCTCATGCCAAAGGTACCAGGAATCTCTCTGCTGTTAGCGTTAAGTGATCGTCTCTCGTGCCAAAGGTACCAGGAATCTCTGTGCTGTTAGCGTTAGTGATCGTCTCGTGCCAAAGGTACCAGGAATCTCTGCTGTTAGCGTTAGGTGATCGTCTCTCATGCCAAAGGTACCAGGAATCTCTCTGCTGTTAGCGTTAAGTGATCGTCTCTCGTGCCAAAGGTACCAGGAATCTCTGTGCTGTTAGCGTTAAGTGATCGTCTCTCGTGCCAAAGGTACCAGGAATCTCTCTGCTGTTAGCGTTAAGTGATCGTCTCTCGTGCCAAAGGTACCAGGAATCTCTGTGCTGTTAGCGTTAGGTGATCGTCTCTCATGCCAAAGGTACCAGGAATCTCTGTGCTGTTAGCGTTAGGTGATCGTCTCTCATGCCAAAGGTACCAGGTCATCTCTGTGCTGTTAGCGTTAAGTGATCGTCTCTCATGCCAAAGGTACCAGGAATCTCTGTGCTGTTAGCGTTAAGTGATCGTCTCTCGTGCCAAAGGTACCAGGTCATCTCTGTGCTGTTAGCGTTAAGTGATCGTCTCTCATGCCAAAGGTACCAGGAATCTCTGTGCTGTTAGCGTTAGGTGATCGTCTCTCGTGCCAAAGGTACCAGGTCATCTCTCTGCTGTTAGCGTTAGGTGATCGTCTCTCGTGCCAAAGGTACCAGGAATCTCTGTGCTGTTAGCGTTAAGTGATCGTCTCTCATGCCAAAGGTACCAGGAATCTCTGTGCTGTTAGCGTTAAGTGATCGTCTCTCGTGCCAAAGGTACCAGGAATCTCTCTGCTGTTAGCGTTAAGTGATCGTCTCTCGTGCCAAAGGTACCAGGAATCTCTGTGCTGTTAGCGTTAGGTGATCGTCTCTCATGCCAAAGGTACCAGGAATCTCTGTGCTGTTAGCGTTAAGTGATCGTCTCTCATGCCAAAGGTACCAGGTCATCTCTGTGCTGTTAGCGTTAAGTGATCGTCTCTCGTGCCAAAGGTACCAGGTCATCTCTCTGCTGTTAGCGTTAAGTGATCGTCTCTCGTGCCAAAGGTACCAGGAATCTCTGTGCTGTTAGCGTTAGGTGATCGTCTCTCATGCCAAAGGTACCAGGAATCTCTGTGCTGTTAGCGTTAAGTGATCGTCTCTCGTGCCAAAGGTACCAGGTCATCTCTGTGCTGTTAGCGTTAAGTGATCGTCTCTCGTGCCAAAGGTACCAGGAATCTCTCTGCTGTTAGCGTTAAGTGATCGTCTCTCGTGCCAAAGGTACCAGGTCATCTCTCTGCTGTTAGCGTTAAGTGATCGTCTCTCGTGCCAAAGGTACCAGGAATCTCTGTGCTGTTAGCGTTAGGTGATCGTCTCTCATGCCAAAGGTACCAGGAATCTCTGTGCTGTTAGCGTTAGGTGATCGTCTCTCATGCCAAAGGTACCAGGAATCTCTGTGCTGTTAGCGTTAAGTGATCGTCTCTCATGCCAAAGGTACCAGGTCATCTCTGTGCTGTTAGCGTTAGGTGATCGTCTCTCATGCCAAAGGTACCAGGTCATCTCTGTGCTGTTAGCGTTAAGTGATCGTCTCTCGTGCCAAAGGTACCAGGAATCTCTGTGCTGTTAGCGTTAAGTGATCGTCTCTCGTGCCAAAGGTACCAGGAATCTCTGTGCTGTTAGCGTTAAGTGATCGTCTCTCATGCCAAAGGTACCAGGTCATCTCTGTGCTGTTAGCGTTAAGTGATCGTCTCTCGTGCCAAAGGTACCAGGTCATCTCTCTGCTGTTAGCGTTAAGTGATCGTCTCTCGTGCCAAAGGTACCAGGAATCTCTGTGCTGTTAGCGTTAAGTGATCGTCTCTCTTGCCAAAGGTACCAGGTCATCTCTCTGCTGTTAGCGTTAGGTGATCGTCTCTCGTGCCAAAGGTACCAGGAATCTCTGTGCTGTTAGCGTTAAGTGATCGTCTCTCGTGCCAAAGGTACCAGGAATCTCTGTGCTGTTAGCGTTAAGTGATCGTCTCTCTTGCCAAAGGTACCAGGAATCTCTGTGCTGTTAGCGTTAGGTGATCGTCTCTCGTGCCAAAGGTACCAGGAATCTCTGTGCTGTTAGCGTTAAGTGATCGTCTCTCGTGCCAAAGGTACCAGGAATCTCTCTGCTGTTAGCGTTAAGTGATCGTCTCTCTTGCCAAAGGTACCAGGTCATCTCTCTGCTGTTAGCGTTAAGTGATCGTCTCTCGTGCCAAAGGTACCAGGAATCTCTCTGCTGTTAGCGTTAAGTGATCGTCTCTCTTGCCAAAGGTACCAGGTCATCTCTCTGCTGTTAGCGTTAAGTGATCGTCTCTCGTGCCAAAGGTACCAGGAATCTCTGTGCTGTTAGCGTTAAGTGATCGTCTCTCGTGCCAAAGGTACCAGGAATCTCTGTGCTGTTAGCGTTAAGTGATCGTCTCTCATGCCAAAGGTACCAGGAATCTCTGTGCTGTTAGCGTTAGGTGATCGTCTCTCATGCCAAAGGTACCAGGAATCTCTGTGCTGTTAGCGTTAAGTGATCATCTCTCATGCCAAAGGTACCAGGAATCTCTGTGCTGTTAGCGTTAAGTGATCGTCTCTCATGCCAAAGGTACCAGGAATCTCTGTGCTGTTAGCGTTAAGTGATCGTCTCTCGTGCCAAAGGTACCAGGTCATCTCTGTGCTGTTAGCGTTAAGTGATCGTCTCTCGTGCCAAAGGTACCAGGTCATCTCTCTGCTGTTAGCGTTAAGTGATCGTCTCTCGTGCCAAAGGTACCAGGAATCTCTGTGCTGTTAGCGTTAGGTGATCGTCTCTCATGCCAAAGGTACCAGGAATCTCTGTGCTGTTAGCGTTAAGTGATCGTCTCTCGTGCCAAAGGTACCAGGTCATCTCTGTGCTGTTAGCGTTAAGTGATCGTCTCTCGTGCCAAAGGTACCAGGTCATCTCTCTGCTGTTAGCGTTAAGTGATCGTCTCTCGTGCCAAAGGTACCAGGAATCTCTGTGCTGTTAGCGTTAGGTGATCGTCTCTCAGGCCAAAGGTACCAGGAATCTCTGTGCTGTTAGCGTTAAGTGATCGTCTCTCATGCCAAAGGTACCAGGTCATCTCTGTGCTGTTAGCGTTAAGTGATCGTCTCTCGTGCCAAAGGTACCAGGTCATCTCTCTGCTGTTAGCGTTAAGTGATCGTCTCTCGTGCCAAAGGTACCAGGAATCTCTGTGCTGTTAGCGTTAAGTGATCGTCTCTCATGCCAAAGGTACCAGGAATCTCTGTGCTGTTAGCGTTAAGTGATCGTCTCTCATGCCAAAGGTACCAGGAATCTCTGTGCTGTTAGCGTTAGGTGATCGTCTCTCTTGCCAAAGGTACCAGGTCATCTCTGTGCTGTTAGCGTTAGGTGATCGTCTCTCATGCCAAAGGTACCAGGAATCTCTGTGCTGTTAGCGTTAAGTGATCGTCTCTCATGCCAAAGGTACCAGGAATCTCTGTGCTGTTAGCGTTAAGTGATCGTCTCTCGTGCCAAAGGTACCAGGAATCTCTGTGCTGTTAGCGTTAGGTGATCGTCTCTCATGCCAAAGGTACCAGGAATCTCTGTGCTGTTAGCGTTAAGTGATCGTCTCTCGTGCCAAAGGTACCAGGAATCTCTGTGCTGTTAGCGTTAAGTGATCGTCTCTCATGCCAAAGGTACCAGGTCATCTCTGTGCTGTTAGCGTTAGGTGATCGTCTCTCATGCCAAAGGTACCAGGAATCTCTGTGCTGTTAGCGTTAAGTGATCGTCTCTCGTGCCAAAGGTACCAGGAATCTCTCTGCTGTTAGCGTTAAGTGATCGTCTCTCGTGCCAAAGGTACCAGGTCATCTCTCTGCTGTTAGCGTTAAGTGATCGTCTCTCGTGCCAAAGGTACCAGGAATCTCTGTGCTGTTAGCGTTAGGTGATCGTCTCTCGTGCCAAAGGTACCAGGAATCTCTGTGCTGTTAGCGTTAAGTGATCGTCTCTCATGCCAAAGGTACCAGGTCATCTCTGTGCTGTTAGCGTTAAGTGATCGTCTCTCGTGCCAAAGGTACCAGGTCATCTCTGTGCTGTTAGCGTTAAGTGATCGTCTCTCGTGCCAAAGGTACCAGGAATCTCTGTGCTGTTAGCGTTAAGTGATCGTCTCTCATGCCAAAGGTACCAGGTCATCTCTGTGCTGTTAGCGTTAAGTGATCGTCTCTCGTGCCAAAGTTACCATGTCATCTCTCTGCTGTTAGCGTTAAGTGATCGTCTCTCGTGCCAAAGGTACCAGGAATCTCTGTGCTGTTAGCGTTAAGTGATCGTCTCTCGTGCCAAAGGTACCAGGAATCTCTGTGCTGTTAGCGTTAAGTGATCGTCTCTCTTGCCAAAGGTACCAGGAATCTCTGTGCTGTTAGCGTTAAGTGATCGTCTCTCGTGCCAAAGGTACCAGGAATCTCTGTGCTGTTAGCGTTAAGTGATCGTCTCTCATGCCAAAGGTACCAGGAATCTCTGTGCTGTTAGCGTTAGGTGATCGTCTCTCATGCCAAAGGTACCAGGTCATCTCTGTGCTGTTAGCGTTAAGTGATCGTCTCTCATGCCAAAGGTACCAGGAATCTCTGTGCTGTTAGCGTTAAGTGATCGTCTCTAATGCCAAAGGTACCAGGAATCTCTGTGCTGTTAGCGTTAAGTGATCGTCTCTCATGCCAAAGGTACCAGGAATCTCTGTGCTGTTAGCGTTAAGTGATCGTCTCTCATGCCAAAGGTACCAGGAATCTCTGTGCTGTTAGCGTTAAGTGATCGTCTCTCATGCCAAAGGTACCAGGAATCTCTGTGCTGTTAGCGTTAGGTGATCGTCTCTCTTGCCAAAGGTACCAGGTCATCTCTGTGCTGTTAGCGTTAGGTGATCGTCTCTCGTGCCAAAGGTACCAGGAATCTCTGTGCTGTTAGCGTTAGGTGATCGTCTCTCGTGCCAAAGGTACCAGGAATCTCTGTGCTGTTAGCGTTAAGTGATCGTCTCTCTTGCCAAAGGTACCAGGAATCTCTGTGCTGTTAGCGTTAAGTGATCGTCTCTCGTGCCAAAGGTACCAGGAATCTCTGTGCTGTTAGCGTTAAGTGATCGTCTCTCATGCCAAAGGTACAGGTTCGCTCCTCATGGAGCTATCTGGATATTTCTTTAGAGATCTCTGATCTCAGAGTAGGTGAGATCGAGTTCCTCGTCCATTGAGACGGACGATAAAACATAGGCCCCGTGTTCAATGTGAGCACGTAAAAGAACCAATGGCAGCTCAAATAAAAACAACCTGGAAAGCCGTCTCCCATGCAAAACAACCTGGAAAGCCGTCTCCCATGCAAAATTCGTTAGATAAGATTACAAGTAAAATTCCTACATAATATCTTCACCATCTTTAAAATTACATCTGAACCCTCGCCGGTGCTACGGAGTTCGTGCACTGCAGTTGAGATCTTCATGTTTAAAAAAAAGATTAGAGCACACATGGTTACTCACCGAAGTGCAATGAATCATATCAATCAACCAATCAGTCAATCATATTCTCATTTCAGTTGTGTCTGTTACCTCACTTTCAAATGTCCACTTTAACATGCTTAAAGAAAACAGTGGCCTGCCTCAGGTAAGATCAGATATGGTATGCTTAACCCATTCTGTACCATTAACCACTCTAGTAGCCTTTAATTGTGAGCAAATCACTCCGTTCTTTCTTCTTTCTACTTCTTTCTTTTGCCGTCACACTGTTACTGGGTTCTTGTCCAGTATAGTTTTGTTTCTGTTTTGGTCTTGCGCTGCTCTAGGGTGAAAGTTATGTTTGCTTTTCGACAAGATTCTGCTACGCTATCTATACATTTTTTCTGAGTTTTCCTCTTGCCTTCTTTCCTGATGTTCTGTTGTAGAAGACTCTGTATACTGTGAAGTTTGGTTGCATTCTTATTAAGTGGACAACCCACTTCATTCTTTGTTTCTCAATTTAATTCATGTGTAATTAATTAGTGCCGTGTAAGAGGAGAATTTTTTCACTTCTGTTGTATTCTTTGCTTGATAAAGGCCTTTGGTCGAAAAATTGCTGTGTATTATTATTTTTTGTGTATTTTGTAAAACTACAGTACTTTATTTTTACATGTTTCGTCAATGTAATTCAAGCAAGGTTCTGTGCCAACTTTCTTTCTTATGCTGATATTGGTCAATTTTCGTAGGTCGCATTTCACATATAGTTATTTTTTTTTTTGAGACTGTGCTTTGCACATTGTTCATGGTCCGCCTCAGATAAGATCAGATACAATATATTAAACTCATTCCGTACCATAAACCACTATAGCGGCCTTTAAATATGAGAAAATCGCGCCATTAGCCACTACAATGGTTTTTCACAGAGTACTTTCTTTTGCTTTGCACTAACCCTTTTTAACTTTAATATTATTTATTAATAGTCAAATACAGATTTATAAATAGTATATTGGATGTTATATATTAATGTGATCATCATCATCATCATCATCATCCAATAGCTTATCCTGAGCAGAACTTTGTCACTCTAACAGTCCTTCTCAAGTTATCTCTCCCTCTCATTGACCAGATGTCCGCCCCTGCAGCTGTCATGCTCATATCATCAGTTATATTCTGAATCCAACTTCTTCGTGGTCTTCCTCTTCTCCTCTTCTCCTCTTTACCCGGGATGTCTCCTTCCATGATGGTCTTCTCCAACCTTTCTTGTATATTTATATATCCAAAACACTTCAATTTTCTTATTTGTAACATTAGCCAGTTTTCTTTGAATTTGAGTTCTTTCTAGATATATCTATTTGTTCTCTTTTCTGTCCATGATATATAGAAGACTCTTCCGTAACACTTATATTCAAAAAGTACATATATGTTTTCCCACTGCCTTGTTAAATGTCCATGCTTCACACCCATACATTGCCATTGGGAATATGCGTGATATTATAGTGCGTTTCAATTCGCATGTCCATGTTTGAACAACTGCAAGTCCGAAGCCCTAGATGACATTTTGCATATGCCCTATTAATCGTCATGACATTGCAAGGAAATAATTGCAATGAAAACAAACATCTGGTTTTCACTTTAGCTTATATGCGGTATACAAAAAAACATCAAACATGAACTAGACATACATTTGAAACACTTATAGTAGCTTTATTGTTATTGTATTTTTAGCTATATTTTCCTATCAGTTCCATTCCATACTGTTTTTAGTTGTTTAATTTTTGTAAAGCCATGTTTGTTCTTCTTTTCATTTCCTTCATTCATTTTGTATCTTTTATTAGCAAGTAGGGGACCGAGATATTCAAAACTATTCACATTTTCTATTTTCTCTTCCTTGATAACTATATTGTGGTTATCACTTCTATGATAACAATTAGCCAGTCCCATATGATAACTAGATAGAGGGCGCTTAGATAGGTCTTCATGTAAACATACACCAACCAGTATTGGTACATGGATACGAATAAATTATCCGGTCTACAACCATTCACAACAGTTACTATCACGTGGTACAGTCGAAACTGTTGTAGCATTCTTATTCTAAAAATAGTTTTCAAGACGAAGGATTGACTGCACCAGGAGTCCCCATATGGCTCACTCTTCCCCTGGCGACAGAAATAGCAGACCACCTGCCGAGAGTGTTGCACATAGCACGAACTTTGTAATTTATCTAACGATACTAATGAGCGGGACAAGTTGCACACGTGACTCGGTTCAAACCTATAATCTTTAGAACGATCAGATTTTCATGAGATAGGTTTGAATGTTTCCATATGTAATCTTACATTTGTATCGTTTGCTTGATATAGGTCTTTGGGTCGAAACGTTGCTGTATATCGTCACTGTTTCTGTATTTGGTAAAACTATAGTACTTTATTTTTACGTCTTTCGAATCTTGGTAACGCAAGGTAAACTGTCTTAACCACTTGGTCATAGATACCCATGTTGTATAGTTCATGTCGAGTGTCAATCAAATTGTTTATTCATTGAATGAAGTAACATTTATTATCACCAAATTAAATGCTCTCTCTATCTCTCTCCTTCATTTCTTACTTTCTTCTTTTTCTCTCTCTCCCTCTTTTCTTTCTTTTTCTTTCTTTCTTCCTCCCATTTCTTTCTCTCCTTTCTCTCTCTACCTCTCTCCCTCATTTCTTTCTTTCTTTTTCTCTCCCCCTCTTTTCTTTATTTTTTCTCTCTCCTCTCTCTTTCTTTCTCTTTCTCCCATTTCTCTCTCCCCCTCTCTCTCTCTCTTTCTCCCATTTCTTTTTTTTTTCTCTCTCCCTCATTTCTTTCTTTCTCTTTCTTTCTGTCTCTCATTTCTTTCTCTCTTTTTTCTCTCTCCCATTTCTTTCTCTATTTTGTTCTCTCTCTCTTACCCCCATTTCTTTCTCTCTCTTTCTTTTTCGCCCCCTCTTTTCTCTCTAGATATATATATATATATGGTGCCCATATGTAAATGTTGTAATATTTCCGGCTATATCTTTGCACGTTTTATATCAGCGAGATGTCTGAGTCTGGTGTCATAAGTTCCTAGATCAGTGTCTAGAGACTGCTTCGTACTATTCTGTCTTACTTGACCTTGAAAGGGGGTTGTCTTGTCTTTCTTTATTTATCTGTACAATGCAATATTGACAAAGATGACAAGACTACACCAAGACATTTCGTGGGACTCTCTGTGGCTATGTGATTAAGTCGTTTGCCTTACGCTCCAAAGGACGGGGTTTCGAATTCGGATCATGGGCGTCCCCATACATTTTTCCTAGGGGTGGCAAAATGAATGAATAAATGTTAGTTGGTAGTTTACTACGGGAACTGGAGAAAAATAGATTCGCATGAATCTGTTTTATCAAAAGCTATCTGCCCCCGCCTCCTCCCTTGCCTTAACGTGTGAACACCCATGATCCTGGCCGCGTTATTCTATTCACGACTACATTTTTTCCAGAGATCTCTAGGATTGTTGCTGGAACTAGGGAGTTCATGTTTTGTACAATACTTTGGGCAGATGGTAGGACCGAGCCATACGAGGAAACCTAGTGTAATGAAGTCCGTCCTTCATCTATAGATACGAGGAAACCTAGTGTAATGAAGTCCATCCTTCATCTATAGATACGAGGAAACCTAGTGTAATGAAGTCCATCCTTCATCTATAGATACGAGGAAACATAGTGTAATGAAGTCCATCCTTCATCTATAGATACGAGGAAACCTAGTGCAATGAAGTCCATCCTTCATCTATAGATACGAGGAAACATAGTGTAATGAAGTCCATCCTTCATCTATAGATACGAGGAAACATAGTGTAATGAAGTCCATCCTTCATCTATAGATACGAGGAAACCTAGTGCAATGAAGTCCATCCTTCATCTATAGATACGAGGAAACATAGTGTAATGAAGTCCATCCTTCATCTATAGATACGAGGAAACCTAGTGTAATGAAGTCCATCCTTTTTCTATAGATACGAGGAAACCTAGTGCAATGAAGTCCATCCTTCATCTATAGATACGAGGAAACCTAGTGCAATGAAGTCCGTCCTTCATCTATAGATACGAGGAAACCTAGTGCAATGAAGTCCATCCTTCATCTATAGATACGAGGAAACCTAGTGCAATGAAGTCCGTCCTTCGTCTATAGATGCGAGGAAACCTAGTGCAATGAAGTTCATCCTTCGTCTATAGATACGAGGAAACCTAGTGCAATGAAGTCCGTCCTTCATCTATATATACGAGAAAACCTAGTGCAATGAAGTTCATCCTTCGTCTATAGATACGAGGAAACCTAGTGTAATGAAGTTCATCCTTCGTCTATAGATACGAGGAAACCTAGTGCAATGAAGTCCGTCCTTCATCTATAGATACGAGGAAACCTAGTGTAATGAAGTCCATCCTTCATCTATAGATACGAGGAATTGTCAAATTCAGTGAGTTCAAAAACTGCAGTCATCTTTATTCTATTTGTTGGGCGTGTATCGACCTAGCCTTATTAAACCATTCTATTATATCACCATTTTATTGACTGTGTCAACTGTGCGACATTGCCGCATACCACGTGACTTGATATGGAATGTGTCGCGTGTTACTTCTGGCTCTATTTTTTCTTGCCGGGATGTGGGCGGTGTCGTGTAACTTATAAGGGTTCTATTGAAAGTTTGCCGACATCAGTTTCAGGCCACACTGTCGTTCATGTTATAGCATGTCCCTTGCATCGCAGCCCGCCTGAAACACACACACACTCTCTCTCTCTAGCAAGTTCTCACGGCTTTTCCAGCATCATGTTCAAAGTTTCTTTGATGCCCTGCTGCCCTTTTCGTCTTAGTCGTCCCCTATCTCGTACTCCAGGACCATGCCTTTCATTATCGTTCTCTCCAAACCACTGTGGCGTTTAACGTGGCACTATCGTTACTGCCTGTAATACTGACATATGCCTGTGGAATTTAATGACCACATGGCTAGTGCAGTCGCCGCAATGCTGTCCAGGTTAACTTTTTCTTGATGTCCCGATATAAAAACTTCTTCTTGGTCTTCCGCAAGGAGTCCGTGCTAATCCATTCGGTCAGACGCTCCACCTAATGGGACCAATCGTCAATGCAAGTTACAATAATTCATGTATGTTTTATTTTATTTGCAACTAATTCACAGCTTTTTTTTTCCCACCATGAGGATTGATTATCTTGACGTTTGCGGTCTATGCCGCCATCTTGTGACGTGGAATTATTTGCAACTAAATACTGATGGAGTACTTGTTATAGTTGGTATACAACACAACAAATCCAAGATCATTATCACCATCATCATGACTATCATCAGCATGGGTATGCGTTTTAACCTACATCTATAATATATATATATATCTATACTATAAAGCTGAAAATCCAGATGTGCTGTACACCTCTACACGCCTCAGTTTACATCCGCAATTTACCAAACTCGGTAAAAATTGTATCGGATCGGGCAAACTTTGGATCAGCTAAAGAAACAGTTTCGAAATCCGATCAATATTCGTTTTAAAAATAAATAAAATCGAATTCTTGATGTCCGATCCGACATCTAAATCCGCCATATTTGCTACATTCCTAACCACGAGGATCAAGAAAAGGGATATAATCAACAAATTGCCAGATGACCTCTACAACATAGGCATGGATTGCTTCCCTTAAGGTGCCACCCCGTTACCTCTGGCATATAAATCCTACGATGTTTTCAATCATTGGTTTTAAAAAAGTTCAGTAACCCTTTGTCATACCTTGACCAGGTATATTGGTTAATACAGTGTTAGACCTGTATTTTTCATTGACTGCTGGCACACGCTGGATGATGTAGATAACTTACTTTACTTCTCAGTGCTTTTCCTAGTACCCAATTGAGGGCAGGTTGACCTGAGAGTCGTTACGGTGGGAAAAAAAATATTCCACTCCAACTATGGAATTGAACTCAAACCACGCGCATAAGAAATAAATTTACTAATATATCTATAAATATCCCTCATAGTAATATCCAATTATGGCTTCAGCTACTATGTCTCGGCTAAACGTGATATTGACAAGCAAAATGATTGCGTTTTCAAAATGGCGGCCGAATGTTGTGACAGCGCTCTTAAAATTCGGGAATTCTGTTCTAATTAATTTTGTACATTGGATTATTCGCACGGAGTACTGCTATTCTATATATAGTTAAAACATGATTACTGTGTTTTTATGGGATGCTGACGGATAGAATTCGCGCCGACACGCGCATCACCGCCGCTATGTTTTGAAAACATCGATCCGCTGCCTTGCCGGACGGTTGTGTAGCAATCAAAGGCTATCGAATGCTAACCAGAAACAAATGCTTGCAGAAAACGGATGCACCAGGCCGTAAGGCGCATAACATGGTGCAACGACCCTCGAAATGAGGAATTGGATAACGGATAGGTCAACAGGTCAACTAAATATACACGTGAATAATGTCAAAATACAACAGACTCCAGAATTCAAATATCTCAGGAATATATTCACAACAGATGAAAAGATGAACAAAGAAATCGACACTAGATGTCAGAAGGCAAACGCAGTGACATACCAACTGTCACCACTATTAAAACATCCAAGCATTAACATGGCAGTCAAACGACAACTGATAAACTGCATATTTATTCCAACTCTCTGCTATCAGTGCCAAACATGGACCCTGACTAAGACACAAGAAAGAAAGATTACAAACATGTGAAATGAGATGTCTTCGAAAAGCTGTCAACGTTACAAGGAGAGATAGAGTGAGAAACGAGAATATCAGAAGCATCGTTGGTACTATACCATGCATACAGTACATCGAGAAGCAAAGAGTCAAGTGGTTCGGCCATCTAATGAGAATGAAACCACATTTACTACCATCACGTGCCTATAATAATCGACACTCAGGGCGCAGAGCACAAGGCAGGTCAAGAACAAGATGGATAGATACCATCTCAGAGTCCCTGCGAAAGCATAGACTGACAACGTCAAGCGCAACACACCTGGCACAAGATAGAAAACTAACTCTCCCACGTGGCTTCACGGCAAATGTGGTTAAGATAAGATAAGGATAACGGATTTTACGGTCGCCGATCTGCCTCGGAGGTTTAGCCACGCAGTAAGAATGTCGGACCTACCATCACACCAGCGTCCAAGACAAACTGTATGGCGTGGCGTGGCTGATAATCTGAGGCAGACGAATGCCTTTATTAGAGAATCCTAAATCCCAATCTAGTGAGAACGCAGAAGAAGAAGAAGAAGAAGAAAGCAAAATCAGCACTCTGGCAAAAATCAATATATACAGATCACTGGTGCTATCCATTCTTTTGTACCGTTGTGAGAGCTGGACGCCCAATGCTGAATTGGAGCGAAGAATACAGGTGTATTTCGAATATAAGTGTTACAGACGGGTACTAAGTATTAGTTACATAGAACATACAACGAACATCTATGTAAGAGACCAAATAATCAACCTTGCAGGCCGGCAAGTGCCACTCTTGACAATCGTGAAAAGGCGTAAACTTGCGTAGTTCGGGCATGTGATGAGACATGGTTCACTCTCCAAGATTATCCTACAGTGAACAGTTGAGGGTGGAAGAAGGAAAGGGGGGCAGAGAAAATCCTGCTTTGACAACATCAAGAGCTGGTCAGGACAGAGTTGGAGGAGTTGAAGACAGACTCATGGCATGCTTTTTGTGCTGATGTCTCCACAGTGACACCCTACAACCCTAAAGGGTTATGGACTTTATTATTATTATTATAGAAAATTGCCGATACCTTTGTGCACTGCTCATTCAAACATGCAAATAGAAAGAAGAAACACTAATGCAATAACACTATAATATCGAGCACATTTTAAATATCATGTATAGAGAGAGTTGAACTCTTCACCATGGCAACAACAGTTACTGGTATAGTTAGTTTACTTGTTGCTATAGGAACCACCAATGTAATTGCAAAACTAGACTTCAGATACACGTTCTGTAAATTTGACAGAAAGACAAGAGAAAAGGGTATGATAGAGAGCAGGATAACTGGGTGTGACAGTTTGATCATGACAGACCTTCGAGTTGAGAAATGGTCTATTGATTCTGGGTCGTCTGGTGTTGAAATATTTGTTCTTCTCAATGACGTCACTGGAAATACCGGAAACTTGAAAAACTATTCTATTTAAAGGTAGGGAAATTCCAGCGCGTGATTCTGACCCATATGGTGAGTGATGTTGATCAAATATTTGTTAGAATATATTCACAATCAGAGAGAGAGGAGGGGGGGTGGGGGGGTGGGATGGGGATGAGGAGAGAGTGATGAAGGAGAGACAGTGTGAGGGGGATAGAAATAAGGAAAAATGAGAACTGGAGAGGTAGAGAGTCGAGGGTAAGACTCTTACCGTAAGAGAGAGAGAGAATACAGAGAAAGAATATACGCGAAAGGATAGTTGGAGTGAGGATGAGATTAAGTATGTGTAGAATACTAAGAGAGCTGGAATGTGGCATATTCAATGGGAAAGACGGAGATCTAGCGATAAATGGATGGGAACAGGGAGGGGAATGAAGGATATGAGAGAGATAGAGAAAGTTTTGAGGAAATATAAAGTTGAAAAGAAGGTTAAAAAGATGAACAAATAAAACTCCTGCAAATAATTTTCACCATCTTCTAAATTACATAAGGGACCCTCACAGGTGCTACGGAGTTCGTGCACTGTGGTTGAGATCTTCCTGTGTAAGAAAGAGATCGGAGCAAACATGGTTGCTCACCGAAGTGCAATAACGATAGTCCTATCAATTAATCAATCAATCAATCAGTTACAAATAAGAAATAATATTTAATAGAAATGAACAATACGTTTTCGATGTTAAAATACAGACATTTTTTTAAAAAACATGTACAGAATAATTAATTTATTTTGGTTCTTTCTTACTAATCCAGCTTCATAACACTCCAGACAGACTAATAGATGCTCCGTCTTCTCCTAGCAAATATCGAATCGTATGCTTGCTGATAGTTCTGATGTCTCTCTGGTCAAACACACAGTTTATTCTGATAGTTCTTTCTTTCTTTCTTTCTTTTGTCCTTCTCTGCTTTTTGCCGCTAGGCGTAGCAGGTTTAACTGATGATCGGTTTCCGAGATAATGCACGATCGGTCGCTTGATATGGTGTGGTATTGTGGAGTTTTAAGATGTCTGTAACTCCATCAACCCATCTTTTTCTTGGTCTGCCCTTTCCTCTTGATGATTCCATTTTCAGGTTGTACGCTCTTGCAACTGGTGTATTTGGGTTCATTCTGACCAAGTGGCCAAACCATTTGAGTCTCTGTTTTTCAATAAATCTAATAGCAGGTGTTGTTCCGACTGTTCTTCTAATTTCCTCATTTCTTATATGGTCTCTTCTTGTTTTATTTACTGCTTTCCTCAGGCATCTCATTTCGCATGTGGTAATTTTCCTTTCTTGTTCTTTTGTCAGTGATAGTTACTACCCAGAAAAGTACACAAGAAACAGGTCTACATAACTGAAAAAACACTGAAGCTAATTGAAGTAGAAGAAAGCTAAAACAAACGGGATTAAAACGAAACAGCACTGAATATAAAAACTGCTCATGAGAAGTCAAGAAAGAAATCCGAAAAGACAAGAAACAACACATAGTCACCTCATGCAATAACATTGATGAATTAAGAAAACAAGGGAAAGAGAGAGAAATGTACAACGATATTAATATGTGACTTAACACGTGACTTCAGCCCATCAATACAAGTCATAAACGAAAACAATGGCAAAACATTAACATAAAAGAAAGATGGCGTGAGTACTGCTGAAACATATACGAAGACACATCTAAAAATCCACATATGATAACAACAGAAAGCGAAGAGACAGAACCAGAGCCCATATGGGTAAGTGCGACTGGCCATCAAAAGTCTGAAGAGAGGGAAGTCACCAGAGTGCGACGATATACCAGCGGAATTGATTCAAGCAGGCGGGAGGCCAGTGTTCGGGTATATCATAAATTGTGCACAAAGATATGGGATAGCTCCTCCTGGCCAAAGGAATGGAAAAGATCAGTATTTATACCTATTCCAAAGAAGGGAAACCTGAAACTATGCACCAACTACAGAACTATTGTCCTTATAAGTCATGCCATCAAAATCCTATTAAGAATCATCATGAAGAGGATGAAACAAAAATTAGAAGATGAAATACACGAAACACAAGCAGGTTTCAGAAGAGATAGGGGCACTAGAGATCATATTTGTAGCATGAGACTCATTATCGAGAAATGCAGAGAATACAACACAGACCTGCATGCATGTTTCATAGACTATATCAAGACTTTCGACCATATACAACACCAGAAAATGTGGAACATCATGAAAGACATGCATTTTTCAACACACATAATACAACTCATAGAATCTCTATACCACGAACAAAAGGCAACCATTAAAATAGGAGGTGAAATAGCTGAATGGTTCGAGATTCAAAAGGTGTTAGACAGGGATGTATTTTATCCCCATACTTATTCAACATATATGCGAGAACATCAGAGGAATGAAAAAGACGATGCCAATTATGTGAATTATGACCCTTTCAATATAGGCGGCAAGACCATACCAGAGCTTAGATACGCAGACGATACTGTATTATTATCCACCAACAAAGAGGGTTTGGAAAACCTAAGCATGATGACCAAGAAACATAGTGAAGAACAACATCTATATTTGAAACACACAAAACAAAAATATTGTCAACTGACAAAGCAAAAGGCTCACGTAACATCCAACTAAACAATGAGGAACTCCTATGTGTAGAGAGCTACGAATACCTGGGATCAATAATTAACAATAACGGTGGCTGCTCCAAAGAGATCTCAAGAAGATTGGCAAATAGCAATCAAGAAGTTAAACACAATGAAGAACATGTGGCAAAGCACCAGCAAAATATTAAAATTAAAAATATTGAGAGCATTTTCCCAGTGGCTACTTATGGTTGTGAATCATGGACCATTACACAAAAAAACAAGAACGAAAATCCAGTCCTTCGAAACTGAATGCTACAGAAAGATCATACGAATACCATGGAAAGAAAGAACACTGATGTCCTGAAAGAACTAAATGTTAAAGACAATTGACTGATAAACAACATACTATACAGAAAAATTAGATACTTTGGTCACATTAAGCGTCACGATGACCTGGAAAGAACAATATTAAAGGGCAGGGTCCCAGGACGCAGAGGCAGACCAAGAAGAATATGGCTACAAGATATTAAAGAAACCATGAATATGACCATCGACGAAGTGGGTGAGCTGACTAGAGACAGAGTGAATTTCAGATGTGCTGCAAAGATAGCAACGTCCTATAAAGGATACGCCCTTAATGATGATGACTAGCCACATTCTGCTTGTGTAACCTTTGATTCTAAACCCACGAAAGTACAATATACATCAAACGTCATCAATTGTTGTGCACTAATTCAAGATGTGGCTGCTAAGAAACGGCAGTAAACATTGATTATCCATCTCCAACTTTTAGTTTTAGTTTAGTCGTTGAATCATCATCACTGCACATCGAACCAATTAGTCCATAAGTTCTCCGATCTCCTCTTCAGTGTGTTTCTCAGTGTGTGGCAACTAACGACACCGGTTCTATGTTGGTTTACTATTCTCATTTGGCTACCAGTATAGTGCTCTTGTCTAGCTACATCACGTTTGACTTGGAATTCTTGCAGTCTGGTTAGGGTTGTAGATTCACTACTATTACTTGAATCATTTAGACGACCTCTCTTCCATAGGGAATTTAGAATATCAGCCTGGTCCATTGCTCTCCCGATTTTTTTACAGTGGCCATACCTGCAAGCCTATCAGCGCATTCATACTTTCATATCAGTAATTTCAACATTTTCTTCTAAAAATTGTGGAGGTTGACCGCGCTGCCATATGTCGAGTCTCGTTCTTCCACTTTTGATAGGATAGCCACTCATCCAGTTTGTAAAACTAAAACGACTACAAGAACACCCTCTACATACAAAATTCCAAGAGAAACAAAAAAACTTGCAAGGAAAAGTCCCAACCATCTGGCCAGAGAATTCCACATGCAACATTCATATATCTTAGAAACTGACCCAGAAATGTGGGAACCCATAACACCAGAGCCATGGACATGCTGCCAAAACCCGGCCCAAATACACCTAGAAATCCCAGGAATAATACTTTAAAAAAACCCTCAAAATCAAAGAAAACTGGCTGATGCTATAAATTAGAAAGAGAAAACTGAGATATTTTGGATATATAAAAAGACATGAAGGCCGGAGAAGGCCATCATGGAAGGAGGCATACCGACAAAGAGAAGAAGAAGACCACGGAGAAGATGGATTCAGGAGGTAACTGATGGTTTGAACATGACGGCTGCAGAGGCAGGATATCTGTTCTATGAGAGAGAAATTCGGGGGACTGTTGGGGCGGCAAAGTTCTGCTCAGGACAAGCTATTTGATGATGATGATGAATCTCTCGCAAAGATACTCAAGTATGACGCTCACACAGGGTAGCTAGCAGAACAAGACAGAGCACGTACACAATATCTTTGGCGACGTTCCTGAATTTTTTAACAGAACAGATATGAAACATGCAACATATTATTTTTGGTTGTATATAGCCTCCCTTGATGAACTCTTTACTTCTGAAGAGACATTTTTTATAAAACCTGCCGGATAATTTAAAAGGAAATTATTCATCAAACTTGCTGACCCAACATTTGTGGATAATTTGAAGTCTTCTAGGTTAAATGCAGTCTGATTTCTTGTAAAATTAATTTCTAATCTTTGTACCTGAACCTTTCACATTACATTGAAAGTTCGTGTGTGTAGTATCAGATCAGAATATATTAATTATTGTTTAAATTGTCATGGATTGCTGCCGAGTCGAGACAAATGACCAGTTTCCTGAGTTTCCAGATCATGGATATGATGATAACGATGGGTACTTTGATGATGATGATATCGACAAGAGAACAATCAACACCACATCTGCTGTATCTGACATGACCGACTCTATTTTGATGAGATTGCCAGAAAAGCTTCATGACAGATTATTACCTTTTCAGAAAGAAGGTGTTCGATTTGCAGTTCAGAAAAATGGAAGGTATTGAATTGTAATTTATTCTCTTAACTTAAATAATAAAGTAAATAACTCAATTCAACGGGAACTCTGTTACTCTACAGCTAAACTAAGGGCGTGGAGTTATCCCGTTATCAGAATTTTAATTTTGTGATGGTTATATTAAGTTTGTATCCTGAAGAAGATCGAATCAATGATTTTGTAAATTACAGCTTGAGTTTTGAGTTAGTAACTAGTGAGTTAGTTACTTAGTAAGTTACAACTTACAGATACATGAATTTTGATGAATCCGCATCGTCAGTAGAGTGAATGAGATTAGACTGAAATCATGAACTGCCGAACATGAACACTTTGCTAGCAGGACAAGACGTTTGATTAATCAACACAGAACTGTGAACTGGAGTGATCAGTCACTTCATGCTGATGGAAATGTTGAACAGATCTGAGCACCTACCACCTGTTCAGAGTGCAATGATGATGATCATCACTAATCCTGGGAACTATTACATATATATTCTTTGATCTGTTTACCCACTTTGCTTTCAACATATTTCTTATTAGTGTCTTGTCCACATTCATTTTTCAATGTTTTTTTTTTTCTCTGATCCAGAAGCACTTGAGCTTTCAGCTCTTCTGCTCGGTGCCATGGACACCGTAAGCCTTCGGTTTGGTACCATGAACACCGTGAATCTGGGGAACCTGTGGCTTTTCTGCCAGCCCGCGAATTGAACCCGCACTCACAGAGGGCTAGTCACCTGCAGTCCAACGCGCTACGAACACGCTGGGCAGGTGGGCTTTTCAATGTTTAAAAACCAACAACATAGACATAGCAGTCTCCCTTCAGACAGATCAATCATCATGCGTGCTCAACCTCACTCAGCAGATGATGCCAAAGACTATGCATGCTGATGGTTCTAATGGTATTCAAGCACACTCATTCTGCCCAGCAGGTGCACAGTCGGTTGATTGATAGGACCATCATCATTACACTTTGGTGAGTAACCATGTGTGCTCCGATCTCTTTCTTACACAGGAAGATCTCAGCTGCTGTGAATGAACTCTGTAGCACCAGCGAGGTCCCGATATAATTTTGAAGACGATCTTTCTGTTGATAGCACAGTACAGAACCTAGCAATAGAGCTTACTCAGCTGTTAAAAAAATTGGAAATTCACTTACAGTGGATCCAATTTCACTGTAACATTATTGGCAATGAGAGTGCCGATGTCTTAACTAAGGAAGGCAGTGCCAAAGAGCAAATTTACCAACCACTGTCTTTTCAAGAAGTCAAAACCCTCATACAGAGAAAATCTGCGGTAGATTGAAAGACAAACACTGAATATGATTATGGAAAAGACTTCCTCAAAGCCCTAAGCAGAACAGACTCATTATATTTTGCCTATGTACTGGACACTGCAGATTTAACAAACACTCATAAAGACTAAAAATAAGTAAGGCATCTCTCTGCCAGTGTAAGCAGGCAGAACAGATACAGGAGCATGTCCTGCAGGACTGTTCTGTCCTGGGTGAACTGAGAAGCAACATGTGGCCACACTCAGGCGTCCTAAAAACATCAGCTTTTAGAAAACCTGATGGACCTGAAGCTGACTGCCCAATTTGTAGTCCACAGTAAACTAAGCGCATGACCAGAGATTGCTGAAGAAGTTCTTTCTATTATTATTGTGTTAGTTTTTTATAACATTAGCTTCATTCATTCTTCTTCATCACCAGGTGCCTGATCGCAGATGAAGTAAGTATCATAGTTATGTCAATGCTAAATAAATAAACAGGTACTTTGGGCGTCTGGAAAAAAAAAGTTACCAAGTATACCCATATAACATACTTGTGTGTATGTTTGCGGTTGTTTTGACTTGTATATATATTCACGAAAAGTAATCGCCTGTGTTTTGTGCAAGCACTTTTCCAATCGGACCTATTTTTCTATGTTATGTCATCGACGCTGTTTGAAAGACACAACTAACTGAAGCTCAATTTTGGAGAACTAGCTGACTGAGGTCTGAAAAATGCTCATCTTTAGAGCTAAGCAATGGACACCTAGAGAAATAAAGCTAGTGGCTCAAATTTAGTGTTTGGCAATTGTTTTTATTCGGATGTCCTAAGTACCTTTTTACTGTCTATTTATTTGCCATATTCATTGGCTCTGGTGTTGTCATTCTTCCCTTGGCATTCTTATTCACATGTTTATGCAGTGTGTTTGCAACAGAAATAGATAGTTTAACTCTGTTTATAATATCAAAGCTATTTATATATGTATTTATATATGTGTGTTGCTGGGGCTCACAAGGGGAGCAATGAATAATAACACAGCGACCTACAAGGTATGTCATAAGAGGCGACTGAGGTAGGAGCGTAGGGAAGTTAGACTAGTAAATAAAAAGCATATCAGAAATCTGATGTGCTGGCCTACTTGTAGGCACATAACTGGCACAACATACTATTGATCTTAGGCTCAGATCACATACAAATCACAGAGTTGCTTAACAAGTTGTCAACATGGAGCGTTTAAGAAGAAGAAGATATATGTGTATTTATAATATACAAGCACTCGTTTGTTTCATCAAATTTCTAGTGCCAAACACAGGTGAATTAGCTAGACTTCCAGAAATGTGTTCTGAAATGCCAGAATTAGTTGTTGTTAAGTCAGGTACACAATACACATTCTTCACAGAATAGACAACCATCTTGTTTGACTTGCTGTTCATCGGAGAGCTGTCATAGAAAAAAATTGTCTCTACTGGCATACAACATACATGTCCAATCTACCTCCATCTTGATCTTCTTATCTTTAGCAATCTCTTGCAGCCTCTTCCAACTCTTTTGTATATCGTTAACCTCTGTCTTCAAATCTCTTCTCGGTGTATATCTAGGCATTCGTCTCTTTTGATTTCCTTGTCGGTTTCATTAAAGAGCCATTTTTGTTATATTCCCCTTGGGTTCTCTCAATGTGTGTAATATCCATCGCCAGTTTCTTTTGACACACAAAATACAGACATTTGACACAAAGTACAGGTTAATATGGATGAAACTGTAGATGTCTGTTAGTATACTTATACAATACTGACATGCCTCACATGTTTTGTTTATCTTTCGATAACTGTAAACAAGTTTTTTCTAAACAAATATATCATATACTTTCTAGTCACAATATTGTAGAGCTGATGTACTGTTCTGTAGTAAGAATTTCATTTCTATGATGGCTGAAACACAGACTCCAGAGTACATCTTGCAGTCCTGTCCTACATACATACATCAACAAAATGAAACATGGCCTCATGAACGAAGTTTACAGAGCAAGCTATGGGGAACTCACGAGGAACTCCAACTGACATTCAATTTCATTTGCTATTCATCACGTATATTGACCACATCTGTAAAATAGCTAACACCAGCGAAGGAAACAACCTCGGAGAACTCTTAAATGAATTTCTTTTGCAGACGATCAGGCAATCATATCAACAACAGAAGTACAGCTACAACAACACATCAACAGACTCCAGTTAGCATGTAACTAATACAACATGAGAATAAACATGGACAAAACAGAAGTAATGACATTCACCAGAGAAGAAAGTACTATCAATATCTCCATCGATAATCGCCTACTAAATCAAGTAAAAGATTTCACATACCTGGGAAGCATTTTTTCAGCAAATGGAAGAATAACTAATGAAATTCAACACAGATGCAACAAAGCAAATCAAATGATAGGGCAAATGGCGCCAATTTTAAGATGCAAACACCATGAACACAAAAAAGCAATGTTCAACACAATATTTCTCCCCACATTATGTTACCAGTGCCAAACCTGGACGCTGACAACAAACGATAGAAGAAAACTAGTCACAACAGAGATGAAGTGTCTACACAGAATGCTGGGTGTAACAAGAAGAGACCGGTTGAGAAATGAAGACAGGAAAAAGTGGGTACAACATCAGTACTAGACTTCATCAAGAAACAACAAATTAAATGGTTCGGCCACGTAAGCAGATTACCACCAGACAGTGCACCCCAAAGAGCAATGCTGCTCGATACAATGGGTACAAAGCAAAAGGCCGGCCACGCAAAAGATGGACCTCAGAGATAACAGAGGCAACGAAAGAGACTATCTACGAAGCGATATATACTAGCGTGAAATTTTCTGACCTGATGCTGTGAGCAAGTATAAAGAAGAGAAGATGACAATTGTAGTTTGAAAGTATGATATGTATGATAGATGACAATTATAGTTTGAAAGTATAATATGTATGATAGATGACAATTATAGTTTGAAAGTATAATGTGTATGATAGATGACAATTGTAGTTTGAAAGTATGATATGTATGATAGATGACAATTGTAGTTTGAAAGTATATGTATGATAGATAATTGAGACATTCTGTTTGACAGATCACACTTTGTTACCAGTGTCAAATTTGGTCCCCTGACAGCAACACACTACAGAAAGCTCACCATGTGTGAAATGAAATGCTTGAGGAAGGCGGTGGGGGTCACCAGGAAGGATAGACTACGAAACGAGGACGTCAGACACAGAGTGGGCATAACTTCATGCACCAAATACATTGAAAGATAACAAATGCAGGGGTTTGGACATTTAATGAGAATGGAATACAACCAACCACCAATAACAGCATACAATAAAAAGAGATCAGTAATAGAGCCAAGAGAAGATCTAGAAAAGATGGATAGACAATATCAAGACCACACTAAATAAACACGGATATAACATAAGGGTGGCTCATCTGGCCCTGAACGCAAATTAAAGCTCCCTCCCTTAAGCTTAATGGCAAGAGTGGGCAACTAATTCTATCATCCACCTGGGTAAAGATAAAAGGCAAAGATGACAATCTAGGCATTTTGTGACAGTCTAGACATTTTGTTTGACTGATGCTGATCTAGACATTTTATTTAACAGATGGGACTTGGAAAAACAATTCAAGCAATCTCCGTAGCTTACTATTACAAGAAAGAATGGCCTCTCCTGATTATTGTTCCTTCATCACTCAAGTTTTGCTGGATTGAAGAACTAGAGAAATGGCTACCTGATGTTCTTCCCCATGAGATTAACTTGGTACAGAGTGGTTCTGATGTCAGGTACAGAATTATCTTGTAGTGACCAGGTCTTACATTAGCCAGTAACATTTTATCTTAACTTGGGAATTATTGATCAAGCAATGACTAGTAGATAGAGCTGACATTCTGAACATCCTTCATTCTGATATTATAAACTCATAGAGTGTGGCAGCATAGAGGATTTTCACTTAAACCAATCTATGTCAACTGCTAGTTTGCAAGAGCTTGGATTGAAGATTGGAGTGGCCAGAAAAGTACAGCACAGCAGGTATATGAATGGACTCATTAATCAACATCGAACTGGTAAGGTTAGTTGTTGGACGCTGTTGGAGATATTTTAAAGGAGATCGGAGCACCTGTGGACATATCCGGAGTGCAATGAATACATTCCAAACTGAAACTGAAAGGCGTGTGTATTGGTCACTGAGTGTTTCGTCAGTCCATGTAGAAAGCAAAAAAAAGTTCAAGGAATGTAATAAAAATATACATGAAAACTATATACTAATTTGTTGCTTATTCTTGTCTCTTACAGTGGAATGGCAGTTTGTCCAATTACAATTGTAACATATGGACTTCTGAGAGTTCCTTCAAGTAAAGTTATCAGAGAAGCACTCACTAGACGCAAGTTTCAAGTTGTCATCTGTGATGAATCCCATTACCTCAAGAACATTAAGACTCTGTCTTGTAAGACAGTTATTCCCCTGTTGAAGGCAGCTAACCTAGAATTCTACTGTCTGGGACACCAGCATTGGCTAAACCGGTTGAGGTTTGGGGATTTTTTTGTCCAGTTAAGCTATTTGATGAAAACAGGATAAGAATATATTTTATTTCTTGGGGACACAATAACATAGTCGATAGCACTCTACAGAGGCCTCACATTGGGGAAATTCCAGAGTGTGAGACCAGTTTGAGCCAGAAATGTTTGGTGTGCACATCGTATGCGGTTGGACTACATGTTCCCTAATCCTTTACTTGGAGATCTAAATTACAAGTACTTCTGAACTTTACTTGGAGATCTAAATTACAAGTACTTCTGAACTTTACTTGGAGATCTAAATTACAAGTACTTCTGAACTTTACTTGGAGATCTAAATTACAAGTACTTCTGAACTTTACTTGGAGATCTAAATTACAAGTACTTCTGAACTTTACTTGGAGATCTAAATTACAAGTACTTCGAACTTGAGTAAGGCTCACATGAATGGCTAGGGACCACTAGTGATAAGAACAACAAGCCTTCACAAAAAAAGTTAGTCAGAGGTGCTGTTACTATGCTTAAATTTATAGCGGGTGTACTATTTTTATCCTTATTGGATTCTTCTTAAGACTGTGTTTTCAAAGATGTGTAATAATATTGCAACTTATTTTGTTGTTCTCCAGGTTTAGGATCCATATAGAATAATTAGTCTTATTTTTAGGTGTTTCCTCTGTACACTATTATCTTTCCATTTTCTTCTACTATATCCTGTCCTGAAGTCTCAATAAAATATGAAACTCTAAGTTGCATAGTATTAAAACTAAATTACGAATTTTCAATTCAAATGTTGTGTCAATCCTAACATATGTCAGCGAGAGTCGGAAAATTACTAAAGATATAGAAAGTAAGTTGAATGCATTTGAAAATAGATGTCTGCGAAAAATAATGAATATAAAATGGAACGAATTCAGAAGTGACGGAATCAGAGAAATGTCTGATCAACCACTAGTAACTGTTATATAAGGAAGAGAAGATGGAGATATGTTGGGCATACATCGAGAACAAATGATCAAAGAATACCAAAGTATACATTCAAGTAGAAGGCAAATGTTCAAGAAATAAAGGACACCTTAGGAAACCCTGAAACGAACTTTACAGAGAGATGCAAAAACTATTGCATGAAATTTCATAGAAGAGATTGAACAAGTTGTTTAGGATAGAGCAGTATGGAGAAATTGCTTGCAGGCCCTATGTAACAGATAATGATAAGCAAGGTATATCGTAAAAAATCCTGTCCTGGGCACCTAATTTTTCTGTATTGCTGTTATGTCAATGTTGTAATTCTTTCTTTTTTGTGTTAAGTCTCTAGATGTTCCTGCCCTATAAAGGCATCATAAGTTCCATGTTTCAAATCATGAGATTCCCTGCCCTATAAAGGCATCGTAAGTTCCATGTTCCAAATCTTGAGATGTTCCTGCCCTATAAAGGCATTGTAAGTTCCATGTTCCAAATCCAAAAACTATTTTTTCATTCCAGAAGTATCCATTTTTATCCATCCGATTTAAATACTTTTATATCCATTTCTTAACAGTATTAATGTATTACGCAGGTTTGTTAGTCCCCCACGCTTCAACCCCATATCTTGAAGGACTAAAGTGTCTCTTTTAGTCTGTCTGGCTAGATAGGCTTTTCTGGTAATACTACCACCATCATAGCTTATAGGGTTATTGGAAAGCTTAACCTTTATAACTTCAACGAAGTGAAGACACCTTGATGTCTTTATTGGTTATTGAACTGATGTCACAGCACACAGTGCAGAGCCATAAGTGCTCAGTCTCCCCAACATATTTCAAGTGTACGCATACTAATGGTCCCTGTGGTTCACTGGTTAAACAAACACCTCCCTCTGCCCCTCAAGCATCCAGCTCTATTTGTACAACGTGTAATTCCAAACTCTCTAAATTGCTGGATTGATTCAATGCCAATGTCCTCATCCAACAGGTCACCAAGAGACCAAGAACATCCCCCTTATCCTTCCTAAACTCCCCAACAATCGATGCTTTTGATGAAAGTCTGTCCGCTCTCTCGTTTGCCGAAAACAACCACTTCCAGGGGACAGTAGATCTTCATGCATCGCTGGATGTTGAAAACCATTGGAGACGACATCCACTCATACCACAACCTACCATTCTGAATCTTCCGAAGCATCGACTGAGAATCAGATACAACAACGACCTCAGTAAACGTAGTCCCAGAGATCCAATAGAGGACGGCAGTGACGTCTTCAGTCTCCATCCTCATACTGGAAGTAGTTGTCCTGTGTATTTAAATATGCAAATGATGTGAGACCTATTAGAGAACACAAACTGACACTTTTATAAACAAATTGTTTAAATGTTCTGTATTTTTTGTTGTTCCCAGCTGTTTCCTCAAATTGATGCTGTTTGTCCCGGCGAGTTTGGTTCTTTCTGGCAGTTCACAGACAAGTATTGTGATGCACATACTGTGTACTTTGGCAAGTTTAAGAAGAGACAAGTAGAGTAAGTTTTTATAATGGTTAGATTTCTGTAGACATATGGAGATTATCAGCTTACAGGACATAGATGATGGGGATTAAACTCTCAATATATACAAATCAAATGTGTGCTCAGTCTTACTCTATGGATCAGAGACATAGACAACATATGGAGATCATCAGCTTACAGGACATAGACTAAACTCAATATATACAAATCAAATGTGTGCTCAGTCTTACTGTATGGATCAGAGACATAGCCAACATATGGAGATCATCAGCTTACAGGACACAGACTAAACTCAATATATACAAATCAAATGTGTGCTCAGTCTTACTGTATGGATCAGAGCATAGCAAACTTTGGAATCACAAGCTACAGGACAAGACTAAACTCAATAATACAAATCAAATGTGTGCCAGTCTTACTGATGGATCAGAACATGGAAAACAAGTACCAAGACAAACAGTCACATAAGTGTGGCTTTGAAGAAAGATATCTCAGAAGAATTCTCGGGGTCAAAGGCACATTGGAATAACGCTGTGCCAGGATTAGTGGAGCTGGCATTAATCTAGACCCTGTGCCCCACCTCCACTCAGTGACCCTGGAAACACGTTGGTTCCGGTCTGGCTAAAGGGCAGGGATCGAGGAGAGCTACTGGTAGTGGTAGTAGGACAAGAACGGAAAAGAAATGCAGGCACAAAAATCAGACAAAATGCACGCATCTCCTGGCCAATGTCCGTAGAAACAAAGCCCAAGTTTTGCAGAAACATAAAAAACAGCAGAGTATGAGACGATAGCGAACGAATGAAAACTCCCCTGGAGTAAATGACCCAACCAGGTTGCCGCCTACAGGGCAAGAGTCCATAAGCACGAAAATAAACATGAAAGGATGAGAGGTGCATCCTAAAGCAGAGACAGTGGGCCTACATGGAACGAAACTCGGAACCCTGTGCATGAGTCAAGCGTGTCAGAGCAGTCCCGAGGTACGGTAAATGTGACGACAAATGTGAACACAACGGTCGTACCTCAAGTAGCAGCTTACCGGCCGATGGGAAAGGCTGCGCACGAAGGGATGAAAGGTACATCCAAATTGGAAAGAGGGCCAACTCCCCCAGAGTAAAGGGTCGCAAGCAAATGCCAGCTGTGGGGCAAGAATAAATAAGAACGATGCAAAACGAATCAAAAGTCCCTGGAAAACATGATAGCGCAGCATCATGACGCTACATGGGAAGGTTGCGGCAAACTCCGTACATGAGGCCAAGCGCAGAGAAACCTATTGGGTAAAGTTGGCCGAGCGCAAATCCTAAAGTTGCATTTAGTGCCTAATGAAACTGCCCTCCCTGGGACAACCGGGCAGGGTACTGTTGCAATAACAACTAACATCCCCAGAAGAACTGAGGTGGGTGATGTTGCGAAGCAAAATTTCAGTTGTGTTGCTAGCGCCGATTCAAACAACCCCTCTAGAATATCTGTGCGCAACCCCAGACCAGTGTTTCCCAGAGGCAGGGAAAATGCAGAGTAAAATCCTTGCAAATTGCCAAGTAACGACATGCGCCCTGAAGTGGCTGCGAATACTCCTATTCAGGAACAATCTCACAGTGGATAGAGAAGTAAAGCCGATAATGCGATGGCCTGACTGGTACAAACCCAAACAGTGGCTAAGGGCAATAATTTTCGGACGCCGAGCATCCTACACAGCTGATGTCCAGACACCATGGCTCAGATCACATAAAGGCTAAGCATCTTTCATGTTTCACTCCTCATCTTTCTCCTTCTTCGAACACTCCATACCGACCACTTGTTTGTGATCTGAGCCTAAGAGCGATTGTACATTGTGTCATTTATGTGCCTACAAGTAGGCCAGCACATTTGAATTCTGCAACGCTTTTTATTTACTAGGTATCTTCCTAGGCCTCTACCGTAGTAGCCTCTTACAACATGTCTTGTAGGTCTCAGTGCTACTATTCTTTGCTCCCTTGTTAGCCCGCAAACTTGGGCCGACTCATTTGTTGTAACAGATGAAAACACGTACTTATGTTGTAATAGTTGATTAACGCCCTGATTGTTGTAACAGATGAAACACGATTGATGTGTTGTATCCGATGAATAGCCTCTCATAGTTGGCTGCCAACAGCTAATGAAAACAGGACTCTACATTTTATCATCTGATGATAGAACTGGAACTCAATTCTAACAGATAGATATCTCTGACATATATGTTGAAACAAAGGAAAACCGCCTCATATGTTGTAACAGATGAAAACACGCCTCATATGTTGTAACAGATGAAAACCGCCATATGTTGTAACAGATGAAACACGACTCATATGTTGTAACAGATGAAAACACATACTTATGATGATAGATTATTTGATTAACTGCCCTGATGTGCTTGTAACATACTTCCTATTAGTTTCCTTGGATGAGTTGGATGTGTTTCTTGTATCCCTGTATGTAATAGCTCTCTTCTTGAGTTTGAGCTGCCAAGGGTTCTTTTACATGCTCAAATTGAAAACAGGACCTACATTTTATCATCTGTCTATGATAGGACTGGGAACTCAATCTCACCTACACTGAGATCAGATATCTCTGACATAATATCCAGATTGCTACATAAAGGAGCAAACCGAGTACCTTTGGAACGAGACGGCACTAGCCTTTGAGCACAGAAACCCGAAGAGCAGGCTGAAAACTGCTGCCCGGGCAAAATTCATTAGAAATATTTAAAATTCTTACAAAATATTTTTACCATCTTAAAAAATTACACTCGAGACAAGCTCCTCCATATTAGCCTACCTTATCGTGGTTGGAGGGTTTGTGTGCCTTTAGGATCCTTCAGGCTATGTTGGCGGGAGTCTAACTCCTGGCAGGTCTAACCAAGCTGAACAGACTGAAGGTGAAAGGCCAGACCAAAAGGCGGGAGCAGGATGGGGCCTCATAAGGTGACAGTGCAGAACCCACCGGCGAGTGGTAAATGCTCTGGCTGCAACCAACCCATCCCCAGCTATGGGACAAATAGCACTTGTCCTCTCTCTCTCTTGAGGAGGACATCCTTTTCTTGTCTCGTCTTCTACTTCTATGACACTCTCCTTAAGTATATGGAATTAAACTATAGTGTCCAGGAGCACACCCTGCATAAAAGCCTGGTTTGGTGAGCCCGGCTACAGAAGGCTGAAGTCATCTAGAGTAGGACGACTCCAGACAAACCCGGGAAGACAGATCTCGCCAGCAGGGGACTGCAACTGTCTAGAGAACAACCTCAAAAAAAGATGTCCTCAGAAACGGAATGTGTCAGCCATTATTGTCGGGGAGGAATCGACACATACAAACAACTCAAATGGCCATGGCCATGCACAGCTGATGAGATTTGACTGTGTAAGAAAAATATCAGAGCACATTTGGTTACTCACCAAAGTGCAATGATGATGTTCCTATCAATCATGTAATAGCTAATACTTTCAGCACGTCTGTTCAATCTCTCCAGTGGTGCTAGCAATCTGGAAGAACTTCAGCAAAAGTTAGAAAGCATGTTGATGATTCGAAGGGAAAAGTCTGCTGTTCTTACCGAGCTTCCACCAAAACAAAGGCAGAGAATTCTTTTTGAATTGAAGAACTCTCCTCTCAAAAAGGTAATGTTTGAGAAATATCACATTGTTTGTCAGGTATTTGTTCACAGTTTAAAACATATTTGTTGAATTCTAAACCTCTAGTGTGTTGCCGTGGACTGCAAGGGGAGCAAAGAATAGTAGCACAGCGACCTACAAGACATGTCGTAAGAGGTGATTAAGGTAGGGGTCTAGGGTAACTACCCTAGTAAATAAAAAGTGTAGCAGAAATCGGATGTGCTGACCTACTTGTGGGCACATAAATGGTACAATGTAGAATCGCTCTTAGACTCAGATCACATACAAATCACAAAGAAGGGTTTAACAGGTGGTCGTTATGGAGCACTCGAAGAAGAATTCTAGACTAGAACAGAACAACTGCTCCCTACCAAGCAGGTTATAAAGACAACTAATGTGGATGTACATATGATACTAACAACGAACTGATGTCAGTCAAATTGCTACAGAATCTATCACTGTAAGAGATGACTAAGGGAAGTTGTGTTTACATATCTGAGCATGGGAAATTTATTGCAGAAGGAGAAGAAACATAGAATGCTCCTTCCAACCCACCAAATGTGCTGCTTTGCATAGAATCCTTGTTTTGACTACTAATGAAAACAGGGTCATAGGTCAGGGTCAAAGTTGATAGCATCTTGTGCTAGTGACCAAGTTCCATATAAATTCTGGGGTTCAAGGCCAAAGTTCAAAATTCTTTTGTGCCCACAGTGTGCAAGTTGGACTACAAGCAGTCCTAATACTTTACTTGGGCATCTAAATTACAAGTACCTTTGAATTCACAGTAAGGTGTACATGAATGGCAAGGGACACTGGTGACAAGACAAGCTAGTCATAACGCAAAAATCAGGCACCATAACTAACACTTGAATTTATAACAGCCGAGAAAAAAAAGTGAGATCAGCTGTGGAGAAAAAATAACTGCAAAACCGGTGAACATTTACAAAACCAACAAAAAAAACCACTAAAAATTCCCCGGCTCAAGCTGACATAAGTATGGGCAGAGCCGATGTCATCAATCGTTGTGCTCTTTTATGTGATATGGGCGAGTCTCAGACACTGGACTGATTGCAAGAATTAGGAGTTAAGTTTGGACGGGCCAGATAATGTTGTCTTCGTGGTAGAGAGAGAAGGTATACTAATCAACTTCTCATGGGTACAATGAACAGGTGGGCTTTGGGATGGCTGCTGCAGCGGAGGATGGAGCACACATGGGAATGCCCATTGTGTCATGACATCGATCGAATAACACAACAAATCTACAAATTCCAGGAACACAAGTACAAGTTAATATGTTATGTTCAGGATTGTGTACAAGTGCTGAGAATTCTAGGAAATGCCTTGATTTGTCTATTAACATGGAGGATACAATAAAATGTCTGAAATTGTACAAAGGCTGAAGAGATTGGCTGGCATGGCTATGATATCAGAGGAAGCCGCAATAGACCGAAATGACATTCTTGACGCATTGAGAGAGTCTTTCCGAACAGAGGAATTTCATGGTTGTGAATCCCAGTTGCTGAACAGATTAAGAGATAAAGTTAAAAAAAAAGAAAAGGAACCCTTTTTATACCATATGGTTTATAGGGTAATACTGTGTTTTCTCTGTATTTTCATTGACTGTCATCGGCACACGATGGGTGATTTGGTCAACATCATGCTGGACGCCTTTTCTTCCCAGTGTTTATCCTGGTATCCAATTTAGGCCAGGTCGACCTGAGAATCGTTATGGTCAGAAAAATGTCCACACCCACTGTTGAATTGAACCCGAACCACTAGCCTAAGAAGCGAGTTCACTAATAACTACACCACTGCGGTTCTTAGATTAAGAGATGAGTATCGCTATTGGTACAGCCTGAAAAGAATAACATACCAAATATGCGAAAAGATTGATTAAACAACATCGAACTGCGTGTTTGCTGGATTTGTTAACACGGAGCTCCTATAGACATGTCCGGAGTGCTGTGATGATAGTTCTCTGAGAACTGAAGAGATATCTACTTACTTGGCTGTGTTATTTCTTTTGTTTAGGAGATTTTCAATTCATTTGCTGAGCTGAAACAACAGATGAGAAAGGGAGATGGGACAATACAGAAAGTTCTGGATACAGGAGATGTGGATCCGATGGATGGATCAAACTTAGTAGATGTAGAATTCAGGGACAGGTCATCGACCAGCATTTTCAGCCAGATATCTAAGCTGTACAAGATGAGTGGTGAGGCTAAGGTATGTACAGTGTTTGGTCAGTTTTTTGTGTGTACGTCATGCATTTTCTGTGGTTTATATAGAAATATTTCTGTAAAGTTTTCGATTTGCATTACACACTGGTTCACTTCACACACTGATTCGCTTCACACACTGATTTGCTTCATACACTGATTTGCTTCACACACTGATTCGCTTCACTGATTCACTACACTGGTTCACTTCACACTGATTTGCTTCATACACTGATTCGCTTCATACACTGATTCGCTTCATAGACTGATTCGCTTCATACACTGATTCGCTTCATAGACTGATTCTGGTGTAATTGTTAAGGTAGTGACAATATTTGTAGGAATTTTTATTGAAATATTTTTCATCAATTGAGATTCTTACATTATAAAGCTAATTGAAATTATTACATTGTGAAGTGAATTGAAGTTGTTATTCTGAAGTGAATGAAATATATGACTCTGCTCTCTAACACTTGTTTGTTGGTTGCTCTCAGATTGGACCTGTGAGGGAGTACATTGAGATGCTATGTGAGGATGAGTCTCTCAAGTTTCTAGTGTTTGCTTATCACCATGATATGATGGATGGCATCCAGCAGACACTCTGGGAACGGAAGGTTAAGTTTATCAGGATTGATGGAGGTACCAGAAGCTCCGACAGACAGGTATATATGTGTGTATGCAGCCAAGATTCTATATCAGACATAGGGATAGTATTATCCATCTTACATGCTGGAGATAAATGATAGTGTGATAGAGAGAGAGGGTATACACATTCCTGCCTATCTGTGTGTGTGTAATGTATGTAATGTACGCACATATGTATGCCTTCTGGTAGTTCAGCATTGACTATGGAATTTTCAAAGAGTTTGACAACTGGCATGCCTTCTTAAGGTTGACCTGAAAACAAGACTCATAACACTAACTCAAGATCTTCTTCTTCTTCTTTTCTCTAATCTTGTTTTGCCTCACAGCATCAGGATAAGAAGAGATTTCTAGAATGTGCTTCAAACTCCAAAGAACTTGCTCACAAAGATGCAATATTGGCACTGGCTCAACCAAGACACATTTAACCAGCCAGCACCTCCCCTCCCTGGGCGTGCAGTCTCCCAGAGCTCTCAGAAGAAATAAGTGGCATTGGCACAAGAAAGAAACACAGACAGACCTGGAGAGAAGGCTCATCGCAGAAAAACACATAAACGAAAACTACCCAATGGACTCATGGACACATGCATACACTGATGGCTCGGCTACAGATGCCACCCACAATGGAGGAGGGAAGTTGTCCTCAGACTAAAAATGGAGTAGAACTAACCTTAGCTCTGGCCACTGGCAAGTTCTCAACCAATTTCAGGGCTGAGGTAGAGGCCCTCAGTGCAGCTGCAAAATGGCACTACAAAATATGAACCAAATACATGGAAAAATAGTGCTCCTGACTGACGCATTGTCCGCTATCTCAGCAGTGAAATCTGAAAGGAACACAGAACTAAGTGATCTCAGGTCAACCTTAGCCCAGTTATCCCAAAAATCTGAGAGGGTAATAATCCAGTGGATACCCTCACACTGCAAGATCAAGGGGAATGAAGATGCTGACAGACTGGCTAAAGAGGGAGCAGGAATACCCCAAGATGACAACCTGGTTAACTACGAAGAAGCAGAAACCATCGCCAAAGGGCACTACAAAGCAAAATGGGATAAAGAACACCCAAAACACAACAAGAATGATGGATATTACCAACTGTCCAGAAGGGACCAGACAGCCATACTTCACCTCCGGACGAGTCACAACAGAATGAGACACCACCTGTACACTAAATTCAAGATAGGCACCAACGACCTGTGCCCTTGTGACTTGGCAAATATGACAACAGAACATATCCTACAGAACTGCCCCCAGTATGCAGACTTGAGAAGAAAGAGGTGGCCCACTTACACCAGCATCCAAGACAAACTGTATGGCGTGACTGATAATCTGAGGCAGACGGCTGCCTTTATTAGAGAATCCAAATCCCAATCTAGTGAGAACGCAGAAGAAGAAGAAGAATGTGCTTTATAAACTGTGCTTTTCACTGCATCTGTTATCTCTGAGGTCCACCTTTTGTAGAGACAACCTTTTGCTTTGTATCTGCTGTATCGGAGTAACATTGTTCTTTGAGGCGCACTGTCTGTTGGTAATCTACTTATGTGACCAACTCAAGATCGTATATAAAGTTGCTTGAATGTCTGGAATAATTTCCACTCCTATATTTTAGCATGTCATCTGCTAAAGTCAATATCCGACCCTAACTTGATTGGTTAGGTTTTTGTATTACATTTGCTCTATTGATGTTAAACAAGAGTGGTGATAGATGGGAACTGTGGAATAATCCTGGATCTATGCATGCAGGCTATGGTGTCTGTGTTCGTAAACATATGCCACGGTCCTCTCTATCAAAGAAGCAGCTATCCAGTTTACAAGAGTTGACTGTGAGAAGAAATAATCAAAGAATAACAAAGCTGGCATTGAAGTGGGAGGCACATGGTTCCAGAAAGAAAGGATGTCAAATGGAAACCTTGAAACAAACTTTACTTAGAGAAGCAAGAAATATCAAACTCAATTCCATAGAAGAGATTGAACGAGTTGCCCAGAATAGAACCATATGGAGATTAGTTATTGATTACTCTAGGCAGACTCATAGATGCTCAGTCTCTTTCAACACATGTTGAAAAGAAGGAATGCATACTGGTGGTCCCTGTTGCTCGCTGGTTAAAAACACTCCTCTCTTTGCATCTCAAGCATCCAGCTTTACTTGTACAACATTTAATTCCAAGTTCCTTAAATCACTGGATAGATTCAACATTAGTGTCCTCATCCAACAGTAGATCACCAAGAGATCGAAGAACATCCTCCTTATCCATCCTAAACTCCCCAACAATTGATGCTTTCAATTCAATCCTGTCCGCTATCTTGTTGCCACAAACACTTGTATGCCCAGGGCAGTAGATCCATGTGAGTCTCTTTATATATAGCCCTTTTCGTCTTTACAGATGGTCAATTGGCAAATGTTTTACTACGACAACTTCTGAGTTTTCGCTTTTCTCTCTTGTCGTTCAGCTCATACATAAGTCTCTTCTCAAAAGAATCTGTGCCCTTTCGCAATTTGGCTTTCCACACAACTCTGTCATCAGCTAGTTTTTCCCATGTGCTGGGACCTATAGAAAAGTTTTTCATTGAGGCTTTACAGACATCTTTATATCTGAGCAGTGGTCTGCCCTGGTGCCTCTTCCTCCGAATGTTCACAGAACAACATTTGTTTTGGTATGCGACAAGTTTCCATTCTCACATGCCCCAACCATCTTAGTCATCTACTGCTGAGCATGCCCATGATGGAAGGCAGATTTGCACGTTGCAGTACTTCAGAGTTGGTTATCTTGTCGTACCACCTGATGTTCATAATCTTGCGGAGACATCGAAGGTGAAAGATGTTAAGTCTCCTCTCGTGTCGTGAGTAGACTGTCCACATCTCTCTTTGTGCCTAGCCTGGGCAGCTGATATGGAGAATGTGCCTTGCCCATTTTGCACAAACTCCTTCTCTACCCTACTGTTTCATCCAAAGGAAAGACAAAGTCGATAAGTTTGAAATCAAGCAGAGTTTGCAGGAGATGCCAGAAGATGGTAAGGAATACACACTTAACCATCAACTGCCTTAGGGTCACTCCCTCCGGATTTTTGGTCAAGGTTTACTCCTCTAGCCCTCTGCATTACCGTGCTGACTCACAAGGCAGTGGGGATTTTCGATCAGGTTTACTCCCTAGCCTTTAGCTCTCCCGAGCCCCTCTCCACAAGGCAGTGGGTATAGCAATTTAGTGGGTGAGTCTCTTTAGGTTGGAAACATCTATAGGTGACATTCACTCATACTGCAACCTGCTATTCTGAATCTTCCAAAGCATCGACTGAGTCTCAGAAACAAAAAACAACCACTGTAAATAGAAATTGCTTGCACGTCCTATATAATGTATAATGGTACAAGATTTTCAGGGTTGTGAATCCTAGTTGCTGACCAGATTGAAAGAAATTGGTGTCGATATTGGTACAGCCCGAAAATAACAATATACCAAATATGCAAAAAAAATTGGTTAATCAACATTGAACTGGATTTGTTGAGGTGGAAATCGTATCACCTATGGACATGTCCGGAGTGTTATGATGATAGTCCTCATATAAATGATAACTGATCGAGAGAGGAATACAAGAATAATATCTTTGATATGTAACACCTATGTTTTGGTACATATTGATCATTTAATGTGCATCTTGTAAGACCACAACTTCTCTCTCTGACAATCTCAACAAAGATAATCTTTTCTGCAGACATTTGTCAATCAGTTCCAGTCGGACTCAGAGACTCGTGTTGCCATCTTGAGCATCTTAGCTGCAGGAGTGGTGAGTTATCATTGTTGAAGTTTGTCTATCTTCTTGCTTGTTGGTCTTGTTTGTTGGTCTTGTAACTGAGTTGGTTATGTTATGTTGAGTGGTTATGCAGGTTCCACAAGATAGAGGGTCTCTGTGGCTAAGTGGTTAAGTCCTTGCCTTGCGAGTTGAAGGTTGTGGGTTCGATTCCGGACTGCGCTGTTCTATTCACTAGTGCATTTTTTCCTCAAAACCCCTTGGATTGTTGTCGTGGGCACAGAGTTCGTGCTTTGGGCAATACTCTTGGCAGGTGGCGTGCCATTTCTGCGGAGAGGATCAAGCCATATGGGGTCAAACCTGGTGAAACAAAGTCAATCCTTCGACTTTAAACCCCCTTTTTTCCATAGGGTAACAGCAGCCTGTTTGGATCCAACATATATGTTTTCAACATATTTATGGGCCAGGTTTGCCTTCTCTCTTCGATCCTTGCTTAGCTAGACTGCAGTGATGCTGATGCAACAAATAGAAATGAGAAAATTCAAGTATTGGAAAGAGACATGATGTTTTGTAGAAGAGCATTATGATTTGTGCAAGATGGCTGCTGAGATGGAACATCTGAGAGCGACAAATTTAAAAAACCTGTTAGGGTGGCAAAGTTATGCTCAGGACAAGCTATTTGATGTTGATGATGTCTTCCAACAGCAATCCTAGAGATCTCCATAAACATTGCATACATTAACCGAGCGATGCTTTATCAAACTCATGACTTTCATAACACAAGGCAAATGGCTTGACCATAGAGTCCTCTAGTTTGGTTATGAAAGTACCAAGAAATAAATATGTTAACTGTTGATAATTTAACAATGAAAGTGATTTGATTATTTCCAGGGGCTAACTTTTACTGCTGCTAAGCTGGTGGTGTTCTCGGAGCTCTACTGGACCCCAGGTTCTATGATACAATGTGAGGACAGAGCACACAGGATTGGCCAGACATGTAGCTTGCCTGTTCACTACCTGGTTGCTAGGGACACAATGGATGAGTGGGTGTGGTCTGCTGTATGCAGAAAGGTAAGTTGAAGAAACTGTTTGTGACATAACTCATTCTGGACCAACTGCCGCACACTGTGCCAAGCAATGTCTCATGTAAAATTTGTGAGAAATTGACATCAATGTATTCTGATCTAATTTCCGGCTTTTATCTAAAACTAAGCTATCTGTCACAGACAGAGAAAAGAACAAATGCTTCTGTTCAGGCAGTCATCATTTTTTAGTCACACATTTTCATTTTATGGCCGTTGGGAATTGTTTGTTGTATTCTATATGTAGTGTGCTATGGAAGAAGGGAAAGTCTTCACTTCTCTTGTATTCTTTGCTTGATAAAGGTCGAAATGTTGCTGTGTATTGTTTTTGTACTTTGTAAAATCTACAGTACTTTGTTTTGAATGTTAGAAGTATCAAGAAGAGACTGGTTGAGAAATGAAAACATCAGGAAAAACATTAATAGTAGAAAATCAATACTGAACTTCATACAAACAACAAATTAAATGGTTTGACCACAAAGACAGATTACCAACAGACATTACATATCAAAGAACAATGCTACTCTGATACAGTGGATACCAAGCAAAAGGCTGTCCACTCAAAAGATCTACCTCAGAAATAACAGAGGTGACGAAAAACACTGTTTATGAAGCACACACAAAAGCCTGTTCTATAAATCTCTTCTTATCCTGACTAGTGAGATAAAAACAGGATTAGAGAAAAGAAGGAAGAAGATAGTGTGGGAGGGGCCAGGCAGAATTCTCCATGAGGAAAAGCCAATAAGTGAAAGTCCACATGAGAATGTCCATGTGTGAAAGCCCACATGGGATAGTCCATGAGTGAAAGCCCATAAAATGAAATATTTAGAATGAATATTATGTCCTCCCTAGACTCTAGTAACCAGCACAGCTCTGACTGGCAAGACTACACAACTTAACCACAGCGAAGGACAGTCACATCAGATAGATGTACTATCAAATGCTGATATGTGGAAGCAGGAACAGGGTGGTGCCGGTGTGGATGTTACCAAGCTTGTTCAGTCTCAACGGGTAAGCAGCACAGCTGTTGACACAGCTTCACAGCTATTGTTGCTGCTAGTAATAGTTACAGCTTTTTGTGTTATTTCATAATGTTTTACTGATGCTATTTTTTATATTCTGCTTCTACTCTTGGCAGATGATACAGCTATTACCCTAGGTGCTAGATCTATTTAATACAATATGGGAATAAGAAACGGTCTTAGAACAATGAAAGAAGGATAATTGTTGAGATTCCCAGCAAAAGGTAATTAAAAAAATTGCAACAACTGGAGAGAGATCACCCTATTATCGGTAATGACCAAGACTCTGCAAAATCATTCTTAATAGAATCAAAGGAGCAGTGGACACAACTCTGAGAGAAGAACAAGCTGGTTTTAGACCTGGGAGAAGCTGCTTAGACCAAATAATTACCCTACGACTAATTTTGGAGGAAACATATTGAGAAGAACAACCACTTATCTTAAATTTCATAGATTTAAAAAGGCCTTTGATGTTCAAAGAAAACATGGAGAAGAGCTGCGGAAAGAAAGTTGAAAGATTGTGGCCTAACATGGGAAACAATTGGTAGAACTTGCTCCAGAACAACAATAATGGAAATCTCTAGTGGAAGCCTTCATGTGTCAAACTGTACATCGTTCGTGTGGTGCCGGGACCGCAAGAGAAGCAAAGAATAGTACCACTGCAACCTACAATCCATGTCATAAGAGGCGACTGATGTAGGCCCTAGGGATGCTACCCAAGTAAATAAAAAGTGCAGAAATCGGATGTGCTGACCTACTTGTAGGTTCATAACTATACACCGATCAATCGCTCTTAGGCTCAGATCACATACAAATCACACAGATGGTTGACAATTGGTCGATATGGAGCGTTTGAAGAAGAAACGGTACATGAAAAGTATACAGATAGATAGAATATGATGAGAACTACAGGACCAACAGCTAATCAGATACATGGTTGCCGTCATCAGTCTTATGATATTTGATATTGAAGATGTCTCATTCTGCATGTATAACTCCTCACTCGCTCCTTCATCACTCACTACATAATTCATTTCCTCATTCACTCACTCATTCACTCACGCACCCCTTCATTCACTAACTCACCCACCCATTCATTCACTCATTCACCCACCCCTCACTCATTCACTCATTCACTCACCCACCCCATCATCATTCATTCATTCACCCACCCCTATTCATCATTCACTCATTTCCTCATTCACTTCCGCACTCCTTCATTCCCTCATTCACTTCCTCACTCACTCCCTCCTTCACTTGCTCACACACTTCTTCACTCCTTCTCGCTCATTCACTCCCACCCTCATAGGCCTGCTTACGATTTCCTTCTTCTCTTCACTCCAGACAGATGACCAAAGTTCCATTTTAGAGTTCTTCAAATCCCAGAACAGCCCAGAAAGCACACTGACACTTAAGAGACAACATCATGAGAACATTTCAAGCAAGAAAAGACCCAGAACTTCTCTTTCTTCAGCTGTAACATTGTCTTCATTAGATGTGAAACCTTGTCTGGGTTCTAGACGAGAGATAACATTTCTGAACAACATCAGACCAAAAACTTTCAGTAATGATACCAACATTTCTAATATTGTAGTTGTCAGTGATGATGATGAGTTTAAACCTATCACAAAGATAAGAAAAACAGATGGAAGGAAACACAAACAATTCAAGAAAACAGAAAACAGAAAGCACAGCAAGAACAAAATAATAGAAGAAAAAAACACAAACAGGAAAAGTCTACAGAAATTAAACAAAATCAAGAAGGTAAAGCAATGAAAAGGGACAAATCAGAAAAAACAGACAAATGTGAAACATTACAAGAGACTTGCTGTGAGAAAATGCCAAATTTTGATCTCAGCTTTTTTACAGACTCGTCTGACACAATGGAAGTTTCATACACAAATAAAGTTGATGGTATTAGCAGCTTGTTGCCTCCTGAAACCAGTTTCCATAACAACACAGAGAAGCTCAGCCAGGAGGAAGCGAAAAGTTTATGTGAAGACAAGAAATTTAAGGATGATAGCCATGAACATTTTTTAATAAGTTTATCTGATGCCCTTGCACAGAAGACTCTCTCAGACATGATGAAATCTGTAAACAAAGATCACAAGCCATTAGTCAGTTCTAGCACAGAGCTGTATATATCACCACCACACAGTTCTGATGATAATTTTCAAATATCCCCGGATGTTTCATCCGAGGTAAACAAGAAACATTCTAAATTGAGTGCATGTTGTAACGAGCAGCAGATATTAGAAGCTTCATCAGACGAGTGGTCTTGTAGGATGTGTACATTCTTCAACCATCCTGAACTACCACAATGTGAAGTGTGTGATACTCCAAAGAAAAGATCAGCTTCAAGGAACCAGAAGCAGAACAACACAGCTCTGGAGTTTTCCAACAAAGTACATGTTTGTCCTGAGACCTTCCCACAGATTGGAACCACGTCTAAAACATCTTACGATATAGATACCTCAGCATTGACCAAGGCATCTCACCTTGTGGATACCTCAGCCTCAACTAAAACCTCTGCCATTGTAGATAACTCATCTGTTGACTGTAAGTTTGCAAGTTTAAAAGATGGGCATTCACCCCAAGTCTGTCAAGATTTGAATCAACTTAATCATCACATTTGTTTACAAGTTGATCGTCATAGGAGCAATCAACATTGCGCAGTGTCTGACACATTTACAAAGTCTGATATAGCTAGTCCTGAGACAGAATTGAGATGTGGGCTGCACAGAAGAAGCACTGGATATCCAATTACAGAGTCCAACAAATGTACAAGTTCTGATACATTTACTTCTGGGACAGAATTGAAGGATGTGATCTACACAAGAAATACTGCTGATCAAATAGATTTGTTTCCATCAAATGTCACAACAGATGACAGTGACATTTTCTATCAATCTCAAGACATATTTGATGAAAAAACTGAGAGCCTGTCCCATATTTCAGATTTGGATATTGATAAGAAATCTTCTACAACAGTACAGTCTATACAGGTAGAAGATTCTGGAAGTCATATGAAAAATATAAAATTCGACACATCATTTGTGTCAGAGTCAAATCAGGCAGCAATGCACTGTCCTGATTTCTCAGCAGAACCACTTACAGTCTCGTTGTCATCACATGTTGTCAGTGCATTGCCATCACAGGAAAAGTGTTCAGGTTCAAATCTTAAATCTACCACCAGCACAGGTAAGATTTGTAAATTTAGCATAAGTACGGGTAAGAATAATATATTTAACATCAACACAGTTAAGAATAATACATTTAGCATCAGGTGACACACCGTCGGGAGGGACAGATGAGTTACTGGTACAATTTTAGGAAGATAAAACCCCACCTCCCACCAACTACACAAGGGTGACACCATCGGAGGGACAGATGAGTTACTGGTACAATTTTAGGAAGATAAAACCCCACCTCCCACCAACTACACAAGGGTGACACCCCGTCGGGAGGGACAGATGAGTTACTGGTACAATTTTAGGCAGATAAAACCCCACTTTCTAGTACCACATCTACTACTGAATTATACAGTAGCATGGTCTCAGATCTGATTGGACATAGAGGTAAGACTGTCAGATCTGATTCATGTCCTGGTCGAATATCTACTTAACTAATTAGCTACAGAATTGAAAAACAGGTTGTGGCAGAATTAAATTTTGATTCTATTATACCATTGCTGGTGTATATACAAATTTAGCTGCGGTTTTCTTAATTATTAACCGATTTTTATGAGTAATATACCATTTTGTAGGTAAAGGAATTTTCTTTAGATCGTTCTAAAACAAATAGTTGCTCTCCCATCGTCTTATAGAAGTTAATCAGTTAAGTTATTTTATATTTATATCCAGGTGATCTGCAAGGGTCAGCAATATCCTCTGATGCACACAACACCAGCCATCATTACCAGCTGACCACCACCACCAGTTCTAGCCTAACATTCAGTTGCAGTATCTACACTGGAAGGATTTATGTCTATGATGAGGTGAGAGTCCCTGCTATTGTAAAACATTGATATCCTACTCTAGCAGTTGTGATCACTGGAAATAAGTAGAAGGTGATCTCTCAGAAGATTAGACGTCCATCTTTGTTCTGGGGCACATGGGTGTTGATGGCTATGGGAGAGTGGATGGGCTGGCTGGTTCTGTCACCATATTAGAGGGCCAGCTAATGGATAGAGCTGACAGTCTGAATGCCCTCATAGAGTGTGGCCGCAGGGGGGATTTTTGTTGGGCCACTCCATAGCAACAGTTAGATAACAAGAGCTGGGATTAAAGATTGGACTGGTCGGACAAGAGAGGAGCGACATGTATATGAGCGGGCTCATCAATCAACATCCAACTGGTACGGTTAGTTGCTGGATGCTGTTGGAGTTATTGCGAAGGAGATTGGTACACTTATGGATATGTATGGAGTGCAATGAAGATATTCCAAACTGAAACTGAATTAGAGATGACTTTTCCATTGAACTTTACAACCATTTTGAGCTTGACAGCAACCTCCCTTGAGGGGAGGTTTAGAACACATCGTGACAACCGGTAAAATTGAGGGTAGACAAGACAGGGGAAGACAGAGAGAGAAAATGTTGGATGACCTGACTTCATGGCACGGTAGAGCACCAACATCTGAATTGATAGCAAACACCAACGACAGAGATTTGTGGAGATCCATGATCGCCTACGCCAGCTGGACGGCACACCTGATGATGATGAGCAACCTCCCAGAAATGGCAGATATAAAGGAAGAATGGGCACAGAATAAGGAAACCTACTGCAGAGCAACCCAGATATTCATTAGCAGGAAGAAATCAGGAAAACTTCTTTTTCTTTTCTCTTATCCTGTTTTGCGTCACAGTTCCAGGATAAGAAATTTCTAGAACAGGCTTTTGAGTGCTCTTCATAAATAGTTTTTGTCATCGTCTCTGTGGTCCACCTTTTGCATGGATGACCTTTTGCTTTATATCCACTGTATCAGAGTAACATTGATCTCTGATGCACGTTGTCTGATGGTAATCTGCTTATGTGGCCCAACCATTTAATTTATTGTTTCTTGATGAAGTTCAGTATTGATGGTGTATCCACTTTTTTCCTGATGTCTTCATTTCTAAACCAGTCTCTTCTTGATACTCCCAGCATTCTGCGTAGACACTTCATCTCTGTCGTGACTAGTTTTCTTCTATCATTTAATGTCAGCATCCAGGTGTGGCGCTATGTGTCCTTATGTGGTCACCAGTTGGGAAAAAAAACGTGAAAGACCAAAGACCACTCTTCGAAGAACCATCCAACAAGAAAGTAGTCTATTGGGATGTAAAACCATACAAGATCTCCAACTGCTAGCAACGAACCGCATCACATGGAGATCTAAAACCTCTGCCCTATGTGCCACCTTTGGCACGAAAGGAACAAATTAACTAACTAACCAGGTGTGGCACTGATAGCATAATGTCGGGAGAAATATTGTGTTGAGCAATGCTCTTTTAGTGTTCATGGTGACATGTTTACAATTCAAAATTGGTGTCATTTGTCCTATGATTTGATTTGCTTTATTGCATCTTCTATGTTGGATTTCATTAGTTATTATTCTCTCGCTTGCTGAACAAATGCTCCCTAGATATTTAAATCATTTAACTTGTTTTAATGGATGTTTGCAGATGAAGATATTGGTAGCATTTTCCTCTCTAGCAAATGTTATTACTTCAGTTTTGTCGATGTTTATTCTCATATTGTATTCGTTACATGCTAACTGGAGTCTGTTAATGTGTTGCTGTAGCTGTTCTTCTGTTGTTGATGTGCTTACCTGATCATCTGCAAAAAAAAGAAATTTGTTTAAGAGTTCCCCAAGATTGTTCCCTTCACTGGTGATTTGACAGATTTGGTCGATATATGTGATGAACAATAGCGTTGATAGTACGCATCTTGGTCTTAGAACAAGCAGAGACAATGAGGAAAAATTGGTCCACATCACTAATTCTCATGAATTTTTGTGGTATTTCAGAATGAACACTTCATGCAAGCAAGCTTCCATCCTATTGATGTTGAAATGGGCAACACAGATGAGCTACCAGTAGTTCTACAGCAACCACACATCTTACGTCTTGTACAGAAGTTTGTCAGAGAGTGGTCAAGGTATTGACATTGTGGACAATCACTTATGTCAGTTCATCTGGTCACTCATGTGAATTCATGTGATATATAATTTTAATATATATATATATATATATATATATTTTAAATTATATATATATATATATTTTATATATATATATATATATATATATAAATATATATATATAATAATAATAATAATCTAATAATATATAATTCCTCTCGTCCGTGATCGTTACATAGGGCCTGCAAGTAATTTCTCCAAACCACTCTATCCTGGGCAACTCGCTCAATCTCCTCCATGGAACTGAGACCGATATTTCCTGCCTCTCTCAGCAAAGTTCGTTTCAGGGCCTCCTTAGGTCGACCTCTCTTTCTTGAACCCTTTGCATCCCACTTCAATGCCTGCTTTTATATTCGTTGATCATTTCTCCTCAAGGTGTGCCCAACATATCTCCATCTTCTCTTTCTTATAACAGTTGTCACTAGTGGTTGACCAGACATGTCTCTGATTTCATCACTTCTTCTGAACTCGTTCCATTTTATATTCATTATTTTTCGCAGACATCTATTTTCAAATGCACTCAACTTGCTTTCTACATCTTTAGCCATTTTCCAACTCTCGCTAGCATATGTTAGGATTGCTTGTTGAGGATCATCTTCATCAGACATGTCCATAATTGCTTCGATCTCCTCCCAAGCATGTATTTCAGTATATTTAGACTAACAACACCCGTTCTGTGTTGGTTGATGTATCTACTGGGTTTCTCTCAAGGTTTTCCCATCTTGTCGCACCTAACGGTATGCATAACTTGAGCAAACAAGGTAGATAATACCCTTTATCTTCTTCGTTGAAATCTTCAGAGTGTATGTTTTCTTTTTGTGGTCACTCATTCTTAACATGAACTCTAAGATACCATATGTTGTACACACATACACATATATATATATGTCCATTGATGTCTAGTGATAGTAGTCACCACCAGATATATATGTGTGTGTCTGACTGATATTTATCCATCTCAGTTTGACAGACACCAAAAAACGTATGATAGCTAAAAGATGTCATATGTTCACAAGCCCCCTCTCGCGTACGAAGTATCAAGACTGTTCTAGGGAGCAAACAAAGACACTTAAGCAAGGTCAGTCAATTTCTTCAATTAAGATCAGACAGAGCATGCATGGTTATTTAACACAGTACATGATCCAATCAATGAATTCCTTGTGGACCAAACGCCACACTACGTAGCTTTTGGGTTGATGCCTTTTACCAGGAGCCACATTAAAGGACGTTTTGTATTCTAAAAACAAATGGCTTGTAAAACATGACTTTTGCCCTGGTCCACTAAGAGTTAATCAATCAATCAATCACTCAATCACTGCTAGCTATTTACTATGTATATTCTTCTTCTTTAAACTTTCTATATCAACAACTTGTTAAACCACTCTGTGTCATATGTATGTGATCCAAGAGCGATTGTACATTGTGCCAGTTGTGCACCTATAAGTAGGCTAGCACATCCAATTTCTGCAACGCTTTTATTTACTGGGTAGCTTCCTAGGCCCTACTTAAGTCGCCTCTTACGGCATGCCTTGTAGGTTGCAGTGTTACTATTATTTGCTTCCCTAGCGGGACCCGGTAACACACGAGCGACTGTATATTCTAAGATGATCATGAAATAGGCTAGTTGGCGGACATATATTTTACATCATTTTCCTGTTGGTTTTTGTGTGTATCCACGATATTGTAGAGAGTATCCGAACAGAGGAGTTTCAGGGTTGGGAATCGCATGCACAGACAAGATTGAGAAATATGGATGTCGATACTGGTACAGCCAGAAAAGAATGATTAATCAACATTGTATTTGAAGTGGCTGGATGCTGTTGGATTTTTTGAGGCGAAGATTGGAGCACATATGGACATGTCCGGAGTGCTATGATGATGTTGCAGTCCTCATATAACCGATAATCACCATGTTGTGGTAGGGTAGCTACCATATCAGCATGATCCCAAGAGCTAGGTTGACTGTAACTAACCTGCATGCCTGGGTCTTTCATGAAATACAGCTGGAAGATCATGGGGGACATCACAAATACAGTTTGAAGGACATGGAGACATTACAGATACAGTTTGAAGTACATGGGGACATTACAAATACAGTTTGAAAGACTAGGGGACATTACAAGTACAGTTAGATTGAATTCTTCATCATTAAACACACACTCACAGTTGACTTTTATCTTTCATGTTATCTAGCAAGACACACTTGCAACTGCTCTTAAGAGTGTGGCCAGGTTCCAGGGTTCTGTGCAGGTCATCTCCAAGCAGCTGGTAACACCTGTTTGTCTTGGCACTAAGTGTGATAGTCCAGGTGATATACCTGTCAGGGGTGTAGCTCAGGTGAGTTTTAGGGCAAGATAAACAGATATTGAGTGTGAAAGGTTAGATTTTTAAATATGGGTGTACCTGAAGGATAGTACCTGTGTCGGGTGTAACTTTAGTTTAAACAAGTATATGATGACCATACAGGTACACCTGTGTCAAGTGTGATATTAGTCTTATTAAGTATTTGGCAACCATGCAGGTATACCTGCGTCAGGTGAGATATTAGTCTTATTAAGTATATGGCAACCATACAGGTACACCTGTGTCAGGTGAGATATTAGTCTTATTAATTATATGGTAACCATACAGGTACACCTGTGTCAGGTGAGATATTAGTCTTATTAAGTATATCGCAACGATACAGGTACACGTGTCAGGTGAGATATTAGTCTTATTAAGTATATGGCTTTTAAACCCTTTAAAGTATATGGCAACCATACAGGTACACCTGTGTCAGGTGAGATATTAGTCTTATTAAGTACATGTCTACCATACAGGTACACCTGTGTGAGGTGAGATATTAGTCTTATTAAGTATATCGCAACGATACAGGTACACCTGTGTCAGGTGAGATATAGTCTTATTAGCTGTCTATTACAGGTACACTGTGTCAGGTGAATATTGTCTTATTAACATGTTCATACAGGTACACCTGTGTGAGGTTCGATGTTAGTATTATTAAGTATATGATGAGCATACAGTTACACCTGTGTCAGGTGAGATATAATATATTCTCTGATATCATCTACAGGCTCTAACAGAAGATGGCATACCATTATGTCTGCAGTGTCAGAAACCATACAGGAACTCTCTGCTATCACATCAGACCATCTCCAATCCAGCGAATGCTTGGCAGATGCGACTATGCTCCTATTTGTGTATGGATAAATATTGGGTATGTTGTTAGTATTCTTCAAACGTTCCATATCAACCACTTGCTAAACCACTCTTTGTGATTTGTATGTGATCTCAGCCTAAGAGTGATTGTACGTTGCAGTTATGTGCCTACAAGTAGGCCAGAAAATCTGATTTCTACAATGCTTTTTATTTACTAGAGTAGTTTCCCTAAGCCCCTACCTCAGTGGCCTCTTACAACATGCCTTGTAGGTAGAGTAGTTTCCCTAAGCCCCTACCTCAGTGGCCTCTTACAACATGCCTTGTAGGTAGAGTAGTTTCCCTAAGCCCCTACCTCAGTGGCCTCTTACAACATGCCTTGTAGGTAGAGTAGTTTCCTAAGCCCTACCTCAGTGGCCTCTTACAACATGCCTTGTAGGTGAGTAGTTCCTAAGCCCCTACCTCAGTGGCCTCTTACAACATGCCTTGTAGGTAGAGTAGTTTCCCTAAGCCCCTACCTCAGTGGCCTCTTACAACATGCCTTGTAGGTAGAGTAGTTTCCCTAAGCCCCTACCTCAGTGGCCTCTTACAACATGCCTTGTAGGTAGAGTAGTTTCCCTAAGCCCCTACCTCAGTGGCCTCTTACAACATGCCTTGTAGGTAGAGTAGTTTCCCTAAGCCCCTACCTCAGTGGCCTCTTACAACATGCCTTGTAGGTAGAGTAGTTTCCCTAAGCCCCTACCTCAGTGGCCTCTTACAACATGCCTTGTAGGTAGAGTAGTTTCCCTAAGCCCCTACCTCAGTGGCCTCTTACAACATGCCTTGTAGGTAGAGTAGTTTCCCTAAGCCCCTACCTCAGTGGCCTCTTACAACATGCCTTGTAGGTAGAGTAGTTTCCCTAAGCCCCTACCTCAGTGGCCTCTTACAACATGCCTTGTAGGTAGAGTAGTTTCCCTAAGCCCCTACCTCAGTCACCTCTTACAACATGCCTTGTAGGTAGAGTAGTTTCCCTAAGCCCCTACCTCAGTGGCCTCTTACAACATGCCTTGTAGGTAGAGTAGTTTCCCTAAGCCCCTACCTCAGTCACCTCTTACAACATGCCTTGTAGGTAGAGTAGTTTCCCTAAGCCCCTACCTCAGTGGCCTCTTACAACATGCCTTGTAGGTAGAGTGTTTCTAAGCTCCCTACCTCAGTCGCCTCACAACATGCCTTGTCAGGTAATGTCTTCTAACCTTCCTAGTGGCCTGCTTTCAATCATGTTCTTGTAGGTGAGAGTAGTTTCAGCCCTACCTCAGTCGCTTCTACAAATGCCTGAGTGTAGAGTAGTTTCTCAAGCCTCCAGTGGCTTCTAACATGCCTTGATGGATAGTCTGCCTACCTCAGTGCCCTCTACAACATGCCTTGAGGATGAGTAGTTTCAAGCCTACCTCAGTGGCCTCTCACTGCCTTGAGTGAGATAGTTTCTCAAGCTCCTCAGTGGCCCTATTCAACATGCCTTTGAGTGAGATGGTTTCCTAGTCTCTCTACCTCAGTGGCCTCTTCAACATGCCTTGAGGAAGATGGTTTCTCAAGCCCTACCTCAGTTGAATGACCTGGTTTCATTCAACATGCCTTGTGGTGAGATAGTTTCATCACTTCTATCAGTGGCTACTTCAACATGCCTTGTAGTAGAGTAGTTTCCCTTAGCCCTACCTCAGTCACCCTTACAACATTGCCTTGCTAAGGTAAGATAGTTTCTAAACGCTGACTCTCAGTTTAGTCTTCAACTAGCCTTGAATGATGGTTTCTCAACTTCCTACTTCAGTTGCCTACTTACATCATCCATTGTAGTGATGATGTTTCTAATCCCTACCTAGTGGCCTCTTCAATGCCTTGTGGTTAAGATGGTTTCTCACTTGCTCCCTACCTAGTGGCCTTAATAGTTCATCCTTCTAGTGAGTTGAATATGTTGCATATTTCTATGAGTTGAATGACGCTATTCAACTACAAGCTTAGTCAATGACTAAGCATTAATCTGTCTTCTAATGAGTTGAATGACTGCTTTCAATTTAGTCTTCTAATTGAGTTGAATGACTAGTTTCATTCAATCTTCTTCTAATTGAGTTGAATGACTAGTTTCATTCAATCTTCTTCTAATTGAGTTGAATGACTAGTTTCATTCAGTCTTCTAATTGAGTTGAATGACTAGTTTCATTCATCTTTACTAATTGAGTTGAATGACTAGTTTCATTCAATCTTTTTCTAATTGAGTTGAATGACTGGTTTCATTCAATGTTCTTCTAATTGAGTTGAATGACTGGTTTCATTCAATCTTATTCTAATTGAGTTGAATGACTGGTTTCATTCAGTCTTCTAATTGAGTTGAATGACTGGTTTCATTCAATCTTATTCTAATTGAGTTGAATGACTGGTTTCATTCAGTCTTCTAATTGAGTTGAATGACTGGTTTCATTCAATCTTATTCTAATTGAGTTGAATGACTGGTTTCATTCAGTCTTCTAATTGAGTTGAATGACTGGTTTCATTCAGTCTTCTAATTGAGTTGAATGACTAGTTTCATTCAGTCTTCTAATTGAGTTGAATGACTGGTTTCATTCAGTCTTCAACTGAGTTGAATGACTGGTTTCATTCAACTTATTCTCAATGGAGTGAATGACTCGTCCCTACTCAGTCTTCTAATGTGAGTTGAATACTGTCATATCTAAATCTATTTAATTGAGTTGAATGACTGTTCATCAGTCTTCTAATTGAGTTGAATGATGTTTCCACTACCTCAGATCTTCTTCTCAATTGAGGTGAATAGCTGCCTCATTCAGTCTCTAACTGACTTGAATAGAGCTAGTTTCTCTCAATCTTCTTCAATGCCTTGTAGGTTGAATGATTGCTATCTTGTCTTGTATCCTACCAGAAAGCTTGTCAAGTGACAAATTTCATTTAATCTGTGTTCCTATTGAGTTGAATGACTGCTTCAATCAGTGTTCTTTAATTGAGTTGAATGACTGGTTTCATTCATCTTCTAATTGAGTTGAATGACTAGTTTCATTCAATCTTCTTCTAATTGAGTTGAATGACTAGTTTCATTCAGTCTTCTAATTGAGTTGAATGACTTGTTTCATTCATCTTATTCTAATTGAGTTGAATGACTGGTTTCATTCATCTTTCTAATTGAGTTGAATGACTGGTTTCATTCAATGTTCTTCTAATTGAGTTGAATGACTGGTTTCATTCAAGTCTTCTAATTGAGTTGAATGACTGGTTTCATTTAATCTTCTAATTGAGTTGAATGACTGTTTCATTCAATCTTATTCTAATTGAGTTGAATGACTGGTTTCATTCAGTCTTCTAATTGAGTTGAATGACTAGTTTCATTCAATCTTCTTCTAATTGAGTTGAATGACTGGTTTCATTCAGTCTTCTAATTGAGTTGAATGACTGGTTTCATTCAGTCTTCTTCTAATTGAGTTGATTGACTGGTTTCATTCAGTCTTCTAATTGAGTTGAATGACTGGTTTCATTCAATCTTCTACTAATTGATTTGAATGACTGGGATTTCATTCAATCTTATTCTAATTTCTTCATTTCTAATTTGATCTCTTGAACCTGAGCAATGTCAAAACCCGAGCAATGCGGAGCCAAATGTGCAAATATCGCAGCTGTTCGATTGAAACTGTAAAAACAGTCCATTTTATGACTAGTCCCAGAACACAGGGCCACACCAAGAAAGAAGGCCAATACAATCTGATATAACCAATAGAGACATCCATCTTAGGTTGAAAAGGACTTACATCAGCGACATAGAAGCTTAATACACCACCTAACAAACAAATGCACAAAGAAACAAATGAAGCTGTAAACTAGCAACACAATGTACTCTCTTTTTCTCTCTTTTACTCAAACCACATACAGATCACAGAAGGATTAACAAGTGATGTTCTAAAGCAAGCACAGGAAAATAAAATGACAATTTAGCTATCTCAATAATATTCTAATGTTAGGAAATCTCTGTGGCAGTGTTGGCAATCTAGCATTTTTAATGCTAGATCTAGCATTATTTTTGCTATCTAGCATTAAAACTTTGGATCTAGCAGAAATCTAGTATTAAAAAAAAATGAATTAGCATTTCTTTTAGTTTGGTCCATGAATCAGAAAATTGACAAAAACAAGACGAACAAACACAGAAAATTTACTACAGCGAGATCCAGGTAATGAATTTCTCAGTGTGGGACATACTTGTACTCTCTCTCTCTGAGGTCCATGCGCGTTTGACATAGATGTAGCTGTAATGGTGTAACTTGTTCAATCTTGTTGACTTTCCACCAGCTTCTGTATTTGCTTGCAGTTCTTAAGTGATATAATCATTACCAAACCAATGAAGGACTGTGTTCAAATCATAAAGTGAATCCCTCATTCACCAATGAGTACAGCTAAACCAACGTATTTGCAAAAATTTCAAAAGGAATGGTTAAAAGTTCCTGCTTTTGCAAAGTGGCTACTTGAAGTACCAACTGATTCATCTAAAGCTCATTGCATGTATTGTAGATATGACATTTTAGCTAAGTATCTTTTTTAGTATAGTGAATTTTCAATTTCAGTTTCAATTTACCTATGCATAAATTATGATCACTTCTGCATCTGCCCTCTGTATGCACGAACATCCAGCAATGATGTTCTAAATTGTGTATTTATACACGTATGGTCAATCTGATTCTGGTCACTCCATTATGTGAGTGCCAAGTAAGTTTATGAATTTCCTTATGTGCAAAGATGGTACCTCCAATTACTAAGTTTGACAGCATACATAACTCCGCCAGTCTTTCTCCATTCTCATTCATTGTGTTTATTCCTTGTTTTCCTATAGCTCTCTCTACCCCTACATTATCACTTCCAACCTTGGCATTAAAGTCCCCCATTACTACTAACAGGTCATGTTATTGAGTCTTGTTAATTTGATCTTGTAGTTGCTCATAAAATGTGTCTTTCTTATCATCGGGGCAACCTCATATTGTTTTTGGGATGCCTGGTACTGAAGCGGCTCTAATTATCCGACTCGAGATGGGTTCCCATTCTAACATGCTCTTTGCTACTCTAGGTGTCATAATTATACCCACTCCTTCAAAATGCTTACCATCTTCTCTTCCTGAATATATGAAAGTTAATCCACTAACTACTCTTCTATCTGTTCCAGGCCATCTCACCTCACTTAACCCCAGTATGTCCAGCTCGTATCTCTTAATTTCTTCTGCAATTTGGGCTGATTTTGTAGCCGTGCATGTTCTCACATTCCAAAATCCAATTTTAGTGTGTGTTTTTGAGCCAAGTAATGTACGAGTCGGGTTGTTGACTTCCGCAAAGCGGCTTTCATCAGCAACCGTCATTGATGCACTAGGTGCACCGCACACCACCTGGCTGGTCGGTTTACCGGTATGACGTCCTTTCTTGCAAGTTTCTGTAGCTCTTTCAATTTCTTGTGATGAGGTAGCTGGCCTCACGCAGAAGTCCTCCTCCTTTTTCATCCGGGCTTGGAACCGACATTGGCAGAGTTATACAACAGCATACATATGGTTAAATGAACTGATATTGCAACCACTGACAGATTTTGATCTGAAGTTTTCAATTATACAGATTCTTCTTTCAAAGAAGTTGTAACTTTCACCCTGAGTTGATGAATTTTGCTCAGTTCTAATGCTGAAGTGCAATGGTTATTCAGCAGCATGAATATTGTGAAAAATAAAATGAGAAACAAAATGCTGCTGCCCATGCTTTTAGCAATCCTTGCAGTAAAATATGGCTTAAACAGGCATAACAAATGCTGCATAAACTTTTGAGTTACCTAAAGATGTCACCGCCAAAATTGAAACAATGGACTCATTTGACCGAACAAAAACTTCAGATGTGCAGTCTGATTGCTCAAAAGGCCACAGAAGATGTGCAGTCCAACTTCTCAAATTACAATGAATTACTATAGAACTGTAATTAATACAACACAATTGGTACGTAAAATAATTTTGGGCATTTTTTTCTAGCATTAAAAAAATATTTCTAGCATTTTTCTCTCTAAAATCTAGTATTAAAAGCCGATCTACATTTGGCAACCCTGCTCTGTGGCGTAGATTTAAGGTGCTCGCCTCTTATGCCAAAGGTACTCAGTTATTTCCAGCATGGATTGATCAGGATATTTTTTTAGAGATCCTGATCTCATTGTAGGTGAGATCGAGTTCCTAATGCTTTTGGAGATGAACGGTAAAACAGATGTCTCATGTTCAATGTGAGCATGTAAACGAGTCATTGACATTTGAAAATTGATAAGATTAGACTGCAAAGCTGCTGCCCTGGCAATATTTATAAAAAATATATGAAAATAAAATTCCAACACAATTTTTACCATCTTCAGAAATTACATCGGGGACCCTCGTCGGTGCTACAGAGTTCGTGCACTGCTACTGAGATCTTCCTGTTTAAGAAAGAGACCGGAGCACACATGGTTACTCACTGAAGTGTAATGATGATGGTCCTATCCAGCAATCAATCTCTCATTGTTATTCCTCTGCATGAGAGCAACCTGATGTGTCAGTTACCTACCACCAAAAGAAAAGGATGATTAAATCAATAAGAAAGCCACAAATACCAACATAAGGACGATCACTATAATATGAGCAGATTGGAGCAAGTTGTCATTCTGCTCCTTAGAACAGGACACAATTGACTCTGCAGCCACATGTATACAAAATTCAAATTTGGGCAATTCAGCCATGTGGACAGGCTGAACCGAATATGATACACTGAGGCAAACTCACTAGCCTAACGAAACACTTGACAGAAAACTACACAGACCTCTGTGTGAGCTACAAAAGACAGTGAAGTTTATACAAGAGACAACGTTGAATATATAGACAATATTTCAAGTGAACGAAAGGAAGGAAGGATTGTTACTCCTGCAGCTCTTCTAAGACATCTCATCTTTGTTATGATTTTCCAATCATTAGCTGCTGTCACAGTGACCATGCTATGATACTGATAGCATAATCAATAAGAAATATAACTGATGTTGAAATGTTATTCTTTCTGGTTGCTTTTCAGACCCTCAGCAAATCCAGTTATTGTAGAGATCAGATATATGACATCGAACATGGTGTATGTCGACTGTGCCATTACGATGCTCATAAACTCTTCACACAAATCAAGTATGTGTCAAGTCTGTTGTGTTTGACATTAGATGTTGTTGTTGTAAGAATGCCGGACAATATATCATATGTTGTTGGTAGATGCTGGTCTTTCTGCATGTTTGTTAGTGAACGTATAGTTTGTGAGAGATATATGTTAGAGAACATATTCCCATATTACGTAATGATAACATACTATCTTGTCTGTGTCTGATGCAGGGTCAGTAAAAACAAAATCGCCAGAGCAGATCTGATTAAGAAAAGTCCATACAGAACTTTGACACATAAGCAACGAGAGAAGATGGTGGAGCAACCACAAGCTGGTCAGGTATTGACTACACAAGTTGTTGTGATGTCTGTTGTCTTACATCATATATCTGCCTGTTCTATTGCTTTCTATGTACCTACTGCCTTTTTTTGTTTTTTTTCTGCCTGTTCTATTACTTCTATGTACACAACTTTTTGTGTTTTCTGCCTGTTCTATTACTTTCTATGTACACAACTTTTTTGTGTTTATCTGCCTGTTCTATTACTTTCTATGTACACAACTTTTTGTGTTTATTGCCTGTTCTATTACATTCTATGTACACAACTTTTTGTGTTTATCTGCCTGTTCTATTACTTTCTATGTACACAACTTTGTTTGTTAATTAGCCTGTTGCCATATTTCTTAGTTTTGGCATGTGGATCACATCACTCCAGTCTGGCAAGGAGGTGGACTCAGTGACCTGGACAACCTAAGGACATTGTGTACCCCCTGTCATCTCAAGGTCACTCGCAGACAAGCAGGTCAGAGGGCAACAGTCAAGAAGTTGTCTGGAGCTGCTGGTCAGGCAGATATCACAGCATTTTTCCAGAAAAGTTAATACGTCACATGAACATTGAATTTCTTGATTGATTTCTTGATATATCTTGTCAGTGAAAATGTTCTCTCCTTTAATGTCACAATAAAACATGTTCTCTTCCTTTGATGTCACAATAAAACATTCACTCCATTTGATGTAACAACCAAGCATGTTCTTTCCATTTGATGTAACAATAAAACATGTTCTCTCCCTTTGATGTAACAATAAAGCATTCTCTCCCTTCGATGTAACAATCAAGCATGTTCTTTCCCTTTGATGTAACAGTAAACATGTTCTCTCCTTTGATCTAACAATAAACATTCACTCTTCTGCTGTTAACAACCAAGCATGTTCTCTCCTTTGATGTACAATAAACTTAGTTCTCTCCTTGATGACAATAAGGACATTGTGTCTCTGTCATCTGGTTTGCAGACACTCTGCACTCTTGTCTGACTGTGTCAGGCAATTCTCTCTTCCCAAAGTTTTTTTCTACTGAATTGTTTCTTTTTTTCTTGCATTTCTCATAAAATGTTCTCTCCTTTTGTCAATAAACTCTCTCTCCCCCTTTCTGATTTTCTCTCCTGTGATGTCTCACTTTTTTCCTTGATTACTCAATGTTCTCTCTCCTTGCTAAATTAAACTTCCTCTCTCTCACCCTGTTTTCTCTCTTGATGTCTACTTTTTCTCCTGATTTTCAAGTTGTCTCTCTCTCGTTTGCTTGTTCCTTGCTCTCTCTCTCCTCTCTGTTTTCTCTCTGTGTGTCTCTTTTTCTCTGCATTTCTCAATGTGTCTCTTCGCTTGCTTGTTCCTTGCTCTCTCTCTCCCTCTGTTTTCTCTCTGTGTGTCTCTCTTTTTCTCTGCATTTCTCAATGTGTCTCTCTCGCTTGCTTGTTCTCTTGCTCTCTCTCTCTCCTCTGTTTTCTCTCTGCATGTCTCCAATGTGACTGGTTGTTCAACATTCTCTATTGCATAACTAGCCATATAGTAAAGGAGACTGCAGTAAAACTATGTAAATGGCGAAACACGTAATAACAAATTACTGTAGTTTTACAAAACATTACACAACAACGTTTCAACCAGAAGGCCTTTATCAAGCAAATGATACAACAGGAGTGACGAATTACACAGCACACAACATATAGAGTACGACAGAGATATTCCAACGGTCCTAAAAGGAAAATCTATGACGAAAAACGAAATAAATGCAGAAAAGCGAGAAGTGGAAAAAGAAGAGAAACTATAAAAAATCCAGTAAATATATAACTTACAAACATGTAACATATACACACATATAAAATATAGAGCATGAGAAGAGAAAGTACTAAGAGCATAGAATGTAGAGCGTTGAGTCATGAGGTCGCAAGGTACCATATAACGAAATAAAACGATCATCAGAGGAACATGATCGGATGGCTGTGACCTGGACGTCGCGAACTCCCAAATGGTCAGTTCCATTGAAATGAGTGGATACAAGGGTCACAGAGCATTGGTATATATGGCGTAAGTGTTGACCGAAACGGTCATTAAATATTTTGCCTATTTCTGCGATATATGCCTTAGCACACCGCTTGCAAGTGATAGCGTAGATTACATTGCGGAACTCGCATGTGAAACCATCTTTAATAACAAACGTGGGTTTAGGAAAAGACACAGTACGGGTCTGTATCACATAAGCACACGTATTGCAACGCCGACGGCCACAATGGACGGTGCCAAAATTACTCTCGACATTGGACTTAAGGCGACTGTGTACCAACATATCCTTAAGACTTCTGTCCCGTCTGTAAGCCACCAAAATAACGAAACACGTACAAAGTACTATAGTTTTACAAAATACAGAAACGTTACGACTTCACAAAGGCCTTTATCAAGCAAAGCGACACAACAGGAGTGACGAATTATAGAGAACACTTACAAATGGACGATAACGGAAAAATGCAAATGTATCTAATGAACTGGGAATAAAACGAATAACGAAATGAGTGCAACACAAAACTAGAAGTGGAAAAAGAAGAGAAACAATATACAATCAAGTGAAAATACAAATTATATATATGAAGCAAATACACATATAGATTACAAGGCATGAGATGAGAAAGTACTAAGAAGCATAGGAATGTAATGCGTTGAGTCAAGAGGCCGAAGGTACCATATAACGAAATAAAAGGTTCTCCAGAGCAAATCGACTACGATCATCAGAGGAACATGATCGGATGGCTGTGACCTGGACATCGCAAGCTCCTGAATGGCCTGTATCATTGAAATGGGTAGCTACAGGGTCACAGAGCATTGGCGTATATCGCGCAAGTGTTGGGCGAATCGGTCACTGAGTCTCCTGCCGGTTTCCCCAATATAGGCCTTGTTGCACGGCTTGCAGATAATGGCATAGATAATATTACGGGACTCGCACGTGAAACTGTCTTCAATAACGAACGTGGCTTTTGGAAAAGACACAGTGCGGGTCTGTATTACATAAGCACACGTTGGCAGCGCCGCGCCACACTGGATGGTGCCAAAATGACTCTGGATATTAGGCTTGAGGCGACTGTGAACCAACATATCCTTAAGGCTTCTGTCCCGTCTGTACGCCACCAAAGGATAGTGTTGGAAGATTGAACGTGTCTCAGGATCAGACTGAAGAATGGAGAGATGACAGAATAAGACTTTCTTCACAAGGGAACTATGAGGGTGGAAAGTTAAGACAAGTTTCACCCTGTCAGAATTGGATGTTCTATGCTGGTTAGAGAGAGCCTCCTGGCGAGAAATTTGCTGAACGCGCGCATAGAGAAGCAAGCACTATATTATCTATACCATTCTGATAACAGGTTTGAACCGGAGCTCTGACCTCCAACACTTGCGCGATATACGCCAATGCTCTGTGACCCCTTTAGCTACCCATTTCAATGATACTGGCTATTCAGGAGCTTGCGATGTCCAGGTCACAGCCATCCGATCATGTTCCTCTGATGATCGTAGTCGATTTGCTCTGGAGAACCATTTTATTTCGTTATATGGTACCTTGTGGCCTCTTGGACTCAGCGCATTACATTCCTATGCTTCTTAGTACTTTCTCATCTCATGCCTTGTAATCTATATGTGTATTTGCTTCATATATATAATTTATATTTTCACTTGATTGTATATTGTTTCTCTTCTTTTCCACTTCTAGTTTTGTGTTGCACTCATTTCGTTATTCGTTTTATTCCCAGTTCATTAGATACATTTGCATTTTTCCCGTTATCGTCCATTTGTAAGGTTCCTATATCGTCACTCCTGTTGTGTCGTTTGCTTGATAAAGGCCTTTTGGTCGAAACGTTGCTGTTTATTGTCACTGTTTCTGTATTTTGTAAAACTATAGTACTTTGTTTGTACGTGTTTCGCTATTTACCAAGTTTTACTGCAGTCTTCCCTCTATTTCGATATTCGTAAGCCACCAAAAGATAGTTTGGGAAAACTGAACGTGTCTCAGTATCCGACGTAAGGAAAAAGTTTTATTCTGTCTATTCTCAAGTCAGATCCTGAGACCAGTTATTGATATTTTGAGAGTTTTGATTGTAGGGATCATCGCAACAGTAGTTTAAGACATATGTTGTTTTGAACATTGATTTTGGCTTTGGGACATGGGTCACTTTCTTCAATGCATTCCATCTAAAACCACAATATTTCAAATTACAGTGCAGCCTCTAAATGCAGAGAAGCAAGATTGTATCAGTAGGAAGATTGTATGAGCTGAAAGATTATATCAGTAGGAAGATTGTATGTGCTGAAAGATTATATCAGGAAGATTGTATGAGCTGAAAGATTATATCAGTAGGAAGATTGTATGAGCTGAAAGATTATATCAGGAAGATTGTATGAGCTGAAAGATTATATCAGGAAGATTGTATGAGCTGAAAGATTATATCAGTAGGAAGATTGTATGAGCTGAAAGATTATATCAGGAAGATTGTATGAGCTGAAAGATTATATCAGTTGGAAGATTGTATGAGCTGAAAGATTATATCAGGAAGATTGTATGAGCTGAAAGATTATATCAGTAGGAAGATTGTATGAACTGAAAGATTATATCAGTAGGAAGATTGTATGAGCTGAAAGATTATATCAGGAAGATTGTATGAGCTGAAAGATTATATCAGTTGGAAGATTGTATGAGCTGAAAGATTATATCAGGAAGATTGTATGAGCTGAAAGATTATATCAGTTGGAAGATTGTATGAGCTGAAAGATTATATCAGGAAGATTGTATGAGCTGAAAGATTATATCAGTAGGAAGATTGTATGAACTGAAAGATTATATCAGTAGGAAGATTGTATGAGCTGAAAGATTATATCAGGAAGATTGTATGAGCTGAAAGATTATATCAGTTGGAAGATTGTATGAGCTGAAAGATTATATCAGGAAGATTGTATGAGCTGAAAGATTATATCAGGAAGATTGTATGAGCTGAAAGATTATATCAGGAAGATTGTATGAGCTGAAAGATTATATCAGGAAGATTGTATGAGCTGAAAGATTATATCAGGAAGATTGTATGAGCTGAAAGATTATATCAGTAGGAAGATTGCATAATATAAAAGCACAACGAACAATAAGATGTTATCAATCAATCAAGTGCCGTGCCGGTTGGCATAGGCGATCATGTCTATCCATATCTGTATGTCTCTGGTATAATCCTTCAACCCTGTCACCGAACCATGATTTCAAGCGTCCGGAATTATTTTTCTATACTTTCAGAAAACCCAGTTTAAATATATAATAAGCAATAAAATTTCCCGTAGTCTTTTCAGACCTGAGGGTATGAACTGTCTGTCACTTCACATTTCTAGATCCTAGTATGCAGGAGGTAAGAGGGCCAATTCCTGTTCTCACCCGAGGAACGTTGAGTGAGGTATTGAACTCACAACCATCATGTGCCCCAGTCGATAGACAAATTTTGACACATTACGCTAACCTGCCCCAACAAATGGATGTTATAACCGAATATCCAAACAAAGTGATTAAGTAACACGTCTAAGCAGCTGGTAGAAGATAATCTACACAGCTGGTAGAAGATAATCTAAGCAGCTGGTAGAAGATAATCTAAGCAGCTGGTAGAAGATAATCTAAGCAGCTGGTAGAAGATAATCTAAGCAGCTGATAGAAGATAATCTAAGCAGCTGGTAGAAGATAATCTACCTTGCGAGCAACCAAGCTGTAGAAGATAATCTAGCAGCTGATAGAAGATAATCTAAGCAGCTGATAGAAGATAATCTAAGCAGCTGATAGAAGATAATCTAAGCAGCTGATAGAAGATAATCTAAGCAGTGATAGAAGATAATCTAAGCAGCTGATAGAAGATAATCTAACAGCTGTAGAAGATAATCTAAGCAGCTGTAGAGATAATCAAGCAGCTGATAGAAGATAATCTAAGCAGCTGGTAGGTACTCTCAGCTATGCTGATAATCTAAGCATGTGAAGATAATCTGCGCGATAGAAATAATCTATATCAGCTGATGAAGTTCTCGCTGTTTCCACTTGATAGTATCTGCACTATGAAGATATTCGCTGTATAGATTCATTAGGATACATTTGCATGTGAGATAATCGCACGCTTGTAAGATGATCTCTATAGAATATCCACCTGTGAAGTAACAGCGTTGATAGAGATAAAGCAGCTATGGATACAACGCTGTGAGTATCTGCACTGTTTCTGATTGTAAAACTAATCAAGTACTTTGTTGATAATCTGCAGCTGATAGAAGATATCTACTGCAGTCTTACACTGATGATAATCTAAGCCACCGAAAAGATAGTTAACAGCTGGAGAAGATATCTCAGCTATCGAGATAATAAAGCTTTATTCTGCCTGTATCTCAAGTCAGACCCTGAAAAAACCAGTCTATAGAAGATAATTTGAGAGATTTTGCATGTGTAGGATATCAGCACGTAGGTATTAAGCTATAGGTATTAACAGCTGATTGTTAGGACATGGGTCACTCTTCAAGATAATCTAAACACACAAAGATAATTACAGCACCCTGTGAAATATCAAGCGAAGAAGATTTACAGCTAGAAGATTAATAGCAGCTGAAAGATTTATCAGCTGAGAAGATATCTACAGCTGATAAGATCTATATAGAAGATTTAGCAGCTGTAAAGATTATTAGCAGTAGGAAGATTCTAGAGCTGAAAGATAATTACAGTGAGAAGATTGTAGCAGCTGAAAGATATATCAGCTGGAAGATGATAATTAACAGCTGTAGAAGATAATAAGATGTTAAATAATCAAGCAGCTGGGAGTTCAGCAGCGATCAGAATCAATCTGATGCTCGTGGTATAACCTTGAACCCTGTAACCAACATGAGATTTCAAGCGTCGAAGATTATTCTAACTTTCAAGAAACCCAGTTAAAGATAATCAATAGCTATAAAATTTCCGTAGTCTCTCAGACCTGAGTAGAAGATAATGCTAGTCAGCTTCAAGATAATCTAGACGTAAGTATTGCAGGGTAAGAGGGCAATTCCTAGCCAGCTGAGGAAATTGAGTGAGAGTAATTAACTGTAGAAGAAAACCACATGGGTACACCTGTAGAAGATAACAATTTGAAGATACCTAACCCCGCTTAACAAAATGGAGCTGATAGAAGAATATCCAAACAAAGTATTAAGCATAAGAATCTAAGCAGCTGATAGAAGATAATCTAAGCAGCTGATAGAAGATAATCTAAGCAGCTGATAGAAGATAATCTAAGCAGCTGATAGAAGATAATCTAAGCAGCTGATAGAAGATAATCTAAGAGCTGTAGAAGATAATCTAAGCAGCTGGTAGAAGATAATCTAAGCAGCTGATAGAAGATAATCTAAGCAGCTGATAGAAGATAATCTAAGCAGCTGGTAGAAGATAATCTAAGCAGCTGATAGAAGATAATCTAAGCAGCTGATAGAAGATAATCTAAGCAGCTGATAGAAGATAATCTAAGCAGCTGATAGAAGATAATCTAAGCAGCTGATAGAAGATAATCTAAGCAGCTGATAGAAGATAATCTAAGCAGCTGGTAGAAGATAATCTAAGCAGCTGGTAGAAGATAATCTAAGCAGCTGGTAGAAGATAATCTAAGCAGCTGGTAGAAGATAATCTAAGCAGCTGATAGAAGATAATCTAAGCAGCTGGTAGAAGATAATCTAAGCAGCTGGTAGAAGATTATCTAAGCAGCTGATAGAAGATAATCTAAGCAGCTGATAGAAGATAATCTAAGCAGCTGGTAGAAGATAATCTAAGCAGCTGGTAGAAGATAATCTAAGCAGCTGGTAGAAGATAATTTAAGCAGCTGATAGAAGATAATCTAAGCAGCTGGTAGAAGATAATCTAAGCAGCTGGTAGAAGATAATCTAAGCAGCTAATAGAAGATAATCTAAGCAGCTGGTAGAAGATAATCTAAGCAGCTGGTAGAAGATTATCTAAGCAGCTGATAGAAGATAATCTAAGCAGCTGGTAGAAGATAATCTAAGCAGCTGGTAGAAGATAATCTAAGCAGCTGATAGAAGATAATCTAAGCAGCTGTAGAAGATAATACGCTAAGTCAGCTGGTAGAAGATAATCTAAGCAGCTGATAGAAGATAATCTAAGCAGCTGGTAGAAGATAATCTAAGCAGCTGGTAGAAGATAATCTAAGCAGCTGATAGAAGATAATCTAAGCAGCTGATAGAAGATAATCTAAGCAGCTGGTAGAAGATAATCTAAGCAGCTGGTAGAAGATAATTTAAGCAGCTGATAGAAGATAATCTAAGCAGCTGGTAGAAGATAATCTAAGCAGCTGATAGAAGATAATCTAAGCAGCTGGTAGAAGATAATCTAAGCAGCTGGTAGAAGATAATATCGAAGCGTGTTCAAATGAAAACGGGACTTGTGGATTTATTTAAAAGTATCATACGCAAATTAACAGTTTCAACGGAATTAAACAAAGCAACCACTTGTGAATAAGAATGCACCTGGGTTCATCAGAAAAATCTCCGTATGCATTTAGGCAAGCATCCCACTGTTTAGGTAGACGTCGAATGCCGTCCGAGAAAAAGGTGCGTGGCTGCTCACTGAACCATGTGGTCACCGCTGTCTTCACGTCTGCGTCGCTGTTGAATCGCTGTCCCTTTAGTGCTTTCTTCAACGGTCCGAACAAATGGAAATCCACACATCGGGACTATAGGCTGGGTGATGAAGAACTTCCCAATTCTTCTTTGCCAATGTTTCCTGCACAATTTTTGCGACGTGCGGACGAGCGTTGTCGTGGAGAAGAATCACACCTTGAGAAAGCTTGCCTGGTCGCTTAGCCTTATGCCGTGCAGCTGTCTAAAGTGTCTTTATAATGGCGGCATTGATGTTGACACCAGGTTCCTTAAAACCCTGAACAAAAACCCTTCATGGTCAAAAATGCGGTCACCATAACCTTCCCAGCAGAAACATGTGTCTGAATTTTTGGGTTTTGGTGATCCTGGATGTTTCCATTGCATGCTGTCAATTTTGCTGCTCGGTTATAGTGGTGCACACATTCATCACCTGCCACAATGCTCAACAGAAATGCATCACCCTCTGTCCGTAACGCATCAAGTGGTTCAAACTCACCCCATCCGTTCTTCCTTATAGTGGTCAGTCAACATCCGTGGGACCCACTGTGAACACACCTTCCGATAGTTCAATTTCTTCCGAACAACCATGTGGGCTGTCCCAATTGACATATGGAATTTTTCTGCAAGCGAACGAATGCTCCGACGACGGTCAGTCAGTACTGCTTTATCAAGCAAGGCTATGGCTTCTTCTGTTGCAACAATATGCGCCTGACCTGGCCGTGCAAGATCTGCTGACAACGCTCGTCCGCACGTCGCAAAAATTGTGCAGGAAACATTGGCAAAGAAGAATTGGGAAGTTCTTCATCACCCAGCCTATAGTCCCGATTTGTCCCCGTGTGATTTCCATTTGTTCGGACCGTTGAAGAAAGCACTAAAGGGACAGCAATTCAACAGCGACGCAGACGTGAAGACAGCGGTGACCACATGGTTCAGTGAGCAGCCACGCACCTTTTTCTCGGACGGCATTCGACGTCTACCTAAACAGATGGGGATGCTTGCCTAAATGCATACGGACATTTTTTCTGATGAACCCAGGTGCATTCTTATTCACAAGTGGTTGCTTTGTTTAATTCCGTTGAAACTGTTAATTTGCGTATGATACTTTTAAATAAATCCACAAGTCCCGTTTTCATTTGAACACGCATCGTATATACCGAAGGGTCGGTTCATCGTTGTGAGAAGTCAGGCTAGGTTTTTTTCTTGTGGCTAATGCGCATAGTAGGGTTGGAACTTTACAAGATCCAAAAAGACATGTTTCAGTATGAGTGGAGGTGTTGTATTTGACTCTGAGTCGATGCTCAACAGATCCAAAAGACATGTTTCAGTATGAGTGGATGTCGTCTAAAGAAGTTTCTAACCTCCAGAGGCTTACATGGATCTACTGTCCTGGACATCCGGGTGTTTGCGGCAATGAGAGAGCGGACAGGCTTGCATTGATTATTGGGGAGTTGAAGATGGATAGGGGGTGTTCTTCGGTCTCTTCGTGACTGTCTGTTGGATGAGACACTGTTGAATCGATCCACCGATTTAAGTAGTTTGGAGTTACCCGTTGTACAAGTAGAACTGGATGCCTGAGGGAGGAGTGTGTTTAACCAGCGAGCCACAGAAACATCAGTATGCATACTCTTCGTTATCTGTTGGGAGACTGAGCATCTATGGGTCTGCCCGGAGTGGAAAGATGTCAGTTTAGTAATCAATAACACGTTCAACTTGTCTGAAATAACGAATCTCCTTATTTGTTTGATCTCCCTCCTGACACTTCAATACAATAATACTAGATCTAGACATTAACAGAACTTTGATTACGTAGGTAACAGACATGAAATGGACACCAAGTTGATGTTTATTCAAGAGCAATTATCAAGCACATTCTGGCTTAGAATTAAAAAAACACTCCGACGATAAGTAAGAGGAATAATTATTCTCTCATTGGATAGCAGTTCGTTGTCATATTTTGACATATGATTGTCGAGACGACAAGCAATTACAGTTACAACTTTAGCAGAGTCATAGAAGATAAAAATGGATTTATTCAGCATCAAACATACATAAAGGTAGGTTTAAATATAAGGACAACGTTTATGAAAGTATTACTCTTTCTTTATATAATTTATTATCTTTATTTGTGTACATGTTAAATCTCTCATCTGTTTGGTAGATCATACTTAAATAATCTGGCATCTAGATAGTATATAACGAAATCATTATATGCCAGAAAGCAATTTCGAACTACAAAAGAATATATCTACTTAAACAAGCTGTCAAGTCTCGCTCTCATTTAGTTAAAAAAGAAAAGTGTAATGACATAGAAATGAGATGTTATATTTTACAGCTAGTAAATAAATTTGGATCAAAGAAACACATCTTTACCAAATGATAGAACATAAATAAAGAACTGGATAGCACAGACTCCTAAGGAAAGTTGAAACATAGATTACTCAATAAAAAACATTAATTGTTATTCAACATTATCTTAATGTGGATAAATGAGATACGGCGCCATGAACTAGTTAATAATAAACTTGCGACAGAAAGTAAACACAATAACTGTTTTTTTTGGTTACTTTTCTTTCTTTTGTCCTTCTCTGCTTTTTTTTGCTGTTAGGCTAGCAGGTTTAACTAGCTAATGATCGGTTTCCAAGATAGTGCGCGCTCGGTCGCTTGATATGCTGTGGTTTTGTGGAGTTTTAAGATGTCTGTCGCCCGAGTGGTTATCGGTGCCCAAATTGGGGTGTAAAGAATAGAACCACTGCTACCTGCCACGCGTGTCGTAAGAAGCGACTAAGGAGGTTTGGTGTGGGGTTGTGTGGGTAGCAACCCCACACCGTAAAAAGACACTAGATGGCTACAGAACGGAGAACGAACCGAGTAAACGCTTGCTGAAACCGGACACATCACCGAAGGATAAGCACCAGAGCTCCAAATGGTACTGAAGATGTGACGTAAAACATACCAATGCTAAGGATGCATGAATCAGATTTCCACATGAATAGAATTTATGGAGAAATCTGGTCATCAGTCTGGGTGGTGATCGAGAGAGAGAGAGATGTCTGTAACTCCATCAACCCATCTTTTTCTTGGTCTGCTCCTTCCTCTTGATGATTCAATTGTCAGGTTGTACGCTCTTGTAACTGGTGTAGATGGGTTCATTCTACAAGGCATTTCTTGGTCTGCTCCCTTCTCTTGATGATTCAATTGTCAGGTTGTACGCTCTTGTAACTGGTGTAGTTGAAGGTTTTGCCGGCTACATTCAGACGTAGTCAGAGCTTGTTGATGATTGAAGGGCAGAGAGAAGTCAACCAGCTAGCCACACCAACCATAAGTATGCATACCCTTCGATATCTGTTAGGGGAGACCTATATAAGTAACTGATGTAGGGGCCTAGGAAGTTACCTAGTAAATAAAAGAATCGCAGAAACCGGATGTGCTGGCCTACTTGTAATCGCATAACTGGCACGATGTATAATTGCTCTTAGGCTGAGATCACATACAAATCACTCAGAGTGGTCTATATGGAGCGTTTGAAGAAGAAGAAGAACAAAGAGGAATGGTATACCGACAGTGTAAGTCACAGTTGACAAAAATAGCAATGTGATTCTTCATAATGGAAAACATAATTGCGTCATTAATAAAAAGGTAGTTTTATTAAAATTCTAATTTATCTAAGAGAACATCGGAACAGCAACATCAGCATGAACATCAGCATAAACAGTACATCCTCATCAAATAGCTTGTCTTGAGCATAATCTTGCCACCCTAACAGTCCATCATAATTTCTCTCGTAGGTCAAATGTCCAGCCTTTGCAGATGTCATGCTTAAATCATCAGTTGCATCCTGAATCCATCTGATCTGCAGTTTTCCCTTCTTCCTCATTGCTGGGATGCCTCTTTCCATAACGATCTTTTACAACCCTTCATGTCTTATTCGAGTACTAGCATGTTCCTTGTGGAACTTGGCTTTCAACACAGCCACCCTGAAGAGGGCAGATTTAGAACACATTGTGACAACCGGTAAAATCGACTGTAGACGAGACAGATAAAGACATATTTCGAAATTGTTGGATAGGCTGACTTCATGGCACGGTAGAGCGTCAACATCTGAGTTGATAGCAAACACCAAAGACAGAGATTTGTGGAGATCCATTATCGTCTACGCCAGCCGGCACAGCACCTGATGATGATGACCTAAAAACTCTGTCTCTAGCAAGTCTCCCGCGTCATGTTCAATGTTTCTTTGATGTCCTGCTGCCACCTTCGTCTTGGTCGTCCCGTGCCTCGTACTCCAGTAACCATGCCTTTCATTACCGTTCTCTTCAAACTACTATCTTATGCCCTAAGTACTTCAATTTTCTTCTTTTTTATTTGTAGAATCCTCCAATTTTCTTTGATTTTGATTTCATTCTGGATAGAAATGAATCAGACACATAAACCAACTACTTTAGAAAAACAATGAACACTCCCAAGCTGTGGTTGCTATATACTTCTTCTTCTTTGAACGCTCCATATCGATCACTTGCTAACAACTCTGTGTAATTTGTATGTACTCTGAGCCTAAGAGCGATTGTACGTTGTGCCACTTATGTACCTACAAGTAGGCCAGCACATTCAATTTCTGCGATGCTTTTACAGTGTATTTACTAGGTAGCTTCCTTAAGTCCTATATCAGTCGCCTCTTACGACATGCCTTGTAGGTCACAGTGTTATTATTTGCTTCTATTGCGGGTCAATGCACCACGCGGACAGGTCTCTACATACAGATCAGATGATGACTTTCTTGTGAAAACAACTTTGTCAAACATTTCTTTGAAAGCACAATCGTTGGCAGGATGTTCTAAAAGTTTCCAAATCTTGCAGATATTTTTCTCCTGACAAACCTAGAGATCCTTTCAAGTTATCTCAAACAAGGTATTTGTTCGGAAGAATGACAAACAGCGATATAACACCTCGGGTTAATTACCCCGTGAAGGGATTAACCCTCGGCATTTGCCTAGTCTTTTCACACGCAGTTAGAAGTATGTAGACTTTTTCTCAATCCCATCTATACTAGTCCGCCCTTGTTCAAACATCCATCAACGGGCTGAGGAATAGATCCGTGCCTAGACAGTTAGAAGTCTAGTGTTCTACGTCAATCCTCCATCGTCAATGAAACATTGGATTCTCCCTGGGAGCTAGACAAACCAACTGAAAACAAAATCAAGAAGAATTATTGTCAACATATACCGTTTCAAAGTCATAAAAGGTGAAATCGTTGTTTGAAGTTGAAATCTCGTGAAAATGACCAAAATAAACACCCTTTTTTGACACTTCTAAAAGAAGAAGCCCATTTCTTCTTTGATGTTCTGTACAAATGTATGTTACGTGACTCGTGTCAAATGTTGTAGTTTAATCTGGGTATATGAAGGGTAGATAATCACGTTTAGAAACGGCAATGCTTATCTTCCTTTCCTCTTACAGATTACAGATTTACCTCCCATAATGACGTAGAACTGGATCAAGAAGGGAAACAATTTGCATGATTTCACAGAATTTACTGAAACGTTGTAGAGTAGAAGGTAGTAAATGTGATTTATTATAAGTTCTATGTTTGAAACTTCTCATTAGGAGGTATCTATGTTTGATACTTCTCATTAGGAGGTATCTGTGTGAAACTTCTCATTAGGAGGTCTATGTTTGATACTTCTCATTAGGAGGTCTCTGTGTGAAACTTCTCATTAGGAGGTCTCTTCAAGGAAAGCTTCTCATTAGGAGTCTCTGTGAACTTCTCATTAGGAGGTCTCTGTTTGAAACTTCTCATTAGGAGGTCTCTGTGTGAAACTTCTCATTAGGAGGTATCTATGTATGAAACTTCTCATTAGGAGGTATCTATGTATGAAACTTCTCATTAGGAGGTATCTTGATGAAACTTCTATTAGGAGGTATCTATGTATGAAACTTCTCATTAGGAGGTATCTATGTATGAAACTTCTCATTAGGAGGTATCTATGTATGAAACTTCTCATTAGGAGGTATCTATGTACGAAACGTCTCATTAGGAGGTATCTATGTATGAAACTTCTCATTAGGAGGTATCTATGTATGAAACTTCTCATTAGGAGGTATCTATGTATGAAACTTCTCATTAGGAGGTATCTAGTATGAAACTTCCATTAGGATGTCTCTGATGGAAACTCTCATTAGAGTATCTATGTATGAAACTTCATCATGAGGGAGGTATCTATGTATAGAAACTTCATTAGAGGTATCTATAGATGAAACTTTCATCAGGAAGTATCCATGTATGAAACTTCCATTAGAGGTATCTATGTTAAGAAATTCTCATTAGATGTTATGTGTGAAACTTCATTGGAGTATCAGTATGAAACTTCCCATTAGGATGTCTTATGTGTAGAAACTTCTCATTAGGATGTCATGCCAGTGAGATGTCTATGTGCGTAGAGATGTCTTGTGGCTGAGATGTCTATGTGGCGTAGAGATGTCTATGTGGCGTAGAGATGTCTATGTGGCGTAGAGATGTCTATGTGGCGTAGAGATAAGGTGCCAGGCTCACGTTCCAATGGTGCTCGGTTCGTTCCCCGCGTGGAACGATCGGAATATCTTTCCAGAGAATCTTGATCTCAATGTAGATTATATCGGTTCCTAGTCTTATCGGAGACGGACGATCAAACGTAGGTTTCATGTTCAAGTTGAGCATATAAAATAACCCTTGACAGTTGAGAGCCGTTAAGAGCAGGCAGCATAGTTGCAGTCCAGGCAAAATACATCAAACATTTAAAATAAAATTCCGACATAAATGTTTACCATTTTCAAATTTACACGAAGATTCTCGCCGGTGCTACATAGTTTGTTGAGATCTTACTTTGTAAGAAAATATGAAGATTCTCGCCGGTGCTAAATAGTTTGTTGAGATCTTACTTTGTAAGAAAATATCGAAGCACACCGTTTTGTTCACCCAAGTGCAAATCTGTTTATGTGGTCCAACAATTTCATTTGTTGTTTCTTGATGAAGTTCAGTTCTGATGTTGTACCCACTTGTTTCTTGATGAAGTTCAGTTCTGATGTTGTACCCACTTGTTTCTTGATGAAGTTCAGTACTGATGTTGTACTCACTTGTTTCTTGATGAAGTTCAGTTCTGATGTTGTACCCACTTGTTTCTTGATGAAGTTCAGTACTGATGTTGTACCCACTTGTTTCTTGATGAAGTTCAGTTCTGATGTTGTACTCACTTGTTTCTTGATGAAGTTCAGTTCTGATGTTGTACCCACTTGTTTCTTGATGAAGTTCAGTACTGATGTTGTACTCACTTGTTTCTTGATGAAGTTCAGTACTGATGTTGTACTCACTTGTTTCTTGATGAAGTTCAGTACTGATGTTGTACTCACTTGTTTCTTGATGAAGTTCAGTTCTGATGTTGTACCCACTTGTTTCTTGATGAAGTTCAGTTCTGATGTTGTACTCACTTGTTTCTTGATGAAGTTCAGTACTGATGTTGTACCCACTTGTTTCTTGATGAAGTTCAGTTCTGATGTTGTACCCACTTGTTTCTTGATGAAGTTCAGTTCTGATGTTGTACTCACTTGTTTCTTGATGAAGTTCAGTATTGATGTTGTACTCACTTGTTTCTTGATGAAGTTCAGTACTGATGTTGTACTCACTTGTTTCTTGATGAAGTTCAGTACTGATGTTGTACCCACTTGTTTCTTGATGAAGTTCAGTTCTGATGTTGTACCCATTGTTTCTTGATGAAGTTCAGTTCTGATGTTGTACCCACTTGTTTCTTGATGAAGTTCAGTTCTGATGTTGTACCCACTTGTTTCTTGATGAAGTTCAGTTCTGATGTTGTACTCACTTGTTTCTTGATGAAGTTCAGTATTGATGTTGTACTCACTTGTTTCTTGATGAAGTTCAGTACTGATGTTGTACTCACTTGTTTCTTGATGAAGTTCAGTACTGATGTTGTACCCACTTGTTTCTTGATGAAGTTCAGTACTGATGTTGTACCCACTTGTTTCTTGATGAAGTTCAGTTCTGATGTTGTACTCACTTGTTTCTTGATGAAGTTCAGTACTGATGTTGTACTCACTTGTTTCTTGATGAAGTTCAGTACTGATGTTGTACTCACTTGTTTCTTGATGAAGTTCAGTACTGATGTTGTACTCACTTGTTTCTTGATGAAGTTCAGTTCTGATGTTGTACTCACTTGTTTCTTGATGAAGTTCAGTTCTGATGTTGTACCCACTTGTTTCTTGATGAAGTTCAGTACTGATGTTGTACTCACTTGTTTCTTGATGAAGTTCAGTACTGATGTTGTACCACTTGTTTCTTGATGAAGTTCAGTTCTGATGTTGTACCCACTTGTTTCTTGATGAAGTTCAGTACTGATGTTGTACCACTTGTTTCTTGATGAAGTTCAGTTCTGATGTTGTACTCACTTGTTTCTTGATGAAGTTCAGTATTGATGTTGTACTCACTTGTTTCTTGATGAAGTTCAGTACTGATGTTGTACTCACTTGTTTCTTGATGAAGTTCAGTACTGATGTTGTACCCACTTGTTTCTTGATGAAGTTCAGTACTGATGTTGTACCCACTTGTTTCTTGATGAAGTTCAGTTCTGATGTTGTACTCACTTGTTTCTTGATGAAGTTCAGTACTGATGTTGTACTCACTTGTTTCTTGATGAAGTTCAGTACTGATGTTGTACTCACTTGTTTCTTGATGAAGTTCAGTACTGATGTTGTACTCACTTGTTTCTTGATGAAGTTCAGTTCTGATGTTGTACTCACTTGTTTCTTGATGAAGTTCAGTTCTGATGTTGTACCCACTTGTTTCTTGATGAAGTTCAGTACTGATGTTGTACCCACTTGTTTCTTGATGAAGTTCAGTTCTGATGTTGTACTGACTTGTTTCTTGATGAAGTTCAGTACTGATGTTGTACTCACTTGTTTCTTGATGAAGTTCAGTACTGATGTTGTACTGACTTGTTTCTTGATGAAGTTCAGTACTGATGTTGTACTCACTTGTTTCTTGATGAAGTTCAGTACTGATGTTGTACCCACTTGTTTCTTGATGAAGTTCAGTTCTGATGTTGTACTCACTTGTTTCTTGATGAAGTTCAGTACTGATGTTGTACTCACTTGTTTCTTGATGAAGTTCAGTTCTGATGTTGTACTCACTTGTTTCTTGATGAAGTTCAGTACTGATGTTGTACTCACTTGTTTCTTGATGAAGTTCAGTACTGATGTTGTACTCACTTGTTTCTTGATGAAGTTCAGTTCTGATGTTGTACCCACTTTTTCCTGATGTCTTTATTTCTAAACCGGTCTCTTCTTGTTACTCCAGCATTCTTCGTAGACACTTTATCTCTGTCATCACTAGTTTTCTTGTTACTCCCAGCATTCTTCGCAGACACTTTATCTCTGTCATGACTAGTTTTCTTGTATTGTTTAATGTCAGCGTCCAGGTTTGGCACTGATAGCATAATGTTGGGAGCAAGATTGTGTTGTAAAATGATATTTTTAGTGTTTATGTTGAAATTTTACAATTCAAAATTGTTGCCATTTGTTCTATGATTTGATTTGCTCTATTGTATCTATGTTGGATTTCATTAGTTATTATTCTCTTGTTTGCTGAAACAAATTATCACTAAGTATGTCAAGTCTTTGACGTACTTTAATGGGTGTTTGTCGATGGAGATATTGGTTTAGTCTGTCGTGACCTCATACGCATAATGTAGACCTCAGAGTTAACAGAGGCAACGAAACACACTGTTTATCTAACGCACAGAAAAGCCCATTGTATAAATTTCTTCTTATCCTGATGCTGTGATGCAAACATGATTACCAGAAGGACAGGTTTCGGTATGAGTGGATGTCGTCTATAGAAGTCTCTAACCTCCAGCGGCTTACGTGGATATACTGTCCTGGGCATGCGGGTGTTTACGGTAATGAGAGAGCGAACAGGCTTGCATCAACAGCATCGATTGTTGGGGAGTTGAAGATGGATAAGGGGATATTCTTCGGTCTCTTCGCGACTCTCTGTTGGATGAGGACACTAAAATCGATGTTGAATCGATCCAGCGATTTAAGCAGTTTGGAGTTACCCGTTGTTCAAGTCGAACTGGATGCCTAAGAGGCAGAGTGAGAGGGTGTTTAATCAGCGAGCCACAGGAACCATCAGTACTCTTCGATATCTGTTGGGGAGACTGAGCACCTATGGGTCTGCCCAGAGTGCAATGACGTCAGTTTAGTAACCAATAACCAATAACCAAACATGATTAGAGAAAAGAAAGACTAAACTAACCGTCTTTAATAAAACGGGAATTTCCTTACCATTAGTTTAGTGCATGATGCTGAACGGTGCGTCGGTGCGCCAGTGCGTCTCGTCGTGGAAAGAAGAGTCGACTGTTGTGGCAAGACCAAAGATTTCATGCATGCATAACTCTAGTACATCCAAGTCTACGCCATACTGTGGCTATCTATATTTTCATAATTTCTTGTCGACGTTTACATTATTGATAACACTGACGGTTAGTAACATTATAGCATATGTGCATACAGAGAGTAGTATTACATTAGATATTGTGATTATTTCGCCATTTTACTGCAGCTCTTCGTGTCACGTATTAGGTCAGATTTAGTAGCTATATGTCACATGTGTGGTGTACGTAATTTCCCGTAACTATTGTTTTAGTATTTTCATTAGAAACGTTTGAATGTCTCCGTATCTAGTCGTCCATATGTAATTGGGTTTTTTTAATTCGTCACTCCTGTTGTATCGTTTGCTTGATAAAGATAAAGGTCTTGTTGGTCGAAACGTTGCTGTATATTGTCATTGTTTTTGTAATTTGTAAAACTACAGTACTTTGTGATTACGTGTTTCGTACATTAGATATAGGAATGTAGTGTCTTGGATATGTGATGGTTTGATCGCGACAAGGAAAGAACCGACAGACTTGCGTCGGCAGCATCGATATTTGGGAGTTGAAGATGGATATGAGAGGGATGGGGGCATCCTTCCGTTTCTCTGCGAGCGCCCAGTGGAGGAAAACACTAAATTTGATTATCTTCGTTCTGGGGCACATGGGTGTCGGTGGCAATGAGAGAGCGGTCAAGCTGGGTGACTGTCCAACCATCAGCTGGACAACCAATGGATAGCGCTGACATTCTGAACACTCACATAGTCTGTAGATATTTAAACCAGTTCACGTCAACAGCTAGATTTCAAGAGCTTGAATTCAAGAGTGGAGTGACCATTTAAACCAGTTCACGTCTACAGCTAGATTGCAAGAGCTTGGATTGAAGAGTGGAGGGCAGAAAAGGACAGCACAACAGGTATATGAGTAGGCTCATCAATCAAAATCGAACTGGCACAGTCAGTCGCTGGCCACTGTTGGAGACATTGAGTAGGAGATTGGAGCACCTATTGACCTGTCCGGAATGTAATGAAGATATTACGAAGGAGATTGGAGCACCTATTGACCTGTCCGGAATGTAATGAAGATATTACGAAGGAGATTGGAGCACCTATTGACCTGTCCGGAATGTAATGAAGATATTACGAAGGAGATTGGAGCACCTATTGACCTGTCCGGAATGTAATGAAGATATTCTAAACTGAAACTGAACTAAAATGAATATTGAATCTACTGAGCGATTTAGTGAGTTGTGAATCACACGTTGTACAAGTAAGATGCCTAAGAGATGGAATAAGGAGTGTGATTAACCAGCGAATCACAGGAACCATCAGTATGCACGCCCTTCAATATCTGCTGACGAAGACTGAGCACCTATGCGTCTGCCCGGAGTGTTATGGCTCAGTAAATAATAATACGTACTATTTATACACAATACATACACTGATAGTGGAGCGTCTGCCCGGATGGATTAGAGTGTGGGCTCCCATGTGGGAGACTCGGGTTCAATCCCTGGTAAGGACTAGGAGTTATCTTCAAAATAATAACCTGAACAGTTTGGCGATGACTGCACTAGCCATGTTGCTATTACATTTGACAGACTAATGTCCGTCCTGTCCTATAGCGCCCTAAACAGCAGTATTACAGTGAGTAGCGACGACAGAACACACACATACACACACGCACTCGCGCACACGCGCACGCACGCGCGCACACACACACTCATGAAATGATAGAATGATATGTGTGCAAACCTCCGCCTCCACACAACTTGTCAATGACAAGGTCTAACGCTTGTTCTGTCCAAATATTATCTCTAACCAAGAACTGCTTACGGTCAACAAGAGAATATGAGCATCATCATACAAACACTATCTCTAACCAAGAACTGCTTACGGTCAACAAGAGAATATGAGCATCATCATACAAACGCTATCTCTAACCAAGAACTGCTTACACAGTGTCAACAAGAGAATATGAGCATCATCATCCACAAAAACCGTGGAAATGGATCGACATGTTATACGCATAGAGACTAACTCTGTCGTGAAAATACTGACACCGAGACGTACACACAGATAAGTAAACGCAAACGTGGAAAGACGTAAAATGATATTGAGTAGAACAGTAGAAGATGAACTGAAAGAAATCAAAGATAGCTGGAACACAATGAGGGACGGCCAGGAATAAAGAAGCATTGTGTGTATTTGTTCTGCTTTATGTGCCAGAGGCGTCACAGGCTAGAGAGATAGATAGAGAGAGATAGATAGATAGAGAGAGATAAAGATAGAAAGAGAGATAGAGAGCTAGATAGATGAGAGATAGATAGATAAATATTTAGATATGTCATTTAAACCATACAAACGTACAACTCAACATACATACAACTCAACAAACATACAACTCAATAAACATACAACTATACAGACATATAAACAGAAAGCAATACAAACAACATACAACTATACAAACATATAACAAGCAAACAATCCAATACAAACATACAACTATACAAACATATAAACAGAAAGAAATACAAACATATAACTATACAGACATATAAACAGAAAGCAATACAAACATACAACTATACAAACATACAACTATACAAGCATGCAACTATACAAACATACAACTATACAAACATACAACTATACAAACACGCAACTATACAAACATGCAGATATACAAACATACAACTATACAAACACGCAACTATACAAACATACAACTATACAAACATGCAGTATAACAAACATACAACTATACAAACATACAACTATACAAACATACAACTATACAAACATATCAACAGAAAGCAATACAAACATGAAACAAACTCAGATTGTTCACACATAATTGTTTTCTTTATTACCAGCTGATTAAATTCCGTAGAACGTTCAGCAAAGGTGATACCTGAGACCCGAGGCTCAATCTTGGCAAAGGTGATACCCGAGGCTCAGTCTTGACAAAGGTGATACCCGAGGCTCAGTCTTGGCAAAGGTGATATCCGAGGCTCAGTCTTGGCAAAGGTGATACCCGAGGCTCAGTCTTGGCAAAGGTGATACCCGAGGCTCAGTCTTGGCAAAGATGATACCCGAGGCTCAGTTTTGACAAAGGTGATAACTGAAGCTCAGTCTTGACAGAGGTGTATACTTGTAGTTCAGTCTATATAAAGGTAATACCTGAAGATCGGCCATAATGCCTCATATAACCAATCAATGGTCTGCTGCTTCAACAGTGACCGGTTGGCAGAAAAAAGAAGTCTCAAAAACATCAAAATTCACAAACTTCAAACCCAAATTTGGGACATCGGATCAGTTCAGTGAACGCTGGGGTCGGCTACCTTACAGAGATCACATGAACCTGTCCCAGATCTACACCAGGTGAGTTCTAGTGCATCTTATCATACGACAGCTTATCATACCACAACTTAACACACATACACAACTTATCATACAGCAACTTATCATACAACAACTTATAATACGGCAACTTATCATACGGCAACTTATCATACACAACTTATCATACAACAACTTATCATCATATGGCAACTTATCATACGTCAACTTATCATACGGCAACTTATCATACGGCAACTTATCATGTGACAACTTATCAACAAGAACTATAAATGAAGTTTATAAATTAGTATTAAGTGATTCGTTGTGTTCTTTTATGAGAACATTTCTCTGTCCTTACTTCTAGAACATTGTTCATAGTTGTGTCCCTTCTAGAACATTGTTCATAGTTTTGTCATTTCTAGAACAATGTTCATAAATTTATTCTATCAATTATAGAACATTTTTTATAATTTTGTTCTATCACTATTAATTCACTATTTGTGTGTTGGTTATTTCCCTGCCCATTGCTTAACGTCTTATCTTCTACACATGTCATAGAATATTTATCATCAAGTTTGTTATTTTCTAAACTTGTCATAGAATATTTATCATAAAGTTTGTTATTGCTAAACTTGTCATAGAATATTTATCATAAAGTTTGTACAATATTATTGCTGATTTGTCAACAGACGTTCACGAACAGAGCACCTCAACCATCTCAAATCATTTGCCTACAATCTGCCTTGTGATCGAACTCTGCAGATCAGATGGAGGTTTGATAAAGAACTACCTGCATTTTCCCTGGACTTTCTATTCCTTTATTTATCCAGGTATTTGTTGACTGGATGATTGATTGACTGAATGATTGATTGACTGAATTATTGATGACTGATTGACTGAATGATTGATTGACTGAATGATTTATTGACTGGTTGACTGAATGATTGATTGACTGGTTGACTGAATGATTGATTGACTGGTTGACTGATTGATTGACTGAATGATTGATTGACTGGTTGACTGAATGATTGATTGACTGCATGATTTATTGCCTGGTTGACTGAATGATTTATTGACTGAATGATTAATTGACTGAATGATTGATCGACTGCTTGACTGACTGATTGACTGCCTGGCTGAATGATTGATTGGCTGATTGATTGGCTGAATGAGTGATTGGCTGATGTACTGACTGATTGATTGACTGATTGACTGAATGATTGATTGACTGAATGATTTATTGACTGGTCGACTGAATGATTGATTGACTGGTTGACTGAATGATTGATTGACTGGTTGACTGATTGATTGACTGAATGATTGATTGACTGGTTGACTGAATGATTGATTGACTGCATGATTTATTGACTGGTTGACTGAATGATTTATTGACTGAATGATTAATTGACTGAATGATTGATCGACTGCTTGACTGACTGATTGACTGATTGGCTGATTGATTGGCTGAATGAGTGATTGGCTGATGTACTGACTGATTGACTGAATGATTGATTGACTGATTGACTGAATGATTGATCGACTGCTTGACTGACTGATTGACTGGCTGGCTGAATGATTGATTGGCTGATTGATTGGCTGAATGAGTGATTGACTGATGTACTGACTGATTGACTGAATGATTGATTGACTGATTGACTGAATGATTGATTGACTGATTGACTGAATGATTGATTGGCCGATTGACTGAATGATTGATGGACTGACTGACTAATTGATTGACTGAATGATTGACTGAATGATTGACTGAACAATTCCATATGAATAATTTCATAGTCAAGGCTGATCTACCCCGTGCAATCTTTGATGAACATACCATCGAGCGGAGAGACAGGCTGCGCTATCTTGGAATAACATTTGATCGTAGTCTATCTTTCAAACACCATATTGAACAGACGATACAACGGTGCAAGCGTGGTCTTGCGGCTCTCAAAGTTATGGTGGCCGCACACCTTGAGCAGAGACTACTTGTCCTTCTGTTTGATCGACTGGTCATGTCAGTGGTAGATTACGGACTCTGAATTCTTACGATATCAAGATCACAATGTGAACGACTCGAACGGGTTCAGAATGAAGGTATGCGTATAGTCCTGGACTGCACTAGAGATACCCACATTGTGAAGATGAGATATATGCTGGGCCTTCTGTCACTACGCTCCCGTCAAGCAATTGCCCAAACCAAGGCATATGTGCGGGTTACTTCGGATAAGAGACATCCAATGCACAAGAACACAACATCGATTATTGGGGAGATATAAACATTATAAGATGGATAAGGAGGATGTTCTTTAGTCTCTTCGTGAGTGTCTGTTGGATGAGGACACTAAAATAGATGTTGCATCGATCAAGCGATTTAAGGCAGGTTGTATTTGTTTAGAATTTTAATGTACATTTATTTCTGCAGGTTGTATTTGTTTAGAAACTTAATGTGCATTTATTTCTGCAGGTTTGGCAAAGTGGAGGCAATCTATCAACAGGCTGTTAATTCCTGTTTAGTGCTGTTGAAACATCAGCGAACAGCTTGGCTATTAGCCAACACTCACAACCTGGGTTTGCCTTATGGTCGTTTGTACACCAAGTTATGGAATCCTGCACCACAGGTTGTCTAGACTCTTTGATCTGTTTTTTTTTGGTTTAGTCTGTGTTGTAGGATAGTCTGTGTTGTAGGGTAGTCTGTGTTGTAGGGAAGTCTGTGTTGTAGGATAGTCTGTGTTGTAGGGTAGTCTGTGTTGTAGGATAGTCTGTGTTGTAGGGTAGTCTGTGTTGTAAGATAGTCTGTGTTGTAGGGTAGTCTGTGTTGTAGGGTAGTCTGTGTTGTAGGGTAGTCTGTGTTGTAGGGTAGTCTGTATTGTAGGGTAGTCTGTGTTGTAGGGTAGTCTGTGTTGTAGGCTAGTTGACTGGATCGGCGACGTCAGTTGATGGATCTCTCTCTCTCTCTATGTATATATTTATAAATCTTCAATGCACACACCTACACACACACATACTCTGTCTATCTCTCTGTTATTATATACTCCCTCTCTTTAAGACACTTTATCTTCTAGCTCTGTACAACGCACATACATATAGTATTTTCTCTCTCTCTCTCTCTCTCTCTCTCTCTCTCTCTCTCTATCTATCTCTCTCATTGTCTTTCTTTCGAAAGGCTCTAAAGCCGAAGGAATGACTTTATTGCAACAGGTTTGACCCCATATGCTGACTCGGTCTCTCTATCCGCACAAATGACAGCCATCTGCTGAGAGTATTGTATAAAGCACGAACTCTGTAACTCCGGCAATAATCTTAGGTGTCTCTGGAAAAAGTACAACCGAGAACAGAATGGGGCGATCCGGATTCGAACCTACGACCTTCGGTACGCAAAGCAAGTACTTAAGCACTTAACCATAGAGAACCTGGTGCTTATCTTTCTCTCTTTCTTGAACACGTAATGTATAGAATCATTTCTGTTGTCCATCTTCTCATCTCTTGAGGTTTCTGTGGCAAGTGGTCAAACCGCTTGCCTTGCGTTTTGACAGTCATGGGTTGGAATCCGGATAGCGTTGTTCGGTTCAAGTGTGTATTCCTTGCACCAGGTTTCCCAATATGACTCGATACCTCTACGCAGAAAAGGCACGTCATCTGCCGAGAGTATTGCATAAAGAACGAATTTAGTAGCTCCGACAACAACCGTAGTGATATGTGCCAACCGGGAACTTTCCCCGGTGCTACGGAGTTGTGCACTGCCCTGATGTCTTCATGTATAAGAAAGCTATCGGAACACAACTGGTTACTCACCGAAGGGTAATACTGATATTACAATCAATCAAATCAATCAATCAATCAATTAATAAATCAATAAAGGTAGCTTAAACTTATGTGTCACTCCTTAAATTAAATAGATCAGTTTGACTATAGTGTAAGATAGACAAGGACAGGTCCATATTCTGTGTATGTGAGGCTTGATATAATCAAACAAATTCATAGCGAAAGTACACAAGATGGTTACTATATTTAGATATTAGATATAGATAACGGGATCCCTAGTTTAGATATTAGATATAGATAACGGGATCTCTAGTTTAGATATTAGATATAGATAACGGGATCCCTAGTTTAGATATTAGATATAGATAACGGGATCTCTAGTTTAGATATTAGATATAGATAACGGGATCTCTAGTTTAGATATTAGATATAGATAACGGGATCTCTAGTTTAGATATTAGATATAGATAACGGCATCTCTAGTTTAGATATTAGATATAGATAACGGGATCCCTAGTTTAGATATTAGATATAGATAACGGGATCCCTAGTTTAGATATTAGATATAGGTAACGGGATCTCTAGTTTAGATATTAGATATAGATAACGGGATCCCTGGTTTAGATATAGATAACGGGATCTCTAGTTTAGATATTAGATATAGATAACGGGATCTCTAGTTTAGATATTAGATATAGATAACGGGATCTCTAGTTTAGATATTAGATATAGATAACGGGATCCCTAGTTTAGATATTAGATATAGGTAACGGGATCTCTAGTTTAGATATAGATAACGGGATCTCTAGTTTAGATATTAGATATAGATAACGGCATCTCTAGTTTAGATATTAGATATAGATAACGGGATCTCTAGTTTAGATATTAGATATAGATAACGGGATCTCTAGTTTAGATATTAGATATAGATAACGGGATCCCTAGTTTAGATATTAGATATAGATAACGGGATCCCTAGTTTAGATATTAGATATAGATAACGGGATCCCTAGTTTAGATATTAGATATAGATAACGGGATCCCTAGTTTAGATATTAGATATAGATAACGGGATCTCTAGTTTAGATATTAGATATAGATAACGGGATCTCTAGTTTAGATATTAGATATAGATAACGGGATCCCTAGTTTAGATATTAGATATAGATAACGGGATCCCTAGTTTAGATATTAGATATAGATAACGGGATCTCTAGTTTAGATATTAGATATAGATAACGGGATCCCTAGTTTAGATATTAGATATAGATAACGGGATCCCTAGTTTAGATATTAGATATAGATAACGGGATCTCTAGTTTAGATATTAGATATAGATAACGGGATCCCTGGTTTAGATATTAGATATAGATAACGGGATCTCTAGTTTAGATATTAGATATAGATAACGGGATCTCTGTGTGACGTAGAGGTTAGGTACCCACCTTTCGTTCCATAGGTACTCGCTTCACTCCCTTGTAGAGATATCGAGATATTTTCCCAAAGATCCCTGATCTCAGTGTAGGTGCGATCGAGTTCCTAGTCCTATCGTAGACAGATGATAAAATGTAGGTCCAATCTTCAAGTGGAGCACGTAAAAGAACCCTTAACAGTCAAAAAAAAAAAATCAGGCTGGAAAGTCACTGCCCAGGCAAAATTCATTATTCAAATAATTTCTACAAAATAGTTTCACCATCTTCTAAATTGCAACTGGGACCCTCTCCATTGTAACGGAATTCGTGCACTGCCGCTGAGATCTTTCTGTCTACAAAAGAGATCGGAGCACAGATGGTTACTGGGGTCAAAGTCGCATTGGAATAACGCCGCGCCAGGATTAGTGGAGCTGGTACTAATCTAGACCCTGCCCTCACCTCCTCGTGCTGACCCTGGAAACAAACAGTGGCTCCGGTCTGGCTAAGAGGACAGGGATCGAGGGAGATCTACTGGTAGTCGTAGTAGAGCAAGAACGGAAAAGAAATGCAGGTACAAAAATTATGAAAAAAATGCACGCATCTACTGGTCGATGTCCGTAGAAACAAAGCCCAAGTTTTGCAGAAATGTAAGAAAACAGCAGAGTACGAGACGTCAGTGAACGAATTCAAACTCCCCCGGAGTAAATGACCACACCAAAATTAATGGGATGAGAGGTGCATCCAACGAAGTGAAAACTGGATTGCACAGCAGAGGCCTGAACAAAGTAGACAACAAAGGTTTCGGTAAGTGTCTCTGGAAAACACTGTAACGCATCGTGTCGTTACATGGGAAGCTTGCGGTAAACTCCGTACATGAGGCCAAACGCAGAGAAATCTATTGGGTAAAGTTGGCCGAGTTCAAATCTTAAAGTTGCAATTTAGTGTCTAACTAAACTGCCCTCCCTGGGACAACCGGGCAAGGTACTGTTCCATTTACAACTAACATCCCGGGAAGAACTGAGGTGGGTAATGTTTGGCGAGCGCAAGAATTTCAGTTGCGTTGCTAGCGCCGTTTGAAACGACCTTCTAGAACATATGTGCGCAGTCCCAGTCTAGTGTTTCCAGGGGACAGGGAAAATGCAGAGAAAATACTTGCAAATTGCCAAGTGCCAACACACGCCCCTAACGGCTGAGAATACTCCTACTCAGGATAAACTCACCGTGGATAGAAAAGTAAGGCCGATAATGCAAAGGCTTGACCCAAACATTGGCTAAGGACAATACTTTTCGGACGTCGATCATCCTACACAGAGTGAGATGACATCCAAGCACCATAGCTCAGATCAGAGATGATCGAAAAGACGTAGATCCGGGCCGAAATATACGGCAGAATGGATCGTACCCTAGGCGAGCTACACTAGTAAATAAACAGCTGGTTGAAACCGAACACGCCGCCGAAGGATAAGCATCTGAGCTCCAATTGGTACTGAAGGCTGTGAACGTACACCTGTTCTTGGTGTTTGGCTGTTTATATATCACAATAGAATGTTAAAAGCGACCGAAAAGAACGATCGAGGGAAGAAGAAGATGGTTACTCACCGATGTGCAATCATGATAGTCCTATTAGATCAATCAATCAATCAATCTAGAGAGGAATCTTTTATTAATTTGCTTGAACCACACGTTGTTGGCGTCCAGTGAGACTGTTTCTATTTATAGAACAAGGCTCGTGACAATGTTTCTATTTATAGAACAAGGCTCGTGCCATTGTTTCTATTTATAGAACACAGATTGTGACAATTCAGTTTCTGTTTGGAATATCTTCATTGCACTCCGGACATGTCCATAGGTGCTCCGATCTCCTTCGCAATATCACCAACAGCGTCCAGCGACTGACCGTACCAGTTCTACTTTGATTGATGAGCCGACTCGTATACCTGTTGTACCGTTTTTTTCTTGTCGCACCAATCTTCAAACCCAGTTCTCGCAATCTAGTAGATGACGTGGATTTGGTTTAGATGAAGGTCTTCTCTGCGGCCGCGCTCTATGAGGGCGTTCACGATGTCAGCTCTATCCATTGGCTGGCCGTCTGATATAGCGGCAGAGCCAGCCAGTCTGTCTGCTCTCTCATTGCCAACGACACCCATGTGCCCCGGAACAAAGACAAGTGTAATTCTGCAAATTGTTGACGCCTGCCATTGCCTGCGCACCGAACCGGCCTCCACCTTTCGGATCATACTCAATGAGTCACTCAGAATGCACACATGAGTGTAGTTTGTGACTCTAGCCAGAGTAGTACATTGGTCACCGCCAGTATCTCCATTGTCATGCTGCTTGTTGTCATACTAAATGCACCACTGGCTTCCTTGACCATTCTGCCACATGAGCTTGCAGAGAAAGCCCATGCAGACTTTTCGTGACGAACTACCGATCCATCCATGTAAATCACGTCGTTTGCATTGCAGTTTTCATCGATGATGGCTTTGACGTCTGCATTCAACGCCGCGGAATTTTCCTCTCTGCAACCTTTGTCAAATTTAATGATGGTTGAAAAAGTGTTTCAGTATATTGGAGGCATCAGTATCCATTCTTCTCCATAGTCAATATTATTGAGCCAGCATACCAGCTGAACAGTATCTGCGGCACGGCCAACCCATGACTTGCCCTGCTTTAACCGATGTCCACCACTGGTGCTGAGCTGTTCATGCAATGGGTGATCCTTTTGGCACTTATTTTGAGATAGGCACGTGCTCTAGCTATCTTGAGTCTATACTCCATGGTCGGAAAATCCAGGAGAAACCTCATCCCACACAGGGTGTATCCCTTGTGCAACCGAGGATGATGCGCATAGCTTTGTTCTGTATTCTCTCCAGTCTTTCAATTTGCGATTGTGACAATGTTTCTATTTATAGAACAAGGATCGTGACATTGTTTTATTTATAGAACAAGGATAGTGACAATGTTTCTATTTATAGAACAAGGATCGTGACAATTTTTCTATTTATAGAACAAGGATCGTGACAATTTTTCTATTTATAGGACAAGGATCAGCTGAGAATAATAACACATATTGAGAAGGCATGCGAGACGAGGTCCAGGTTTCACTCACTGATGGATGAAGATGACAGGGCTGCAGCCTTGAGTTTTATGCGATCTGCTACCCGAGCAATGGCTGATGGGTAAGACAAATTCTGTTTAGCTGCTACATCCTTTCTACTACATCCTTGCTGTTATATCTGCTGTTACATCCTTGCTGTTACATCTCTGCTGTTACATCCTTGTTGTTACATCTCACGTTACATCCTTGCTGTTATATCTCTACAGTTACATCCTTGCTGTTATATCTCTACCGTTACATCCTTGTTGTTATATCTCTGACTGTTACATCCTTGTTGTTACATCTCTACCGTTACATCCTTGCTGTTATATCTCTACAGTTACATCCTTGCTGTTATATCTCTATCGTTACATCCTTGTTGTTATATCCTGTGTTATATCTCTACGTTACATCCTTGTTGTTATATCTCTATCGTTACATCCTTGTTGTTATATCTCTACTGTTACATCCTTGCTGTTATATCTCTACCGTTACATCCTTGCTGTTATATCTCTGCTGCTCTCAGCTTTATGAACCTCTCTAAACTGTTATGATAATGCTTGTCCATACTGTTATGCTACTATTACTACAGCTACTACTAATGCCATAACAGCAACTACTACAGCTACTATTACTTATCACTCTACTACAGCTCTAGTCTACCAGCACTACTACAGCTACTACTAATAGCTCACAGCTACTACTCTACTTACTACAGCTACTACTAATGCCAAACAGCAACTACTGCTACTATTACTTTACTACTACTACAGCTACTTACTGCTACAACAACACTACTACTACTACTACACTATACTACAACAACTACTACTACTACTAACTACTACTACACACTACTATCTACTACACACTCAACTACTAACACACTCTACTACTACTACAACTACTACTACTACTCTCATTACTACTACAGCTACTACTACACTCTACTACATACACACTACCTACACACACTACTACTACTCAACTACTACAACAACTACTACAGCTACTCACTACTACAACAACTACTACACACTACTCACTACTACTACAACAACTACTACAACAACTACTACAACAACTACTACAACAACTACTACAATCACACTACTACTACAACAACTACTACAACAACTACTACTACCACTACTACCACTACTACAACAACAACAACTACTACTACTACTACTACTGCTACTACTACTACTACCACTACTACTACAACAACTACTGCTACTACTACTACTACTACTACTACTACTACTACTATTATTACTACCAGATTATATCCCAGTTTCATGATCTTATATATTTGTTTTGCGTTTCTTGGATAATTTCATTGACGGATTTCTGCAACTTTTGACATCATACATATCCACTCCATCTATCAATCGTTTCCTTGGTCTTCCCCTCGTCTTTCATCCTGATGTTCTGCTGTAGAAGACAGTGAGTCAGTCTTCCCTCGTCTTTCATCCTGATGTTCTGCTGTAGAAGACAGTGAGGTCAGTCTTCCCCTCGTCTTTCATCCTGATGTTCTGCTGTAGAAGACAGTGAGGTCAGACTGCATTCTTACTAAGTGGTCAAACTACACCCTATTGAGTACACATTGGTATATCAACATTACATCGGAGGTATCCACATTACACAGTGAAAGAGTGAACACAGTGAAAGAGTGAACACAGTGAAAGAGTGAACACAGTGAAAGAGTGAACACAGTGAAAGAGTGAACACAGTGAAAGAGTGAACACAGTGAAAGAGTGAACACAGTGAAAGAGTGAACACAGTGAAAGAGTGAACACAGTGAAAGAGTGAACACAGTGAAAGAGTGAAGACAGTGAAAGAGTGAACACAGTGAAAGAGTGAACACAGTGAAAGAGTGAACACAGTGAAAGAGTGAACACAGTGAAAGAGTGAACACAGTGAAAGAGTGAACACAGTGAAAGAGTGAAAGAGTGAAGACAGTGAAAGAGTGAACACAGTGAAAGAGTGAACACAGTGAAAGAGTGAACACAGTGAAAGAGTGAAAGAGTGAAGACAGTGAAAGAGTGAACACAGTGAAAGAGTGAACACAGTGAAAGAGTGAAGACAGTGAAAGAGTGAACACAGTGAAAGAGTGAACACAGTGAAAGAGTGAACACAGTGAAAGAGTGAACACAGTGAAAGAGTGAACACAGTGAAAGAGTGAACACAGTGAAAGAGTGAAAGAGTGAAGACAGTGAAAGAGTGAACACAGTGAAAGAGTGAACACAGTGAAAGAGTGAACACAGTGAAAGAGTGAAAGAGTGAAGACAGTGAAAGAGTGAACACAGTGAAAGAGTGAACACAGTGAAAGAGTGAACACAGTGAAAGAGTGAACACAGTGAAAGAGTGAACACAGTGAAGAGTGAACACAGTGAAAGAGTGAAAGAGTGAAGACAGTGAAAGAGTGAACACAGTGAAAGAGTGAACACAGTGAAAGAGTGAACACAGTGAAAGAGTGAAAGAGTGAAGACAGTGAAAGAGTGAACACAGTGAAAGAGTGAACACAGTGAAAGAGTGAACACAGTGAAAGAGTGAACACAGTGAAAGAGTGAACACAGTGAAAGAGTGAACACAGTGAAAGAGTGAAAGAGTGAAGACAGTGAAAGAGTGAACACAGTGAAAGAGTGAACACAGTGAAAGAGTGAACACAGTGAAAGAGTGAAAGAGTGAAGACAGTGAAAGAGTGAACACAGTGAAAGAGTGAACACAGTGAAAGAGTGAACACAGTGAAAGAGTGAACACAGTGAAAGAGTGAACACAGTGAAAGAGTGAACACAGTGAAAGAGTGAACACAGTAAAAGAGTGAACACAGTGAAAGAGTGAACACAGTGAAAGAGTGAACACAGTGAAAGAGTGAACACAGTAAAAGAGTGAACACAGTGAAAGAGTGAACACAGTAAAAGAGTGAACACAGTGAAAGAGTGAACACAGTGAAAGAGTGAACACAGTGAAAGAGTGAAAGAGTGAAGAGATCAAATTAGCTAATCTTCTTTTTCTTCGAACGTACCTTATCGATCACTTGTTAAACCACTGTTTGTAATCTGTATGTAATCTGAGCCTAACAGCGATTGTACGTTGTGTCAGCTATGTGTCTACAAGTAGGCCAGAACATCCGATTTCTGCGACGCTTTTTTATTTACTAGAGTAGCTTCCTAGGTCCTACATCAGTCGCCTCTTACGACATGCCTTGTTGGTGACAATAGTACTATTCTTTGCTTCTCGTGCGGTCCCCAGCACCACATGGTCGATTAGCTAGTCTATTCTGTTGACATTATTCGAAAAGACAACTGTTATGTAAATAAATACAAATATTTATTCTTCTATTTATAGAAACAGAACTGGGGGTCCATATCTGAGGGGCTATCTCTGCGAAGGTGTCAAGAAACTTGGTGTGTAATGTTCTGTTGTTGTAGCACATAATGTATCATGTATGTTGTTACTTGTCTATCTGACTAACATATATACACAATACATAGCCATATGGACATATATATCTACACCTGTGTACACAAATACATACGAGACATATATGTACTGGATACTCACAAACGAGATACACATATATACAAGACACTCACACACGAGATACACATATATACAAGACTTTCACAAACGAGATACACATATATACAAGACACTCACAAACGAGATACACATATATACAAGACGCTCACACACGAGATACACATATATACAAGACGCTCACACACGAGATACACATATATAGAAGACACTCACACACGAGATACACATATATACAAGACACTCACACACGAGATACACATATATACAAGACACTCACAAACGAGATACACATATATACAAGACGCTCACACACGAGATACACATATATACTAGACACTCACACACGAGATACACATATATACAAGACACTCACACACGAGATACACATATATACAAGACGCTCACACACGAGATACACATATATACAAGACGCTCACACACGAGATACACATATATACAAGACGCTCACACACAAGATACACATATATACAAGACACTCACACACGAGATACACATATATACAAGACACTCACACACGAGATACACATATATACAAGACGCTCACACACGAGATACACATATATACAAGACGCTCACACACGAGATACACATATATACAAGACGCTCACACACAAGATACACATATATACAAGACACTCACACACGAGATACACATATATACAAGACACTCACATACGAGATACACATATATACAAGACACTCAAAGAACGAGATACACATATATACAAGACACTCAAAGAACGAGATACACATATATACAAGACACTCAAAGAACGAGATACACATATATACAAGACACTCAAAGAACGAGATACACATATATACAAGACACTCAAAGAACGAGATACACATATATACAAGACACTCAAAGAACGAGATACACATATATACAAGACACTCAAAGAACAGTAACAGATAAAAACATACAAGATAAATAAATCAGACAGTAGACTGTCAGTCAGAAAGTTAGTCAGTCACTCAGTCAGTCAGATAGTCAGTGAGTCATTAGTCAGGTAGTAACTCAGTCACTCATTCAGACAGTCAGTTAGTAATCACTCAGTCACTCATTCAGTCAGTCACTCAGTCAGTCAGACAGTGAGTGAGTGATTAGTCAGGTAGTAACTCAGTCAGACAGTTAGTCAGTAATCAGTTAGTTACTCATTCAGTCAGTCAGTCACTCAGTCATGGTTTCAACTTCAGGACAACGGATTGCCCAATAATGGCGCAACTTCTCTGCCAGGAAACACTGCTACTCAAAATGCTCATCATTGTTTCATATAACCTCATGAAACAAACAGATGTCACGACACAAACCAACAGTTTGCACACACATTAAATGTATTAGACAACCGGCAGACTGCCAACACCACCGTTAGCTTTTGAATATACAAGAAAATGCAGAAGACAAACATACAGAAAACATACATAAATGCAAACAACACACATATAAGACACATACAAACAAGACACATGTAAGAAGACGCATATGAGACATACAAGACACATTGATAAAGATATAATAAATAAATGTTGTTGTTTATTTATCAAAATGATTGACAAGTCGGTAGTATTGAGAGACATAGAGAACGAATAAAACAATGAACTTGTACACCACAATATATTTATCAAAAACTAGTCACGATAGAGATGAAATATAATCGCAGAACTCTGGGAGTATCGAGAAGAGACCGGATTCGTAATGAAGACATCAGGAAAAAAGCGGGTACACCATCAATACTAAACTTCATCAAGGAACAACAAAATAGTTCGGTCACATAGGTAGATTACCAAGACAGTGCGCCTCAAAGAGCAATGTTACTCCAGACATTATATACAGAGCTAAAGGACGTGCACACAAAAGGTGAACCTTAGAGGTAACAGAGGTGACAGAGGTAACAGAGGTGACGAAAAACACTGTTTATGAAGTGCACACAAAATCCCTTGCTAGAAATAATCTCTTGCTATCCTTATGCTGTCAGACAAAACACGATTAGAGGAAAGAAAAAGAAGATATATTCTAATGTCTACACACAGAATAGACAGAATGAAATGGTATGAGAAGATATCATATTGCCCCAATCACTTCATATTGCCCCAATCACTTCATATTGCCCCAATCACTTCATATTGCCCCAATCACTTCATATTGCCCCAATCACTTCATATTGCCCCAATCACTTCATATTGCCCCAATCACTTCATATTGCCCCAATCACTTCATATTGCCCCAATCACTTCATATTGCCCCAATCACTTCATATTGCCCCAATCACTTCATATTGCCCCAATCACTTCATATTGTCCCAATCACTTCATATTGTCCCAATCACTTCATATTGTCCCAATCACTTCATATTGTCCCAATCACTTCATATTATAACAATCACTTTATATTGTCCCAATCACTTCATATTGTCCCAATCACTTCATATTGTCCCAATCACTTCATATTGCCCCAATCACTTCATATTGTCCCAATCACTTCATATTGCCCCAATCACTTCATATTGTCCCAATCACTTCATATTGACCCAATCACTTCCTATTATAACAATCACTTTATATTGTCCCAATCACTTCATATTGCCCCAATCACTTCATATTGTCCCAATCACTTCATATTGTCCCAATCACTTCATATTGCCCCAATCACTTCATATTGTCCCAATCACTTCATATTGCCCCAATCACTTCATATTGTCCCAATCACTTCATATTGCCCCAATCACTTCATATTATAACAATCACTTCATATTGTCCCAATCACTTCATATTGCCCCAATGACTTCATATTGCCCCAATCACTTCATATTGTCCCAATCATTTCATATTGTCCCAATCACTTCATATTACCCCAATCACTTCATATTGTCCCAATCACTTCATATTGTCCCAATGACTTCATATTGCCCCAATCACTTCATATTGTCCCAATCACTTCATATTGCCCCAATCACTTCATATTACCCCAATCACTTCATATTGTCCCAATCACTTCATATTGTCCCAATGACTTCATATTGTCCCAATCACTTCATTAACAAAAACAAATCTTACAGCCTACCGATCTATATTTTCTGCTCTATTATGTTTGTCTGTGGTCATATTGTTTCTTGTTCTTGATGCATGACTTTGTATGCTGTCCAGGAGTTGAGACAGAGGTACAGAAACCGCTCGATCCTGCTGTTGCTGGAGAAGTTCGTGTGTTGAAAAACCAGGATGATTTCCATCAAATTATCAGAGAACACAAACTGGTTGTTGTGGACTTTTTCGCTGTCTGGTGTGGGCCATGTAGAGCTATTTCTCCTGTCATAGATGAATGGGCTCGAGAGATGGATGATGTCATCTTCGTGAAAGTCGATGTCGATGAAGTACCAGAGGTTTCAGATGAGTGTAGAATCTCTGCCATGCCAACATTTATGTTCTTTAAAAATGGTGTCCATCTGGATACTTGTGTGGGTGCCTTCAAGGACAACTTGAGGCAAAAAATTTTGTCTTTGAGGTAGACCTCATCGACGGGTGGGGGCAGATATAGATCTAGTCGACGGGGTCTGATGCAGGTAATGTTGATGGGGGTATGGAGTAGATAGAGTCGAACAGTGGTCTGATGTAGATCTAGTCGACGGGGGTCGGTGGTAGATATCGTCGAGGGAGGGGGCTGATGTAGACCATGTCGACCGGGATATAGGGTAGATAAAGTCGATAGAACTAATAAACTAGATAAAGTCGATATAACTAATAAACTAGATAAAGTCGATAGAACTAATAAACTAGATAAAGTCGATAGAACTAATAAACTAGATAAAGTCGATAGAGCTAATAAACTAGATAAAGTCGATAGAACTAATAAACTAGATAAAGTCGATATAACTAATAAACTAGATAAAGTCGATAGAACTAATCTTCTTCTTTGCGTTCGTTTTTACGACCAATTTTAATCACTCTTTGTGATATGTTTGATCTTTGCCAAGAACGTATAAACGTTGCACATTGGTTTGGTAGGCCCTAAACACATAGACTTCTACACGTTTAGGACACGTGCATCCGATTTCAGCCAAGATAGAACTAATAAACTAGATAAAGTCGATACAGCTAATAAACTAGGTAACTTCTATGAAGCCTAAATTGGATAAAAATCGATTGGCTTCTAAAGTAGATTTTGATATGAACCTAAAATAGATTAAATCAGGGGCGGCTCGTCATTAAGGGCGAGTGGGGCCAGGCCCCACCAAAAATATTGAGTAACGTGTACTTATTATTTCAGACATTATTTGTTTATAATTATTACTTTCAACGAGATACTGATTAGCTTTGAAAGTTGATATATAGGGCTAAAATATCGCACACATTCTGAAATCTAAAATTCAACATATTTTTCCTACAATTAGTATACACCCATGGTCATTGGGGACCAGTAAGAACATGCCTACCAAACCAAAAATAATTAACGTGTACTTATTATTTAAACAAATTTGTTCGTAATTATTATTGTTAACTTGACACTGATTAGCTTTGAAAGTTGAATATTTAACACTAAAATATAAATATTATATCATAATTTTTTTTTTTTTTTTTTCGTCCGCTTTCAACTCAAACGAAGTTTCATCTCTGAAACTGATTTTTGCGTGAAAATCTGTTTTTCCAATATCCTACAATGGCAGCAGCGTGCACATTGTAAATTACTTTACACTGGCAGCCGTGTGCTCAATGTACTCGTAATTAGTATTCCCTCGCCATATAGGCAGATTTTCTCCGACTTCAGAGGTACTCACGTTATCGTCCTGAGTAAGACCAGGGACTCGAACAAATGCCGGACAGTAGGATCGAACCCGAGCTATGAGGCGTCTCACAGCTAGCAGGCCGAGCTACTGTCAACTACTCTAGGCAGTCCCCATTATATCATAATAATATAACAATCATAATAATATATAAATATTATTTAAAAACTATTATATATACGGTTTCAAATGTAGCTTCTCTATATAACGTATCAGCGCACCATGTTTTATGGGGTCGTTTTAAAATTCTATACTGACGATGTAACATTGCGACCTCTGACATTTGACCGCTACCTTTAATAATAATTGTCAAAACCATTTTATTCACCGAAAGCTGAGTTCCTACGCTATCAACCAATTAACAGTTAAACGACAACTCTTGATTAAATAGTACTTTGTATAATTATCGATTGAATCAAAAATTATATATAAAATAGTAGAAAAGGATATGCATTAATAGAAATATGTAACTAACTATTATTATAATCGTTAACGGTAGTCGTCCGTTTCGTATTCAATATATAAATGTCTTCTACAACGCACACAAGCTGTGACCTACTTTTGAAGTTGTGGCTTACTCGAAATTCAAAACGAATCAAGTGGATTATTTATTACGAAATTCGTTTCTTCGTTAAAGATAGAAGAAAAGCTTGAAATTAAAGGCTAGGTGCACATCAGCCAAATAGCTTTGTATATGTGCAACAAGATGGCAAGAAAAGAGGACTTTCAATAATAAGTGGTTTAGTAAAAATCGTGGTTAACTGTCAGTTAAAGAAAAGCAAAGTTTTTTTTTTTTTATTGTTTGCTATTTCGTAGTGAAGGACTGTGGTCAACGGTAGGTTGTAGGGATCTTTTTTGTACCTTAGTTATATGGTATATATTTTAGTTGTTGTTGAACCCCAGGAATTATGAGTTTTCACCATTTTGCCTATAGTGCGTGGGGGAGAGTGCCCGGCTTTCTTGCAATGAGAGCTGGCAATTATGGTTGACCATTGATTCAGGAGGAGAGTATACGCTTACACGCGACTCGTACGTTGTTACTTCTTACATTTGCTTTGCATTTATGCAACTTTTTTCATTAGACATCAGCAGAAGATGCGTGCATTCACTAGTATTTAGGGCCGAAGAGGCGTGTCTGCCTATTACCTATACCAGAGTAGCTCTCTCTCGATCTTTACCCACTTAGCCAGACATGATCTTTGGTCTATTTCCAGGTCACCACGAGGGGTGGAGTAGGTTCTTAATCAGTGCCAGCTCACATACCCTGGCGCAACGTTGTCCCGTTTGTTATTTGCGCATGCGGCGCCAAATCATTATAGTAAAGGGGAATAACTTCGCGGAATAGACAAATAATAGTAAATACTAAAATATAAACCTAGCCTAAAAACCATGATTTTCTCGACATTTTTGTCTGACCACGAGCCGCCACTGGATTAAATATATATTTAATTGTCGATATATCGAGCAAATCTATTGGAAAGTCGACGTATATGTATTTTTGTCAAGAAAAGATGTAAATAAGTCGATTTTCTGAAGTAGATTTACTTTGAAAATGAGCAATGCGTGCAGTTGGTAGATGTCGTTGAACTGCAGAAGATGTAAAACCATGTTTAATTGAATCCTAAAGCATAAGCATAGATACAGCTTTGCGACATTGTCTATATGTTCAAACATTAGTTTAGTTTTACGGAATATCTGCGGGCTAACAATGAGGTCATGATCAACACTGAGAGATTGTGTCGCTGTGTGCTATTGAATTGCTAGACGTTAAATAATTAGTTACTTATGTTTACACGTTGTTCGTGGCTACATTCTTCTTCTTCTTCTTTTGTCGTCACACTGCTACCGGGTTGTTGCCCAGTGTCGTGGTTTTCTGTTTTGTCTTACGCTGTTCTGTGCTTGTGTGATTGTTATCTTTGCTCTTTCAGGGATTCTGCTACGCCATCTAACCATCTTTTCCGTGGTCTTCCTCTTGCCTTCTTTCCCGATGTTCTGTTGTAGAAGACTCTATATACTGTGGAGTTTGGATGCATGTTTTCTTCCCATATTCATTATTTCTGTTTTAGTGTTGTTGATTTTCATGTCATGTTTTACACAATTTTTGTTCAATGTGTCAAAATGATGTTGCAGATCTTGTTCATTTTGATGTATCAGGCACTGATCATCTGCAAACAGCAGTTCATTTATTTCATCATTATCTGAATTTGACTCTTGAGTTATTTTATCCATATATGCAATAAAGAGTAGTGATGAGAGGACACAACCTTGTCTAACACCTGATGTAATGGAGAACCAGTCAGTCATTCCTTCTGTTGTTCTTACTGTACTCTGGCTATCTTGATATAAGGTCATGATACAGGGTGTTCAACTCAAAAGCAGTCTGTGAATGGAGCTAATCTGGCATATATGTATGAAAATGAGAAGGTTCAGTTATGACGTAGTATAGGTCAAGGTTGTGTGACGGTATGTAATTGTAGTGCGGAAAGGGGCGATGAACAAATGTGACGTAGGACGAGTTAGTCAGAACCGGTTTAAATAGTAAATAAACACAACTCAATGCTGTACCTGGCAGCTTTCGAATTGTTAATGGGCTGCAATCATCTTGAACACCCTGTATTACCTAATAGTTGTCTCTGGACGCCATATTCTTCAAGGACCTTCCATAGTTTGCACCTGTTTACTCTATCAAATGCCTTTTCTTGATCTATAAATATAAGTTGTTTACTTTGATTGTGTTCAATTGTTTGTTCGCAGATCTGTCTTAGTGTAAATATTGCGTCTGTGCAGCTTTACCCCTCCTAAACCCAATCTGGCTATTGCTTAACTGGGGCTCTAATATATGTCTTGCTCTTCGCTCCAATATTTTTGCAAACATTTTTCCTATATGGCTCAAAAGAGAGATACCCCTGTATGTTTCACACTCTCTTTTGTCTCCTTTGTTCTTCCATATTGGGACTATAATAGCTCTCTGCCAGTCATCTGGAGCCTCTTGTGCCTCTCAGGCTATGTTAAAAATTCTGGTCAGCCATGTTCTTGTTGTTGTCTTACACGCAAGTAACATTTCTGTTGTTATACCATCTATCCCTGCTGCCTTCCGTCTTTTACTTTGATTTAGTGCCATTTCAACTTCGGATTCTAAGATATTCAATTGTTGATATTTTCCATGTTTCAATTGAAATGTTTCTGTACCTTGTGTTTCACAGTTTAACAGTTCCGTAAAATATTCTTTCCATCTGTCTTTAATATCTTTGCTGTTGGTAAGAGGTTTACTAGACTTGTTATTTATAATGGTGACTGGATTGAATTGTTCTTCTCTTAGCCTCATTGCCTTGATGCTTCTGTAAAACGTTTTTGGTGCCTTAGTGCATAGTTCCGCTAAATGTTCTCCATACTTTGACCAAGATTCTGATTTAGATGACTTTACTTTATTTTTACTATTCATTCTTGCTGTTCTGTATTTGGTGTAGTCTTCACCTAATTTTGGCTTTTGCCACCTGTGAAAACATTTGTTCTTTTCTTGTATAGACCTTTTAACTTCTTCATTCCACCATGCTGTGTGCTTTCTGTGCTTATTTAACTTTTTAAGTCCACAATTTTCTTTCACTATATCCATATTTGTTTTGAAGATTTGCCATTCTTTATTTATGTTGCTTACTCCCTCTAGGGTGTTAAAAGCTGATGTAACTGCTCCTTCAATTTGATTCTTAGTTTCATTATTATTTAGCTTTTCAACGTGTACATTTAATGTCTAGTAACTGCATTAGGTCTTTGACTAAGTGTAGCATTACTGTATGTTGTATGTTAGATGTGTACAACTAAATGTAGCATTACTGTATGTTACATGTAGCGACTACTGTAGCATTACTGTATGTTGTATGTTACATGTGTGCGACTACGTGTAGCATTACTGTATGTTAGATGTGTGCGATTACGTGTAGTAGTACTGTATGTTAGATGTTTTCGATTACGTGTAGCTTTACTGTATGTTGTATGTTAGATGTGTGTGACTACATGTAGCATTACTGTATGTTGTATGTTAGATGTGTGTGACTACATGTAGCATTACTGTATTGTGTTTTATGTGACTACTACATACTAAAACGACTTTGTAGCCAGTAGAACATTTGGCTTCCCAGTGTGAGAACTACTATTAATAAAACGTTTTTGAGATCAGAGGAACATTGAACATCCCAGTGTGAGAACTACTATTAATAAAACGTCTTTGAGATCAGGGGAACATTGAACATCCCAGTGTGAGAACTACATTAATAAACGTTTTGAGATCAGGGAACATTGAACATCCCAGTGTGAGAACTACTATTAATAAAACGTTTTGAGATCAGGGAACATTGAACATCCCAGTGTAGAACTACTATTAATAAAACGTCTTTGAGATCAGGGAGACATTGAACATCCCAGTGTAGAACTACTATTAATAAAACGTTTTGAGATCAGAGAAACATTGAACATCCCAGTTGAGAACTACTATTAATAAAACGTTTTAGATCAGGGAACATTGGACATCCCAGTGTGAGAACTACTATTAATAAAACGTTTTTGAGATCAGAGGAACATTGAACATCCCAGTGTGAGAACTACTATTAATAAAATGTCTTTGAGATCAGGGGAACATTGAACATCCCAGTGTGAGAACTACTATTAATAAAATGTCTTTGAGATCAGGGGAACATTGAACATCCCAGTGTGAGAACTACTATTAATAAAATGTCTTTGAGATCAGAGGAACATTGAACATCCCAGTGTGATAACTACTATTAATAAAATGTCTTTGAGATCAGAGGAACATTGAACATCCCAGTGTGAGAACTACTATTAATAAAATGTCTTTGAGATCAGGGGAACATTGAACATCCCAGTGTGAGAACTACTATTAATAACATGTCTTTGAGATCAGGGGAACATTGGACATCCCAGTGTGAGAACTACTGTTAATAAAATGTCTTTGAGATCAGGGGAACATTGAACATCCCAGTGTGAGAACTACTATTAATAAAACGTTTTGAGATCAGGGAACATTGAACATCCCAGTGTGAGAACTACTATTAATAAAATGTCTTTGAGATCAGGGGAACATTGTACATCCCAGTGTGAGGACTACTATTAATAAAACGTTTTTGAGATCAGGGGAACATTGAACATCCCAGTGTGAAAACTACTATTAATAAAATGTCTTTGAGATCAGAGGAACATTGGACATCCCAGTGTGAGAACTACTATTAATAAAATGTCTTTGAGATCAGGGGAACATTGAACATCCCAGTGTGAGAACTACTATTAATAAAACTTTTTTGAGATCAGAGGAACATTGAACATCCCAGTGTGAGAACTACTATTAATAAAACGTTTTTGAGATCAGGGGAACATTGGACATCCCAGTGTGAGAACTACTATTAATAAAATGTCTTTGAGATCAGAGGAACATTGAACATCCCAGTGTGAGAACTACTATTAATAAAATGTCTTTGAGATCAGAGGAACATTGGACATCCCAGTGTGAGAACTACTATTAATAAAATGTCTTTGAGATCAGAGGAACATTGAACATCCCAGTGTGAGAACTACTATTAATAAAATGTCTTTGAGATCAGAGGAACATTGGACATCCCAGTGTGAGAACTACTATTAATAAAACGTCTTTGAGATCAGAGGAACATTGGACATCCCAGTGTGAGAACTACTATTAATAAAACGTTTTTGAGATCAGGGGAACATTGAACATCCCAGTGTGAGAACTACTATTAATAAAATGTCTTTGAGATCAGGGGAACATTGGACATCCCAGTGTGAGAACTACTATTAATAAAACGTTTTTGAGATCAGGGGAACATTGAACATCCCAGTGTGAGAACTACTATTAATAAAATGTCTTTGAGATCAGGGGAACATTGAACATCCCAGTTTGAGAACTACTATTAATAAAATGTCTTTGAGATCAGAGGAACATTGAACATCCCAGTGTGAGAACTACTATTAATAAAACGTTTTTGAGATCAGGGGAACATTGAACATCCCAGTGTGAGAACTACTATTAATAAAATGTCTTTGAGATCAGGGGAACATTGGACATCCCAGTGTGAGAACTACTATTAATAAAACGTTTTGAGATCAGGGAACATTGAACATCCCAGTGTGAGGACTACTGCTACAAATATTGACCAGCAACTTTAAATAGCATAGACACTGTCAATGTATTGACACAATAGTTTATTCTTTAGTCTTCTTCTTCTTCAAACGCCCCATATCAACCACTTGTTAACCACTGTGTGTGATTTGTATGTGATCTGAGCCTAAGAGCGATTGTACTTTGTGCCAGTTATGCGCCTAAAAGTAGGACAGCACATCCAATTTCTGCGGCGTATTTGATTTACTATGGTAGCTTTCCTAGGCACCTACCTCAGTCACTTCTTTCAACATGCCTTGTAGATCGCAGTGGTACTGTTCTTTGCTCCCCTTGGCGGCGCCGGCACCACATGGGCGAACAGTTTATCAACGTTGAGACTTCAGCTATTATTCTGGTACCAGATGGAATTATATCACCATAGATCGCGGAGAGCCCCTAGGATATCCGTCATTTGTTCATTCATTTTGCAGAATATTTTACTGAGTCACACTGGGAAAATATTCTGCAAAATACTTGAAAAAGGCTCCACCACATCATCGAGCCACAGCTTAATGACTCCCAACTGTGATTCAGGAAGAACAAAAGCTGTACAGACGCAATATTCGCCCTCAGGCAGTTAGTAGAATGGACTGTAGAATCCGACAAACACCTACACGTTGCATTTGTAGATCAGGAAAAACCGTGTTCGACCGCGTAGATAGGCACAAGTTGTGGAAAATACTAACAAACTATGGGCTTAATGACAACCAACCTTTTCAAGAGCCTTTATACAGACAGCCAATGTACGATTAGAGCAAACACAGGATTATCAGAAAAGTTTCACGTCGGGTCAGGAGTAAGACAAGGTTGCGTACTATCCCCGCTGCTATTCATCACGTATATTGACCACATTTGTAAAATAGCTAACACCAGCGAAGGAAACAACCTCGGAGAACTCTTAAATGAATTTCTTTTGCAGACGATCAGGCAATCATATCAATAACAGAAGAACAGCTACAACAACACATTAACAGACTCCAGTTAGCATGTAACGAATACAACATGAGAATAAACATTTGACAAAACCGAAGTAATGACATTCGCCAGAGAGAAAGTACTATCAATATCTCCATCGACAATCGCCCACTAAATCAAGTAAAAGACTTCACATACCTGGGAGCATTTTTTCAGCAAACGAAAGAATAACTAATGAAATTCAACACAGATGCAACAAAGCAAATCAAATGATAGAGCAAATGGCGCCAATTTTAAGATGTAAACACGTCACCATGAACACAAAAAGAGCAATGTTCATACACAATCTTTCTCCCCACATTATGCTACCAGTGCCAAACCTGGTCACTGACAACAAATTATAGAAGAAAACTAGTCACGACAGAGATGAAGTGTCTACACAGAATGCTGGGTATAACAAGAAGAGACCAGTTGAGAAATGAAGACATCAGGAAAAAGTGGGTACAACATCAGCACTAGACTTCATCAAGAAACAACAAATTAAATGGTTCGGCCACGTAAGCAGATTACCATCAGACAGTGCACCCCAAAGAACAATACTGCTCCGATACAATGGGTACAAAGCAAAAGGCCGGCCACGCAAAAAGGACCTCAGGAGATAACAGAGGCGACAAAAGAGACTATCTACGAAGCGCATACTAGGGCCCGTTTTAGAAATCTCTTCTTGACCTGACGCTGTGAGGCAAACAGGATTCGTGAAAGAAAGAAATGAAAGTTCATTCATGTCAAAATCTTCCAGAACATTCTATTTTTTCTGTCTACCTGATCTCGTTTCAAATGTTGATTGTCGCCCGTGTAGTATCGGGGCCCGTAAGCCACTGCCACCTACAAGGCATGTCGTAAGAGGCGAATAATGTAAGACATAGGAAAGCTATCCTACTAAAAATAAAAAGTATCGCAGAAATCGGATGTGCTGACTTACTTGTAGGCGCATAACTGGCACGACGTACAATCGCTCTTAGTCTCAGATCACATACAAATCACAAAGAGTGGTTAACAAGTGGTCGATATGGAGCGTTCGTAGAAGAAGAATACGAAGCTAGTCTGTGACCTAGTTTAACAATACAAACATTTTCTTCATGAAAAACAAAAGCAGCCTCACGGACTCAACAACAACAATACACTACATTACTATGTTTCTTAATACTGTCTCTTCTCATGATTTATAATCTATGTTTATATATACAAAAGCAGCCTCATGGACTCAACAACAACAACACACTACATTACTATGTTTCCTAATACTGTCTCTTCTCATGATTTATAATCTATGTTTATATAAACAAAAGCAGCCTCATGGACTCAACAACAACAATACACTACATTACTATGTTTCCTAATACTGTCTCTTCTCATGCTTTATAATCTATGTTTATATAAACAAAAGCAGCCTCAAGGACTCAACAACAACAACACACTACATTACTATGTTTCCTAATACTGTCTCTTCTCATGCTTTATAATCTATGTTTATATAAACAAAAGCAGCCTCATGGACTCAACAACAACAATACACTACATTACTATGTTTCCTAATACTGTCTCTTCTCATGCTTTATAATCGATGTTTATATAAACAAAAGCAGCCTCATGGACTCAACAACAACAATACACTACATTACTATGTTTCTTAATACTGTCACTTCTCATGCTTTATAATCTATGTTTATATAAACAAAAGCAGCCTCATGGACTCAACAACAACAACACACTACATTACTATGTTTCCTAATACTGTCTCTTCTCATGCTTTATAATCTATGTTTATATAAACAAAAGCAGCCTCATGGACTCAACAACAACAATACACTACATTACTATGTTTCCTAATACTGTCTCTTCTCATGCTTTATAATCTATGTTTATATAAACAAAAGCAGCCTCATGGACTCAACAACAACAACACACTACATTACTATGTTTCTTAATACTGTCTCTTCTCATGATTTATAATCTATGTTTATATAAACAAAAGCAGCCTCATGGACTCAACAACAACAACAATACACTACATTACTATGTTTCTTAATACTGTCTTTCTCATGATTTATAATCTATGTTTATATATACAAAAGCAGCCTCACGGACTCAACAACAACAATACACTACATTACTATGTTTCTTAATACTGTCTCTTCTCATGCTTTATAATCTATGTTTATATAAACAAAAGCAGCCTCATGGACTCAACAACAACAACACACTACATACTGTGTTTCTAATACTGTCTCTTTCATGCTTTATAATCTATGTTTATATAAACAAGCAGCCTCATGGACTCAACAACAACAATACATACATTACTATGTTTCTAATACTGTCTTCTCATGCTTTATAATCTATGTTTATATATACAAAAGCAGCCTCATGGACTCAACAACAACTACACTACATTACTATGTTTCTAATACTGTCTTTCTCATGCTTTATAATCTATGTTTATATAACAAAAGCAGCCTCATGGACTCAACAACAACAACTACATTACTATGTTTAATACTTCTTCTCATGCTTTATAATCTATGTTTTATATATATTTGATTATTATTATTTTATCTTCTTTTTCCTTCAATTTCAAGTGTGTTTTTTAAATTTCAAGTGGTTTTTTCTTTAATTTCATGTGTGTTTTTTCAATTTCTAGTGGTTTTATCAATTTCAAGTGGTTTTTTCGATTTAGTCCCATATTTTTATGTTAGAGTCGTTAGGATTTATTCTCTGACAATAAATGTTATTATCTGCCGTAAAATAAGTCTGAATTTCTTCACTTCTGTTGTATCCTTTGCTTGATAAAGGCATTTTGTTCGAAACATTGTTGTGTGTTGTTTTTGTACTTTGTAAAACTTCAGTACTTTGTTTTGATGTGTTTCGTCAATATGAACAGTAACAAGGTGACATTTGTCTTCACATCTCGCAACTGTTTGCAACTTCTGTCAAGAATTGTCATGATAATATATATTAGTGTTTAATTGAATGAATGGGAGTCGTTGAAGATACTCGGATGTGTGTGAGACGTCAACAAAGTACATGATGAAAGGACTGCTATGACAAGACGATATCTCTTTGTCAATGAATAGTAACTTTGGAGGTGTACATATGTTGGTGAGAGGGTCAGATACTTGGTGAGACATGTTGAGACACGAGGAAACAACTTCGAGGACTAGACAGTTCACCTGAAACACTTCAGAAAATGATGGAGAGAAAATGGAACGGAGGATACAACCCAGAGCAGGACAATATCAATACATTAAACAGAAAAGCGTAGATACAGTCTTCAGACTTAGAACGGGACACTGCGGTTTCATAGCACACCTGCATAGAATGGATCTCAGGGACTCGACTGCCTGCAACTGAGGAGCACCAAAACAGTCCCCAGAGCACATCCTGCAAGACTGCCCTAGCCTGAGCACTGTGAGAATGAAAATCTGGACAACAGAAACAACTATACAAAACAAACTATGAGTGAACCAGCGAAGACTTCAAGCGCCACGCCCTGTTTATGACAGATACCGGACTAGGGGTGCGCCACGCCCTGTTTATGACAGATACCGGACTAGTGGCATAGCAGATGTTGATTGCAGAAGACGAAATAGCTCTCAACGCATAAACAAAAATTGAACGTAATAAGATATCGAATAGCCATCCATCGCAAGCGATGATGACAACAGCCTCAGATGTGTCTTGTTGCACCACACTGGTATGTAAGGAGGTGACTAGAGTCCAATCCTGGAACACAGTCCTCTACCACAGGTGGGACATACATGATCAGGGTTGGACATGTGGATATTGTGTGTTCTGTCTTTCCATGTAGTTCGTTTTCTCTGTGCCTCAACGGCACAACGATTCTCAGCTATGCGGATTCCTCCTGTGTTGTTACAGAGCCACCTTTGACGATCTTGTTCAGGGATTCCCAGCACGTGGTGTCTATATCAAAGCATTTCAGAGAAGTATTTGAGAAGGCTGAGTCACGACAAACTAACTCACAACTATCAACAAAACACAGGTTGTCTTACAGAAACTACAAAGAACTCACTTAACATTAGAAACAATGTAAACACTTTACTTCATTAATCATTGTCAACATATGCCTTGCCAGCTGGCGTGGGCGATCAATGATCTACACAAACGTCTGTCATTAGTGCTGGCAATCAGTTCGAATGTTGACACTTTTCGTGTCATGAAGCCATTCTGTTTAGAATTCTTTCATTGTCTTCCTCTGTATCGTCTGCCATTAATTGTAACCGGTTGTCACAATGTCTCATTATTGAACAATATACGAGATCAGTTAATACTGTAGACATGTTAGTTGTAGAGATTAGCTAATACTGTAGACATGTTAGTTGTAGAGATTAGCTAGTACTGTAGACATGTTAGTTGTAGAGATTAGCTAATACTGTAGACATGTTAGTTGTAGAGATTAGCTAATACTGTAGACATGTTAGTTGTAGAGATTAGCTAGTACTGTAGACATGTTAGTTGTAGAGATTAGCTAATACTGTAGACATGTTAGTTGTAGAGATTAGCTAATACTGTAGACATGTTAGTTGTAGAGATTAGCTAATACTGTAGACATGTTAGTTGTAGAGATTAGCTAATACTGTAGACATGTTAGTTGTAGAGATTAGCTAATACTGTAGACATGTTAGTTGTAGAGATTAGCTAATACTGTAGACATGTTAGTTGTAGAGATTATTAATAAGCTTGTAGATCACTGTAGACATGTTAGTTGTAGAGATTAGTTAATACTGTAGACATGTTAGTTGTAGAGATTACTAACTGTAGACATGTTATTGTGGATTAGCTAGTACTGTAACATGTTAGTTGTGGAGATGTTAATACTGTAGACATGTTAGTAGTGGAGAGTGCAACAATAAGGAGAAGAAGAATACAATCACAAAGAGAAGATTAGGTTAATGAATTATTATAAGAAAGATAAAAAGGTACCCATTTTCATACCATGAGATATATTATGATATACGATGTTCACTATCATCAAGTTGCATGCTCTTTCTGAATCGTCACTTTCATCACAGCCCGCCTGGCTCAAGAAATGTATTCCAGCTGTAACAGAGACCAAAGGGTGTTTGAAAAAATGACGCTGTTCGTTGGTTATTGGTTATTGGTTACTAAACTGACGTCATTGCACTCCGGCCAGACCCATAGGTGCTCAGTCTCCCCAACAGATATCGAAGAGTATGCATACTGATGGTTCCTGTGGCTCGCTGATTAAACATCACATCGACCACCTTTACTTCTCAGTGGTTCTCTGGTTCCCAATTGAGGCTGGAACGACTTGAGAGCCCGTACTGTCAAATAAGTTGAACACAGACTGGTCGAAGCAGCGAGTGCCATAACCACCATACTATATCGGCTCTCAATGAATTATTATAAAAATTCATGTTCCCACTGCCCTCTTTCCCGTGGGCACACATATACAGGGAGAGCCGCGGTAGCGTAGTTGTTAGTGAACTCGCTTCTCAAGGGTGGTGGTCTGGGTTCAACTCCCGCAGTGCGCGTGGAATTTTTCCCGACCACGACGGCTCTCAGGTCGACCCAGCCTCAACTGGATACCAGACATTCTCTGGAAAAGTAAAATCGGCCGGCGTGATGCTGACCACATCACCCATCGTGTGCCAACGGTCAATGAAAAATACAGGCCTAACACTGCATTGACCTATATACCAGGAGATATGAAAGGGTTCCTTTACTTTACTTGTACACATATACAGTACGTCATGTGAAAACTCCCCACACTTCATATATCAAGATATAGAAGCTATGAAACGTTCCTGTCATTTCTTCAGTTTTACAAGACAAGGGAGTTAAGAGTCCTGTTTTTGTTTATCTAAGGGAGATAATAGCTCTGTTATCTATTTCACATATTTGGTTTACTTTTTACTACAGATACCTAAAGTATTTGTTGCCGGCACGAGCTTGAATCAATAAGATTTGGCGACGAAGGGTAAACAAAGTTAGCATGAAAGACCGCTAGCTAGCCTTTTTAAGCCAGTCATGTCATCAGTTTGGCTTATGGTAAATCTTAAAACAGTTTTTCAAAACGGTAAGACGCTCATAAAAGTGATGTATACCTGTCGTATGAAGAGACGGGAGCCAGGCTGAAGGTTATCAATAGTCGTAGACTTACACCTGCGTGATTTATCTATGCAGGTAGGTGCTGGTATACAAGTGATGGAAACGTTATCTTTCTATGCATGTTCAAACATGTTAATATATAACCCATGAAAATGATGATTATGTAGTAAGAGGCGGCTGATGTAGGAGTATAGGGAAAGCGAAACAAGTACAACAACAAAGTACTGTAGTTTTACACAACAATAACAATACACAGCAACGTTTCGACCAGAAGGCCTTTATCAAGCAAAGGATAAAACAGAAGTGAATAAATTCCTTCTTACACGGACACTCATATAAAATCAGACAATAAATTCACTTCTTACGCTACTATAGAATCAGACACACTACACCCTATAAATCAGACAATAAATTCACTTCTTACACAAACATAGAATCAACAATAAATTCATCTTACACACCATATAAAATCAGACAATAAATTCACTTCTTACACACACACACATATAGAATCAGACAATAAATTCACTTTACACGGACACTACATATAGAAATCAGACAATAAATTCACTTCTTACACGGCACACTACATATAAAATCAGACAATAAATTCACTTCTTACACCACACACATATAGAATCAGACAATAAATTCACTACAATCACAATTAAATCAGACAATAAATTCACTTCTTACACTCACACAACATATAGAATCAGACAATAAATTCACTTCTTACACGGCACACTACATATAAAATCAGACAAAAAATCATTCTTACACATCAACATATAAACAGCAATAAATTCACTTCTTACACTCACACTACATATAAAATCAGACAATAAATTCACTTCTTACACGACACTACACATATAAATCAGACAATAAATTCACTTCTTACAGGCACACTACATATAAAATCAGACAATAAATTCACTTCTTACACGCATACTACATTTAGAATCAGACAATAAATTCACTTCTTACACGGCACACTACATATAAAATCAGACAATAAATTCACTTCTTACACGCGACACTACATATAAAATCAGACAATAAATTCACTTCTTACACGGCACACTACATATAAAATCAAACAATAAATTCACTTCTTACACGGCACACTACATATAAAATCAGACAATAAATTCACTTCTTACACGCGACACTACATATAAAATCAGACAATAAATTCACTTCTTACACGGCACACTACATATAAAATCAGACAATAAATTCACTTCTTACACGCGACACTACATATAAAATCAGACAATAAATTCACTTCTTACACGGCACACTACATTTAGAATCAAACAATAAATTCACTTCTTACACGGAACACTACATATAAAATCAGACAATAAATTCAACTTCCTAAATTAAACGGAATACATAGTAGACCCAGAAATAAGATTCACTTACTTACAGGACATCGTTCTATAGATCGACAATAAATTCACTACTTTAACGCATACATATAGAATCAGACAATAAATTCACTTCTTACACGGCATACTACATATAGAATCAAACAATAAATTCACTTCTTACACGGCACACTACATATAGAATCAGACAATAAATTCACTTCTTACACGGCACACTACATATAGAATCAGACAATAAATTCACTTCTTACACGGCACACTACATATAGAATCAGACAATAAATTCACTTCTTACACGGCACACTACATATAAAATCAGACAATAAATTCACTTCTTACACGGCACACTACATATAGAATCAGACAATAAATTCACTTCTTACACGGCATACTACATATAGAATCAAACAATAAATTCACTTCTTACACGGGACACTACATATAGAATCAGACAATAAATTCACTTCTTACACGGCACACTACATATAGAATCAGACAATAAATTCACTTCTTACACGGGACACTACATATAGAATCAAACAATAAATTCACTTCTTACACGGCACACTACATATAAAATCAAACAATAAATTCACTTCTTACACGGGACACTACATATAGAATCAAACAATAAATTCACTTCTTACACAGAACACTACATATAGAATCAGACAATAAATTCACTTCTTACACGGCACACTACATATAAAATCAGACAATAAATTCACTTCTTACAGGCACTACATATAGAATCAGACAATAAATTCACTTCTTACACGGCACACTACATATAAAATCAGACAATAAATTCACTTCTTACACGGCACACTACATATAGAATCAGACAATAAATTACTAACGGCCCTAAAATTAAAGGAGACCTAGGGAAGTTACCATAGTAAAAAAAAAGCATCGCAGAAATAGGACGTGCTGGCCTACTTGTAGGCGCATAACTGGCACAGTGTACAATCGTTCTTAGGCTCGGATCACATACAAATCACAAAGCGTGGTTAACAAGTGGTTGATATGGAGCCTTCGAAGAAGAAGAAGATACAAATAATAATGGTTTGTTATGGTAGATACTTGAAGCTGTAGTTTGCGCTGTTTTTGCATTTCAGTGAGCAGAAGTTGGACTATATTAGTACAGAATACATCGAATCATTTGGGATATACATCACTGCTACCACAAGAAAAATATACATCACGACTACCACAAGAACAATATACATCACGACTACCACAAGAAAAATATACATCACGACTACCACAAGAAAAATATACATCACGACTACCACAAGAAAAATATACATCACGACTACCACAAGAAAAATATACATCACGACTACCACAAGAAAATATACATCACGACTACCACAAGAAAAATATACATCACGACTACCACAAGAAAAATATACATCACGACTACCACAAGAAAAATATACATCACGACTACCACAAGAAAAATATACATCACGACTACCACAAGAAAAATATACATCAGATTACTCCAGAAAAATATACATCAGACTACCACAAGAAATTACATCACGACTACCACAGAAAATATACATCACGATAACTAAGATAAATATACATCAGACTAGCACAAGAAAAATATAATCTGACTACTACAAGAAAATATATCATCAGATACACAAGAAAATATCATCGACTACTACAAGAAAATATACATCAGATACCACAAGAAAAATATACATCACGACTACACAAGAAAAATATACTACGATTACCACAAGAAAAATATACATTACGACTACCAAAGGAAAATATACATCAGACTATACAAGAAAAAGATGCATCTCACGACTACTACAAAAAAATATACATCACTATACAAGAAAATATATCACGTAAAGAAAAATCTCACAAAGTACATAAACACTTCTTCTTGTTAACTTCTTTCTCTCTATTCAGTCTAGTCCATGTTGTATCTGTAGAGTTTTGTATGCGAATAGTTCTGTAGATCTTGAGTACGTCTTGTGTATGACTGTTCTTTCGCCTTTAATATTTCTGGTCTCATCGTTTGCGGGAATAGAACGTGGATAACAAAGACGTTGATGACAGAGACGTAGATAACAAAGAGTCGTGATACAGAGACAGGGGATAACAAAGACGTGGTGACAGAGCTTTGATACAGAACAAGGATGACAGAGAATGGATGACAGAACTTGATACAGAGACTGGATAACGAGAGTCGGATGACAAAGATGTGGGGGATCAGAGCTTGATACAGAGACAAGGATGACAGAGACTGTGGATAACAGAACGTGGAGGACAGAGACGTGGATGACAGACATGGATACTGACAGGACTTTGGATAATGGGATGGATGACAGAGACATGGATGACTGACAGAGACGTGGATAAGAGACGTGGATGACAGAGACGGGGATGACAGGATGTGATGATAAGAACTAGACTAGATAGAGATAAGATTTCATTTCTACACTTGAAAGTGAATAACTTTTTCTGCCTCCTACATGTCAACAGAACTAGCCTTGAGATCTTTCAAATGTCACGAGGACAGTTAACTCACCTACTAGTACTAACTGAAAAGTATACAAAGTAGACTGCTATCTTTAGTGACCGAATCGACACTAATAATATAGACGCATCTACAAAAATATAAGTTCTGGAATATCAGCATATTTCTGTTTAGTATGACTTGTAAGATGTCTGTGTCATCTGTATAAGATGTCTTTGTCATCTGTAAGATGTCTGTCTGTCATCTCAGAACTAGTACTGTCTGTGATGTCATCTCGTATATCAGACTAGTATCTTTAGTATAACTTGTAAGATGTCTGTTGTCATCTTGTATAATTGTAAGATGTCTGTCTCGTATATCAGAACTAGTATCTTTTAGTATAACTTGTAAGATGTCTGTCTCGTATATCAGAACTAGTATCTTTTAGTATGACTTGTAAGATGTCTGTCTCGTATATCAGAACTAGTATCTTTTAGTATAACTTGTAAGATGTCTGTCTCGTATATCAGAACTAGTATCTTTTAGTATGACTTGTAAGATGTCTGTCTGTCATTTTTAGTATAATGTAAGATGTCTGTCTCGTATATCAGAACTAGTATCTTTTAGTATGACTTGTAAGATGTCTGTCTGTCATTCTTTATAGATGTAAGATGTCTGTCTCGTATATCAGAACTAGTATCTTTTAGTATAACTTGTAAGATGTCTGTCTCGTATATCAGAACTAGTATCTTTTAGTATAACTTGTAAGATGTCTGTTGTCATCTTGTATAAGATGTAAGATGTCTGTCTCGTATATCAGAACTAGTATCTTTTAGTATAACTTGTAAGATGTCTGTTGTCATCTTGTATAAGATGTAAGATGTCTGTCTCGTATATCAGAACTAGTATCTTTTAGTATAACTTGTAAGATGTCTGTCTGTCATTCTTGTATAGATGTAAGATGTCTGTCTCGTATATCAGGAACTAGTATCTTTTAGTATGACTTGTAAGATGTCTGTTGTCATCTTGTATAAGATGTAAGATGTCTGTCTCGTATATCAGAACTAGTATCTTTTAGTATAACTTGTAAGATGTCTCTTGTGTATCTTGTATAAGATGTAAGATGTCTGTCTCGATATCAGAACTAGTATCTTTTAGTATAACTTGTAAGATGTCTGTTGTCATCTTGTATACAGATGTAAGATGCCTGATCTTGTATATCAGGAACTAGACTTAGTTAAGTGTGTAAGATGTCTGCTCGTCAAATTATCAGAATAGTATCTTTTAGTATGACTGTAGTGTCTGTTTTATATAGAACTAGTATCTTTTAAAGTAGACTTGTAAGATGTCTGTCTCGTATATCAGGACTAGTATCTTTTAGTATAACTGTAAGATGTCTATCTGTATAACAGAACTAGTATCTTTTAGTATAACTGTAAGATGTCTTGTCATCTTTATAAGACAGTAAGATGTCTGTCTCGGATTATCAGAACTAGTATCTTTATAACATGACTTGTAAGATGTTTTATCTTGTATAAGATGTAAGATGTCTGTCTCGTATATCAGAACTAGTATCTTTTAGTATGACTTGTAAGATGTCTTCATCAGTAATCAGAACTAGTATCTTTTAGATAACAGTAAGATGTCTGTCTCGTATATCATAACTAGATCTTTAGTATAACTTGTAAGATGTCTTTGTCATGGTTGTATAAGATGTAAGATGTCTGTTCGTATATCAGAACTAGTATCTTTTAGTATGACTGTAAGATGTCTTCGTAAATCAGAACTAGTATCTTTAGTATGACTTGTAAGAGTCTGTCGTATATCAGAACAGTAGTTTTATATAACTGGTAAGATGTCTGTCTCGTATATCAGAATAGTATCTTTTATATAACTTGTAAGATGTCTGTTCTAGTAGTATCAGAGACTAAGTATCTTTAGTATGACTGTAGAGAGTCTTTGTCATCTTTATAAATGAGAGTGTCTGTCTCATATCAGAACTAGTATCTTTTAGTATAACTTGTAAGATGTCTGTCTCGTATATCAGAACTAGTATCTTTTAGTATGACTTGTAAGATGTCTGTCTCGTATATCAGAACTAGAATCTTTTAGATGACTTGTAAGATGTCTGTCTCGTATATCAGACTAGTATCTTTTAGTATGACTTGTAAGATGTCTAGTTGTCATCTTGTATAAGATGTAAGATGTCTAGTCTGTAAGTATCAGAACTAGTATCTTTATAAACATGTAAGATAGTTGTTGTCATCTGTATAAGATGTAAGATGTCTGTCTCAGTATTATCAAACTAGTATCTTTTAGTATGACTTGTAAGATGTCTGTTCAGTGGATATCATAACTAGTATCTTTTAGTAAACTTGTAAGATGTCTGTTTCATCTTGTATAAGATGTAAGATGTCTGTCTATATATCAGGACTAGTATCTTTATAAACTTGTAAGATGTCTGTTACATGTAGAATAGTATCTTTTAGTATGACTTGTAAGATGTCTTTGTCATCTTTATAAAAGTAAGATGTCTTCTGTAATCAGAACGAGTATCTTTTAGTATAACATGTAAGATGTCTGTTGTCATCTTGTATATCAGGATAGCATCTAATGCAGCAGGCTAAGGAGTAAATCTTGTCCACAAATCCGGGAGGGAGGGAGTATTAGACAGTTGATGGATTAAGTAGTATTTTTTTGATCTTTATCGCCTGCAAACCTTTTGAATCTAAATGATGTTTTGCTTACTTTTTATGAAACTGTAGAGGGTAGAGTGGAGGTTTTATAAAACAGTAGAGAGAAGGTTTTATAAAACAGTAGAGTAGAGAGGAGGTTTTATAAAACAGTAGAGAGAAGGTTTTATAAAACAGTAGAGAGAAGGTTTTATAAAACAGTAGAGAGAAAGTTTTATAAAACAGTAGAGAGGAGGTTTTATAAAACAGTAGAGTAGAGAGAAGGTTTTATAAAACAGTAGAGAGGTTTTATAAAACAGTAGAGAGGAGGTTTTATAAAACAGTAGAGAGAAGGTTTTATAAAACAGTAGAGAGAAGGTTTTATAAAACAGTAGAGTAGAGAGGAGGTTTTATATAAAACAAGTAGAGAGAAGGTTTTATAAAACAGTAGAGAGAAGGTTTTATAAAACAGTAGAGAGGAGTTTTTATAAAACAGTAGAGTAGAGAGAAGGTTTTATAAAACAGTAGAGTAGAGAGGAGGTTTTATAAAACAGTAGAGTAGAGAGGAGGTTTTATAAAACAGTAGAGAGGAGGTTTTATAAAACAGTAGAGTAGAGAGAAGGTTTGTGCAAAATGGGGAAGGCACATTCCACATTTCAGTTGACCAGGCTAGGCACAAAGGGAGAGGACACTTAATCTTTGCTTTCGGCCTCAGGTACAGCACGGAAAGATGTCTGCAAAGCCTGAATGAAGAACTTTTTTTTAGGTCCCAGCACATGCCAAAAACTAGCTGCTGACAGAGTTGTGCAGAAAGTGACATTGCGCATGGGCGCAGTTTTTGAGAAGAGACTTATATATGAGCTGAAAGACAAGAGAGAACGGTGAAAACTCAAAGGTTCTCACAGTAAAATGCCAATTGACGGTCTGTAAAGATGAAAAAGACCATACATCATCATAGCATTCCAAACAATGTCTATAGGTGCTCCGATCTCCGCATCAACATGTCAGACAGATTGAATGATAACGGCAGACAAAATGTGACCTCCTGGTCCTCCAGGTCATGGGGGAGGAAACTGACGACCAATTCCTGTGAAGTATATAGTGTTACGGAAGCAAAATGCTAGGGATACTTTTGTGCCATCGGATGAAGGAAGAGAGGTCAACCAGTCATTTGGTGTCATGAAGGCGGATGAAGGGAGCGAGGTCAACCAGTCATTTGGTGTCATGAAAGAAGCGGATGAAGGGAGCGAGGTCAACCAGCATTTGGTGTCATGAAGGCGGATGAAGGAGCGAGGTCAACCAGTCATTTGGTGTCATGAAGGCGGATGAAGGGAGCGAGGTCAACCAGTCATTTGGTGTCATGAAGGCGGATGAAGGGAACGATGTCAACCAGGCATTTGGTGTCATGAAGGCGGGACGTTTAAAGAAAACACGGAGAAGAAATGTAGAAAAAGGGTTGAAAGATTGTGAACTAACATGAGAAACAATTAGTAGAAAGATGGTTGAAAGATTGGGAACTAACATGGGAAACAATTGGTAGAAAGATGGTTGAAAGATTGTGAACTAACATGGGAAACAATTGGTAGAAAGATGGTTGAAAGATTGTGACCTAACATAGGAAACAATTGGTAGAAAGATGGTTGAAAGATTGTGAACTAACATGGGAAACAATTGGTAGAAAGATGGTTGAAAGATTGTGAACTAACATGGGAAACAATTGGTAGAAAGATGGTTGAAAGATTGTGAACTAACATGAGAAACAATTGGTAGAAAGATGGTTGAAAGATTGTGAACTAACATGAGAAACAATTGGTAGAAAGATGGTTGAAAGATTGTGAACTAACATGAGAAACAATTGGTAGAAAGATGGTTGAAAGATTGTGAACTAACATGGGAAACAATTGGTAGAAAGATGGTTGAAAGATTGTGAACTAACATGGAAACAATTGTAGAAAGATGGTTGAAAGATTGTGAACTAACATGGAAACAATTGGTAGAAAGATGGTTGAAGATTGTGAACTAACATAGAAACAATTGGTAGAAAGATGGTTGAAAGATTGTGAACTAACATGGGAAACAATTGGTAGAAAGATGGTTGAAAGATTGGGAACTAACATGGGAAACAATTGGTAGAAAGATGGTTGAAAGATTGTGAACTAACATGAGAAACAATTGGTAGAAAGATGGTTGAAAGATTGTGAACTAACATGGGAAACAATTGGTAGAAAGATGGTTGAAAGATTGGGAACTAACATGAGAAACAATTGGTAGAAAGATGGTTGAAAGATTGGGAACTAACATGAGAAACAATTGGTAGAAAGATGGTTGAAAGATTGTGACCTAACATGAGAAACAATTGGTAGAAAGATGGTTGAAAGATTGTGAACTAACATGGGAAACAATTGGTAGAAAGATGGTTGAAAGATTGTGAACTAACATGGGAAACAATTGGTAGAAAGATGGTTGAAAGATTGGAACTAACAGGGAAACAATTGGTAGAAAGATGGTTGAAAGATTGTGAACTAACATGGGAAACAATTGGTAGAAAGATGGTTGAAAGATTGTGACCTAACATGGGAAACAATTGGTAGAAAGATGGTTGAAAGATTGGGAACTAACATGGGAAACAATTGGTAGAAAGATGGTTGAAAGATTGTGAACTAACATGAGAAACAATTGGTAGAAAGATGGTTGAAAGATTGGAACTAACATGGAAACAATTGGTAGAAAGATGGTTGAAAGATTGTGAACTAACATGAGAAACAATTGGTAGAAAGATGGTTGAAAGATTGTGAACTAACATGAGAAACAATTGGTAGAAAGATGGTTGAAAGATTGGGAACTAACATGAGAAACAATTGGTAGAAAGATGGTTGAAAGATTGGGAACTAACATGGGAAACAATTAGTAGAAAGATGGTTGAAAGATTGGAACTAACATGGAAACAATTGGTAGAAAGATGGTTGAAAGATTGTGAACTAACATGGGAAACAATTGGTAGAAAGATGGTTGAAAGATTGTGAACTAACATGGGAAACAATTGGTAGAAAGATGGTTGAAAGATTGTGAACTAACATGGGAAACAATTGGTAGAATGATGGTTGAAAGATTGTGACCTAACATGAGAAACAATTGGTAGAAAGATGGTTGAAAGATTGTGAACTAACATAGGGAAAAAATTGGTAGAAAGATGGTTGAAAGATTGTGAACTAACATGAGAAACAATTGGTAGAAAGATGGTTGAAAGATTGTGAACTAACATGAGAAACAATTGGTAGAAAGATGGTTGAAAGATTGTGAACTAACATGGGAAACAATTGGTAGAAAGATGGTTGAAAGATTGTGAACTAACATGGGAAACAATTGGTAGAAAGATGGTTGAAAGATTGTGACCTAACATGAGAAACAATTGGTAGAAAGATGGTTGAAAGATTGTGAACTAACATGGGAAACAATTGGTAGAAAGATGGTTGAAAGATTGTGAACTAACATGGGAAACAATTGGTAGAAAGATGGTTGAAAGATTGTGAACTAACATGAGAAACAATTGGTAGAAAGATGGTTGAAAGATTGGAACTAACATGGAAACAATTGGTAGAAAGATGGTTGAAAGATTGGGAACTTAAATGAAGAAACAATTATTAGAAGAGATGCTTGTGAAAGATTGTGGAACTAATCATGTTAAATCAATTACAGGGAAAGATGGTTGAATTGTGAACTAAACATGGAAACAATTGGTGAAAGATGGTTGAAAGATTTGGGAACTAACATGAGAAACAATTGGCTAGAAAATGGTTGAAAGATTGTAATAACATAGAAACAATTGCGTAGAAAGATTTGGGTTTAAAGATTGGGAACTAACATGGGAAACAATTGGTAGAAAGATGGTTGAAAGATTGTGAACTAACATGGGAAACAATTGGTAGAAAGATGGTTGAAAGATGTGACTAACATAGGAAACAATTGGAGAAAGATGAGTTTGAAAGATGGACTAACATAGAAACAATTGGTAGAAAGGATGGTTGAAGATTGTGAACTACTGAGGAAATTGAGTAGAAGGATGATTGAAAATTGAGGAACTAACATAGGGAAACAATTGGTAGAAAGATGGTTGGAAAGATCTTAAGAACTAACATGGAAGACTAATAGGTAGAAATGATTGGTTGAAGAGTTGGAACTAACAGAGAAACAATTGGTAGAAAGATGGTTGAAAGATTGTGAACTAACATGAGAAACAATTGGTAGAAAGATGGTTGAAAGATTGATGAACATAGCATGAAACAATTGGTAGAAATATGTGAGATGTCGTGACCTAACAGGGCAATTGTAGAAGATGATTGAAAGATTAGGAAAATAACTGGAAAAAATTGGAGAAAGATGGTTGAAAGATAGAATGCTAACATGGCAAACATTGTAGAAAGATGGTCTGAAAGTTCGTGAACTAACATGAAACATTGGTAGATAAGTCTTGAAAGATTGGGAACTAACCTGCAGAAACAATTGAGAAAGTGGATTGAAAGATTGTGAACTAACAGGAAACAATTGTAGAAAGATGGTTGAAAGATTGTGAACTAACATGAGAAACAATTGGTAGAAAGTATTTTGAAAGATTGTGAACTAACATGAGAAGCAATTGGTGAAAGATGGTTGAAGATTGGAACTATCATGGGAAACAATGGTAGAAAGATGTTGAAAGATTGTGAACTAACGCCATGGGAAACAATTGGGAGAAGACAATTGAAAGATTTGATCCTAACTGAAATGTCAATTGGTAGAAAGATGGTTGAAAGATTAACTAACATGGAATCAATGGTCAGAAAGATGGTGAAAGATTGTGAACTAACATGCAGAAACAATTGGTAGAAAGATTTGAAGAATTGTGAACTAACATCGAGAACAATTTGAGAAGATGGCATTGAAAGATTGACAACTAACGAGAAACAATTAGTGAAAGATGGTTGAAGATTTTGAACTAACAAAAGGAGAAACAAATTGCAGAAGATGGTTGAAAGATGATGTCAACTAACATGAGAAACAATTGGTAAAAAAGTATGGGAAAGATTGTAATAAATGAGAAAAATTGTAAAAAAAGGTTAAAGATTGTGAACAACATGGGAAACATTTGTGAAAGATGGTCTGAAAGATTGTAGAACAAAACATGAGAAACAATGGTAGAAAGCATGGTTGAAAGATTGTGAACTAACATGAGAAACAATTGGTAGAAAGATGGTTGAAAGATTGGGAACTAACATGGGAAACAATTGGTAGAAAGGCAGCAAAATGGCAACAATGGAAATCTGTTGTGGAAGCCTTATGTGTCAAACGGTAAACGGAGAGGATATATATAGACAGACAAATCATCATTATCAAAGTGCGTATCCTCATAGGACGTTGCTCTCTTTGCAGCACATCTGAAATTCACTGTCTTTAGCCAGTTCACCCACTTGTGACATCGTGACGCTTAATGTGACCAAAGTATCTAATTTTTCTGTATAGTATATTATTTATCAACTCTGCCAATGCTGGTTCCAAGCCCGGATGAAAAGGAGGAGGACTTGTGCGTGAGGCCAGCTACCTCATCACAAGAAATTGAAATAGCTACAGAAACTTTCAAGAAAGGACGCCATACCGGTAAACCGACCAGCCAGGTGGTGTGCGGTGCACCTAGTGCATCAATGACGGTTGCTGATGAAAGCCGCTTTGCGGAAGTCAGCAACCCGACTCGTACATTACTTGGCTCAAAAACACACACTAAAATTGGATTTTGGAATGTGAGAACGATGGCCACAGCTACAAAATCAGCCCAAATTGCAGAAGAAATGAAGAGATACGAGCTGGACATACTGGGGTTAAGTGAGGTGAGATGGCCTGGAACAGATAGAAGAGTAGTTAGTGGATTAACTTTCATATATTCATGGAGAGAAGATGACAAGCATTTTGAAGGAGTGGGTATAATGATGACACCTAGAGTAGCAAAGAGCATGTTAGAATGGGAACCCATCTCGAGTCGGATAATTAGAGCCCGCTTCAGTACCAGGCATGTCAATATGTAAATACTGCAGTGTTATGCACCAACAAATAAGGCTGACGATGATAAGAAAGACACATTTTATGAGCAACTACAAGATCAAATTAACAAGACCCAATAACATGATCTGTTAGTAGTAATGGGGGACTTTAATGCCAAGGTTGAAAGTGATGATGTAGGAGTAGAGAGAGCTATAGGAAAACAAGGAATAAACACAATGAATGAGAATGGAGAAAGACTGGCAGAGTTATGTATGCTGTCAAACTTAGTAATTGGAGGTACCATCTTTGCACATAAGAAAATTCATAAACTTACTTGGCACTCACCAGATGGAGTGACAAGGAATCAGATTGACCATATGTGCATAAATACACAATTTAGAACATCATTGCTGGATGTCCGTGCATACAGAGGGGCAGATGTAGGAAGTGATCATAATTTATGCATAGGTAAATTGAAACTGAAGAAGGGGAAAAGGCAGCTAAGACTGGAAACAGTAAAATGCTATATATATATATGGCCTTTTCATCTTTACAGACGGTCAATAGGCAAGTGTTTTACTGTGACAACTTCTGAGTTTTCGCTTTTCTCTTTTGTTGTTCAGCTCGTACATAAGTCTCTTCTAAAAAGACTCTGCGCCCTTCCGTAATTTGGCTTTCCACACACCTCTGTCATCTGCTAGTCCCTCCCATGTGCTGGGATCTATAGAAAAGTTTTTCATTGAGGTTTTGCAGACATCTTTATATCTGAGCAGTGGTCTGCCCTGGTGCCTCTTCCCCGCCGAAAGTTCACAGAACAACATTTGTTTTGGTATGCGATAAGTTTCCATTCTTCTCACATGTCCCAACCATCTTAGTCGTCTACTGCTGAGCATGCCCATGATGGAAGGCAGATTTGCACGTTGCAGTACTTCAGAGTTGGTTATCTTGTCGTACCACCTGATGTTCATAATCTTGCGGAGACATCGAAGGTGAAAGATGTTAAGTCTCCTCTCGTGTCTTGAGTAGGCTGTCCATGTTTCTGAGCCATATAGTAAAGAACTAATTACACAGGCTCGATATATTTGAGTCTTCGTCTGCAATGTCAATTTTTGTTTTCCACGCTCGCTTTGATAGTACATTACACTAAAATAACTTACTGGAACTTTTGTTTCAAAGGGTGGCCCAATCAAGAGTAAAGATGGTAAAGTTCTAACATCAGATATCGAGCAGAAGAAAAGATGGGCAGAACATTTTGAAGAAATATTAAATAGACCTGATCCACCAGTACTACTCAAGTTTGACGAAGAGGCAAGAAACAGCTCTCTACCAATTAACGAAGAAATGATAAGTGTAGCTGAGGTCAAGGAGGTAATCCATTCCTTGATAAACAATAAGGCAGCGGGTGATGACAACATTACTGCAGAAATGCTCAAAACGGCTGATGATACAACTATTAGCCAGGTGCAAGAACTATTTAATAAAGTATGGGAAGAAGAAACTGTCCCAGATCAATGGAAGAAGGAATAATTGTTAAGATCCCCAAAAAGTGATCTCAAAGATTGCAACAACTGGAGAGGATCACCCTATTATCAGTAATGACCAAGACTTTCTGCAAAATCGTTCTTAATAGAATCAAAGGAGCAGTGGACACAACCCTGAGAGAAGAACAAGCTGGTTTTAGACCTGGGAGAAGCGGCTTAGACCAAATAATTACCCTACGACTAATTTTGGAGGAACATATTGAGAAGCAACAACCACTTATACTAAATTTCATCGATTTTAAAAAGCCTTTGATAGTCTACACAGAATCTCCCTGTGGAATATTCTGAGATGCTATAGAATACCAGACAAAATAATAAACATTATTAAGAGCCTCTATGATGGTTCATAGTGTGCAGTTCGCACACAGCGACTGGTTTATGCGAAAAATAATGAATATAAAATGGAACGAATTCAGGAGAAGTGATGAAATCAGAGAAATGTCTGGTCAACCACTAGTGACAACTGTTATAAGAAAGAGAAGATGGAGATATGTAGGACACACGTTCAGGAGAAATGATCAACGAATATCAAAGCAGGCATTGAAGTGGGATGCAAAGGGTTCAAGAAAGAGAGGTCGACCTAGGAGACCCTGAAGCGAACTTTGCTGAGAGAGGAAGGAAATATTGGCCTCAGTTCCATGGAGGAGATTGAGCGAGTTGCCCAGGATAGAGTGGTATGGAGATATTACTTGCAGGCTCTATGTAACGTATAACGGTACGAGAGGAATTATTATTATTATATTGTTTATCATCCAATTGTCTTTAACATTTAGTTCTTTCAGGACATCAGTGTTCTTTCTTGTTTCTGTCCATGGTATTCGTAGGACCTTCTGTAGCATTTCGTTTCTAAGGACTGAATTTTCGTTCTTGTTTTTTGTGTAATGGTCCAAAATTCACAACCAGAAGTAGCCACTGGAAAAATGCATGCTCTCAATATTTTTAATTTAAATATTTTGCTGGCGCTTTGCCACATGTTCTTCATTGTGTTTAACTTCTTGATTGCTATTGCCAATCTTCTTGAGATTTCTTTGGAGCAGCCACCGTTATTGTTAATTTTGAACCCAGGTCTTCGTAGCTCTCTACACATTGTAGACATATATGTATCCCTGTTGTCTAAAGTAGAGGCTGGCCACATGTCGGGGTACAAGGTGCGAGCCCCCATATTATCTAACAGAACAGACATGACCACATGTCGGGGTACAAGGTGCGGGCCCCCATATTATCTAACAGAACAGACATGACCACATGTCGGGGTACAAGGTGCGGGCCCCCATATTATCTAACAGAACAGACATGACCACATGTCGGTCAAGGTACCATGTTATTCCAGAGCCTTCCATATTATTTTAACATAAGAGGCATGCCCACTTGTCGGGTACAAGGTGCGGGCCCCCATATTATCTAACAGCAGAGACATGACCACATGTCGGGTACAAGTTGTTCAGGCCCCATATTATTTAACAGAAAAACATGACCACATGTCGGGGTACAAGATGCGGGCCCCCATATTATCTAACAGCAGAGACATGACCACATGTCGAGTACAAGTTGTTCGGGCCCCATATTATCTAACAGAACAAACATGACCACATGTCGGGGTACAAGGTGCGGGCCCCCATATTATCTAACAGCAGAGACATGACCACATGTCGGGTACAAGTTGTTCAGGCCCTATATTATTTAACATAAGAGGCATGCCCACTTGTCAGGTACAAGGGTGCGGCCCCAAATTATCTAACAGAATTAAAACATTTTCAAGTTTTGTTTGTCTAAATGTCGCGTGTTTAACTTCACGGGGTTCCTATACCGCCAGACCAGACTCGAACCTGCAGACAGCTAGCCCTAGTGTTGAAGTACACAGCGGGAACTAGTACATCTCAAGCAAACTTGCGTTTGTAATTATCATTTTTAGAAACTGTCAACCTCTAAAAAGGATCGCATATTTCCTCTCCGTGCGACTGACTGAAGTGGGCGGTGACACAGGTATCTGGCAGTACGTTAGAAGATTCATTCATTGGCTCATGTACCTGGTCCTTTTCGGGTTAGAGACTGGCTCGTGCTTGTTATAAAACCTGATGTCTACACGAGCCATTGCTGGATGCAGTTTTTAGTAATTCTTTGATGTCATCAGTACAGGTAACACAGACAAGGTGTGTGTGCAAGGTGTTCATCAGGTGTAAGGTGAACAACTGTTCAACATATTTGAACTCAGTACCGCTTGTTTCTCTCAATATAGTTCGTTGTCACATGAGCGTTGATGGTCAACAAGCTTTCTTCAATATAGTTCGTTTTCACATGAGCGTTGATGGTCAACAAGCCTTCTTTAATTGCAACCTTCAATTTGCATCAATAAGATGTGGATGTGTTTGCAATTTGTTGCAATTATATTTCGTTGCAATTGGAATTTGTTGCAATTGTAAATGTGACACGTATAACCTTTATGAAACGATTACACAGCTAGACAAGCACAATTAAACATCAGAGGATTGTGAATCCGTTTAGTAGACATTGTGAGAGGATTGTGACTCCGTTTAGTAGGAATTGTCAGAGGATTGTGACTCCGTTTAGTAGGGATTGTGAGAGGATTTTGAATCCGTCCAGCAGGGATTATACATCCAATCAAAATTGTAAACTTTGTGTGTCAGTGTAGATATGAAATGTCATTAGTGACATTGTGACATTTATCATTTGATAGCGTCTTGATATTGTGGATGTCAAATTGCTCAAACAACATGGAAGTCGACTGTAGTTTAGAAGAGTTTGCTCGAGTTCTGGTAGCCAATGGATACATCAATGATGACTCCTGCTTCGCTGATGCAGATATTCCAACAATTATCAACGCCTTTGAAACTGCGGATATGCTCGTCTCGCCAGACAGTTTTCCTAGCAGTCCATACAACAATGGAGATTTGTCTCGTATTGTGGAAATGGCTCAAATAGCAAACAGATCATTATACGAGTCCTGTTTGTCAGAAAGTTTGGCTCATCCAGAGGTCATCCCACAAGATTATAATATCTCCAGAACGCACGAATGTTGTAAAGTCAGCCCTGGTTTAAATGCATCGTCTCAAAATCTGGCTACATCATTATCATACAGAGACAACAACTGCTCCAACGATATCTATCTAGACAATACTGTTATCAAACATCCCCCAGTGTATCTCAATTTCAACATATCAGACACTAAGACGGGAACAACTATGAAAGATGACAACTTTCAGCCTAATAAACACCAATTACCTCATTCCACGTTTAGCCCGCCTGACAACAGCATATGCCTGCAAGACTTTCATTACCACAACAACAATAGCAGCTACCACATGCATAGTTCAACAAATTTACAAAACCAGATAGTTCTTCACTCAAACAACTCTCTTGGAAAAGATGCCACAACCGTACACGGCTGTCTACACGACCCACCACAATCTCTACCTTCAAGAACAAAACAGAAAAGAAGAAGACGAAATAAAGGATATTCAAAACCAACGAAATCTAAAACGAAGAAAATGAAAACTTCAGAAAAAGTTGTTCAAACTCAACCTAAAATAATGAAAGAAAAAGTAGCAAAAGATATCGTCAAACAAGAGAGAGCTTCTAAAGAGGAAAGAATCTCTTCCATCGACTGCGCAGATATTGTGCAAGATGATAGTGGATTTGAATCTGAAGATAAGAAGATTTGTAAAGAGGAAGGTAGTTTAGTAAACGAGAACTTAGAAATGGGATCTTTCAATAAAAACTCAGAATCTGACATCACGGCGGAACCAAATAACGCCCTCAGGCGGTCCTCAAGATCTACTCGTAACACTGAAAACTATAATTTTCGATTGAGTTCTCTCGTGAAGAGAGTGGAGACTGAAAAACGACAACAAGAGCCACGCCAAGCAAAAGACAAAACGAAACCCGCGCCACTCAGCAAGTACCGGCGACGCACGGCTAACGCACGGGAGAGAGACCGAATGAAAGAGATTAACGATGCATTTGATAATCTCAAAGATTCACTTCCGAGCATCGAAACTGAAGAGAATAAACAGAAGGTTACAAAGTTCACAATTCTGAAACATGCACTGAACTATATTGCGTCCCTAAGAGACATGTTAAACTATGAACCAATGTTATCTTCACATGATGATGATGTTAGCTCTGATTTCTCATCCATCCGACCAGCTAGTGTTACAAGCTCTGGCGGCGACGATAGTTGCTCCAGCCCAATTAGCAATCATTCTCTTCTCACGCCAAGCAGCAGCAATGAAATTTCATCATTCTGGATCTCAGATCGGTCAACACAACACGACCAAACTCAAGCAGCGGAGATGTTCCCTCATCCATCCTTATCGTCGTCTACCTTACAACAAACATTCCCAACATCATCTTAACTTTCTCGTGTCATTAATATTCCCAGATCGTTCTTGCTAATTATACAAGAACACCACAACCATTATGGGCAAGTTTTTATTTGTGATTCACTGCCGCCATATTGTACATAAAACAAATATATAATCATCATTTTTTTCCAATATTAATCTTTTATAACAACTAATAATAGTAGTAGTAATAACAAACTGGGTTTGTGCAATGATACGCCTTGTTGTTATGGTGGTATGTCACGATGTTATGATGGTATGTCACGATGTTATGATGGTATGTCACGACGTTATGACAGGACTATAAACGTCAACATTACTATATAATTTTGACTGTCAGTCATAAATTTGATAACTTGTTTGACGAGACTGTATGTCGCCGACTAACTTGTTTAGACTTCATCACTATAGAGAGTGTTACATACAAATTCGAAATGAAGGAGGGAACAAGTCAGGACTTGTAATAATTATCTTTCAAAGTCGAGAAATTAACAGACGGTTCTCAGACTGTGTGGATGGATGCAGTTTTTAAGATAGACTTCTGAACGGTAATATAAGTCATTTGTGGTGTATGTTCTTACTTGCAGATAGATCACTTGAGTTGTCAATGAGGCCTGTCCATGGGGTTTAAGTAGTAGAAGTCAGTGTTGACATTTTGCAGTCATACTCCCATTTATGTCATCTTAATTGATTGATTGATTGATCGATATGACCATCATCATTTGCACTTCAAGTCAGTAACCATGTATGCTTTGAGCTCTATCTTACATAGGAAGATCTCAGCGTCAATGCTGGAACTCCGTAGCTCCGGTGATCATCGCTGATGTAATTTCGAAGATGGTTAAAAATGTGTGTAGGAATTTTATTTGAATCTTTTAGTAATGAATTTTGCTTGAATCTTTTAGTATTGAATTTTGCTTGAATCTTTTAGTAATGAATTTTGCTTGAATCTTTTAGTAATGAATTTTGCTTGAATCTTTTAGTAATGAATTTTACTTGAATCTTTTAGTAATGAATTTTGCTTGAATCTTTCAGTAATAAATTTTGCTTGAATCTTTTAGTAATTAATTTTGCTTGAACAACGACTTTCTAGCTTGCCCTTATCGAATTTCAGCTGCCAATTGTTCTTTTGCTTGCTCAATTTCAACAAGGGACCTACGTTTTATCGTCCGTCTCCGATAAGACTAGGATCTTCCCCACACTGAGATCAGAGATCTTTGAAAAAATATCCCTACCGCTCTAGACAGGAAACGAACCTAGTACCTTGTGAGCGAGACACGAGTATCTTACCTCTACGCCACAGACCGCTCCAGACAGGAAACGAACCTTGTACCTTGTGAGCGAGACACGAGTATCTTACCTCTACGCCACAGGTCGCTCCAGGCAGGAAACGAACCTAGTACCTTGTGAGCGAGACATGAGTATCTTATCTCTACGCCACAGACCGCTCCAGACAGGAAACGAACCTAGTACCTTGTGAGCGAGACACGAGTATCTTATCTCTACGCCACAGACCGCTCCAGACAGGAAACGAACCTTGTACCTTGTGAGCGAGACACGAGTATCTTATCTCTACGCCACAGACCGCTCCAGACAGGAAACGAACCTTGTACCTTGTGAGCGAGACACGAGTATCTTATCTCTACGCCACAGACCGCTCCAGACAGGAAACGAACCTTGTACCTTGTGAGCGAGACATGAATATCTTATCTCTACGCCACAGACCGCTCCAGACAGGAAACGAACCTTGTACCTTGTGAGCGAGACATGAATATCTTACCTCTACGCCACAGACCGCTCCAGGCAAGAAACGAACCTTGTACCTTGTGAGCGAGACATGAATATCTTACCTCTACGCCACAGACCGCTCCAGACAGGAAACGAACCTAGTACCTTGTGAGCGAGACATGAGTATCTTATCTCTACGCCACAGACATCTCCACCTTGAGCAACTAAATATGGCCACCCTTACCTCAGAATAAATCAAGCTTAACGGTACGACTGAGGACATGCTTCGCAGCACCTTCTTCATGGACGTCTCAGGTTGACTTCATCGAACGATCACGATACAAGAAGAAGAAGAAGAAGAAGAAATGAATGGGACACTTGTTTTTGGTATCACTGGATTCTATTGTTTCTCTAGTTGTATATGATGTTGTAGTTTCTCTAGTTGTAGATGATGTTGTAGTTTCTCTAGTTGTAGATGATGTTGTAGTTTCTCTAGTTGTAGATGATGTTGTAGTTTCTCTAGTTGTATATGATGTTGTAGTTTCTCTAGTTGTAGATGATATTGTAGTTTCACTAGTTGTATATGATGTTGTAGTTTCTCTAGTTGTATATGATGTTGTAGTTTCTCTAGTTGTAGATGATATTGTAGTTTCTCTTTTAGATTTGTATTTATATGATGTTGTAGTTTCACTAGTTGTAGATGATGTTGTAGTTTTTTTAGTTGTATATGATGTTGTAGTTTCACTAGTTGTATATGATGTTGTAGTTTCCTAGTTTATTTGATGTTGTAGTTTTTAGTTGTATATGATGTTGTAGTTTCACTAGTTGTATATGATGTTGTAGTTTCTCTAGTTGTATATGATGTTGTAGTTTCTCTAGTTGTATTTGATGTTGTAGTTTCTTTAGTTGTATATGATGTTGTAGTTTCACTAGTTGTATATGATGTTGTAGTTTCTCTAGTTTTATATGATGTTGTAGTTTCTCTAGTTGTATATGATGTTGTAGTTTCACTAGTTGTATATGATGTTGTAGTTTCACTAGTTGTAGATGATGTTGTAGTTTCACTAGTTGAATGATGTTTTTCATATTGTATTTGATTGTAGTTTCTCTAGTTGTATATGATGTTGTAGTTTCTCTAGTTGTATATGATGTTGTAGTTTCTCTAGTTGTAGATGATATTGTAGTTTCTCTAGTTGTAGATGATGTTGTAGTTTCTCTAGTTGTATATGATTTGTAGTTTCTCTAGTTGTAGATGATATTGTAGTTTCTCTAGTTGTATATGATGTTGTAGTTTCTCTAGTTGTAGATGATATTGTAGTTTCTCTAGTTGTATATGATGTTGTAGTTTCTCTAGTTGTAGATGATGTTGTAGTTTCTCTAGTTGTATATGATGTTGTAGTTTCTCTAGTTGTAGATGATGTTGTAGTTTCACTAGTTGTATATGATGTTGTAGTTTCTCTAGTTGTATATGATGTTGTAGTTTCTCTAGTTGTATATGATGTTGTAGTTTCTCTAGTTGTAGATGATGTTGTAGTTTCTCTAGTTGTAGATGATGTTGTAGTTTCTTTAGTTGTATATGATGTTGTAGTTTCACTAGTTGTATTTGATGTTGTAGTTTCTCTAGTTGTAGATGATGTTGTAGTTTCACTAGTTGTAGATGATGTTGTAGTTTCTCTAGTTGTATATGATGTTGTAGTTTCTCTAGTTGTATTTGATGTTGTAGTTTCTCTAGTTGTAGATGATGTTGTAGTTTCTCTAGTTGTATTTGATGTTGTAGTTTCACTAGTTGTATATGATGTTGTAGTTTCACTAGTTGATTGATGTTGATTTCTTAGTTGTAGATGATGTTGTAGTTTCTCTAGTTGCTAATGATGTTGTAGTTTCTTTTTGTATATGATGTTGTAGTTTCACTAGTTGTATTTGATGTTGTAGTTTCTCTAGTTGTAGATGATGTTGTAGTTTCTATTGTATTGATGTTAGTTTAAGTTGTATATGATGTTGTAGTTTCACTAGTTGTATTTGATGTTTAGTTTCTATGTGATGATGTTGTAGTTTCATCTAGTTGTAGATGATGTTGTGTGAACAGATGTTGAATATAAGATACTATTCTTTTTATTATTTCAGGAGTATTAGAAATCCCCATTTCTTGTTTGCATTTCTTGTTTGCATTTCTTGTTTGCATTTCTTGATGACATTTCTTGTTGACATTTCTTGATGACATTTCTTGTTGACATTTCTTGTTGACATTTCTTGATGACATTTCTTGATGACATTTCTTGATGACATTTCTTGATGACATTTCTTGATGACATTTCTTGATGACATTTCTTGTTGACATTTCTTGATGACATTTCTTGATGACATTTCTTGTTGACATTTCTTGATGACATTTCTTGATGACATTTCTTGTTGACATTTCTTGTTGACATTTCTTGATGACATTTCTTGATGACATTTCTTGTTGACATTTCTTGTTGACATTTCTTGTTGACATTTCTTGTTGACATTTCTTGATGACATTTCTTGATGACATTTCTTGTTGACATTTCTTGATGACATTTCTTGTTGACATTTCTTGATGACATTTCTTGTTGACATTTCTTGTTGACATTTCTTGTTGACATTTCTTGATGACATTTCTTGTTGACATTTCTTGTTGACATTTCTTGTTGACATTTCTTGTTGACATTTCTTGTTGACATTTCTTGTTGCATTTCTTGTGACATTTCTTGTTGACATTTCTTGTTGACATTTCTTTTTTGCATTTCTTGTTGACATTTCTTGTTGACATTTCTTGTTGACATTTCTTGTTGACATTTCTTGTTGACATTTCTTGTTGACATTTCTTGATGACATTTCTTGTTGACATTTCTTGTTGACATTTCTTGTTGATCTATCTTCTTGATGACATTTCTTGTTGACATTTCTTGTTGACATTTCTTGTTGACATTTCTTGATGACATTTCTTGTTGACATTTCTTGTTGGCATTTCTAACTCAACATCGTCATCACGTGCCATAGTGGGTCTGACGTCGACGATCATGAATTTCCACAACTTTATGTCCCGTGTACTGTCAGTCAGTTCTGATGTTGATATATTTCCTTGCCATGGAGCTAGTCTGTCTATAATTATCTCTCTCTTTGTCTACCACCTTTATCTCTCGTTGTCCATCACCTTTGTCTCTTGTCTTCCCACCACCTTTGTCTCTCATCTTCCCACCACCTTTGTCTCTCGTCTCCCCACCACCTTTGTCTCTCGTTGTCCATCACCTTTGCTCTCGTCTTCCACCACCTTGTCTCTCGTCTTCCCACCACCTTTGTCTCTCGTCTTCCCACCACCTTGGTCTCTCGTCTTCCCACCACCTTTGTCTCTCGTCTTCCCACCACCTTTGTCTCTCGTCTCTCCACCACCTTTGTCTCTCGTCTCTCCACCACCTTTGTCTCTCCTCTTCCACCACCTTGTCTCTCGTCTTCCCACCACCTTTGTCTCTCGTCTCTCCACCACCTTTGTCTCTCGTCTCTCCACCACCTTTGTCTCTCCTCTTCCCACCACCTTTGTCTCTCGTCTTCCCACCACCTTTGTCTCTCGTCTCTCCACCACCTTTGTCTCTCGTCTCTCCACCACCTTTGTCTCTCCTCTTCCACCACCTTGTCTCTCGTCTCTCCACCACCTTTGTCTCTCCTCTTCCCACCACCTTTGTCTCTCTGTGTCCACACCTCTGTCTCTCGTCTCTCCATCACCTTTGTCTCTCGTTGTCCACCACCTTTGTCTCTCGTCTTGCCACCACCTTTGTCTCTCGTCTTCCCACCACCTTTGTCTCTCGTCTCTCCACCACCTTTGTCTCTCGTCTCTCCACCACCTTTGTCTCTCGTCTTCCCACCACCTTTGTCTCTCGTCTTCCACCACCTTTGTCTCTCGTCTCTCCACCACCTTTGTCTCTCGTCTCTCCACCACCTTTGTCTCTCCTCTTCCCACCACCTTTGTCTCTCGTCTCTCCACCACCTTTGTCTCTCGTCTCTCCACCACCTTTGTCTCTCCTCTTCCCACCACCTTTGTCTCTCGTCTCTCCACCACCTTTGTCTCTCCTCTTCCCACCACCTTTGTCTCTCTTTGTCCATCACCTCTGTCTCTCGTCTCCCCTTTGATTTTACCAGTTGTCATAATGTGTTCTAAACCTCCCCTTCTCATCACATTCCCGACACATCATGATTACTTCTTTCTTATATTTGATAAGAAGCTTTATCTGTGTCTTGACCTCATTAAATCTTTCTTATATTTGATAAGAAGCTTTATCTGTGTCTTGACCTCATTCAATCTTTCTTATATTTGATAAGAAACTTTATCTGTGTCTTGACCTCATTCAATCTTTCTTATATTTGATAAGAAACTTTATCTGTGTCTTGACCTCATTCAATCTTTCTTATATTTGATAAGAAACTTTATCTGTGTCTTGACCTCATTCAATCTTTCTTATATTTGATAAGAAATTTTATCTGTGTCTTGACCTCATTCAACACATCTACATTCGTTGTCATTTTAGCATTCCATGGAATCCTTAGTATTCTTCTGTATATCTGTGGTCTCCAGAGATTTTGCTGTTTGATTATTTATTGTCCATGTTTTGCTTCGTTAGAGAATGGTAAAATCTACAGTTATTGTTATTATATGAAGAACATAACATAATGATTATTATTTTTATGTTATCATGAAGTTCATTGTTTTTGTTTTGGAATCATAACATTGAAATGCCTAGATGAAATAGTTCTAGAATCCACCTTGTATCAAAGTGTCTACAACAACGATGTATTGACTTCATTGCACCGGGTTTTCACTGAAAGTGTGCTATCTGCTGAAAGTATTGCACAAAGCACGAACTCCGTAGCGCCGGCAACAATGCTAGGTGTCTGAAAAAAACACACTCTTGAACAGAACGTCGGGGGCCCGGATTCAAACACACGACCTTCAGATCGCGAGGCGATGGCTTAACCACTTAGCCACTCAACCCCCCCAACAAAGACCACCAACAGAGACCACCTTTTATAGAAAATACAAATATAGATTCCACCATTCCTGTTATATAATGTGTCAGAATCTGTTCTTTGTTTGTTCTTTCTTTCTTGTCTCGAATCATGTTTTGTCTCACAGCGTCAGGATAAGAAGAGATTTCTAGAACGGGCTTTTGTAAATAATAAAATTCCTACAATATCTCCACCATCTTCAAAATTACATCAGGGGTACTCTTCGGTGCTACGGAGTTCGCGCACTGCCGCTGAGCTCTTCCTGTGTAAGAGAGAGATCGAAGTACACATGGTTACTCACAAAAGTGCAATGATGATTGTAATATCAATCAATCAATCTCCTACTTCAATAATTCAGCTGCACTTGAGCTCTTGTCCTTCCACCCAATGCTATGTAGTGATATCTGCATGTGTTTGTAAGTTGTTCAGCTGCACTTAAGCTCTTGTCCTTCACCAATGCTATGTAGTGTATCTGCATGTTGCAAGTTGTTCAGCTGCACTTGAGCTCTGTCCTTCCATCAATGCTATGTAGTAATCTGCATGTGTTTGTAAGTTGTTCAGCTGCACTTGAGCTCTTGTCCTTCCACCCAATGCTATGTAGTGGTATCTGCATGTGTTTGCAAGTTGTTCAGCTGCATTGAGTTGTCTATCAAGCTATGTAGTGATATCTGCATGTGTTTGTGTTGTTCAGCTGCATGAGCTCTTGTCCTTCCACCCAATGCTATGTAGTGGTATCTGCATGTGTTTGTAAGTTGTTCTTTTGTTCCGTACAGTGTGTAAGTTGTTCCGTACAGTGTGTTTCATTTATCTGATCCTGGATCCACGGAGGAAGGAGGATCTTCATGACGTCATCTAGTTCTTGACACCTGAAGAGGTTGTGAACGATTTCATGAAGATGTGCACACAGATGGCACTCTGAAGGAGGATGTGGACACAGCTGGCACTCTGAAGGAGGATGTGCACACAGCTGGCACTCTGAAGGAGGATGTGCAGACAGCTGGCACTCTGAAGGAGGATGTGCACACAGCTGGCACTCTGAAGGAGGATGTGCACACAGCTGGCACTCTGAAGGAGGATGTGCACACAGCTGGCACTCTGAAGGAGGATGTGCAGACAGCTGGCACTCTGAAGGAGGATGTGCACACAGCTGGCACTCTGAAGGAGGATGTTCACACAGCTGGCACTCTGAAGGAGGATGTGCACACAGCTGGCACTCTGAAGTGTGTTGGGGTGAAATTAATTATCAATCGGCATTTGTTTTGTTCACAGACGAGAAATGGTGCTCTAATCTCTCCTTGTAAGATGATTGATGTTGTCATTGGAGTTATGGTTGGTCATGTGTCTGTAAACCTCTCTTCCAGTGTCTCCCTTGGCCTATCTGTTCAGTCAAATTCTTGAATTTATCATTTTGTAATGTGTTTCGCTGTATGGGGAGTTGTTGATGTGATTTCTTGTTCTTGTCTTGACCCTTATTTTAACCAGCCTATCTGCTCTATCATTTTCGAGTGTATTTGAGTTCCCAGGGATCCATTGTATAGTTATTTTAATTTCATAATATGTAATAAGTTTGTTAACATCTGGAGCTAGTTGGAAGAGTTCAGATTTAATTTACAATGTTTGCCATTTTCTAGAGTTTGAATGGCGGATATTGAATCTGTAACAAAAACTGTTTTCAACCTTTGATAGTAAAAAAACATTAAAAGCTGTTTTTACATTGTAGAATCTGTTTTGTGAAAATTAATTTCAGCGTCATAGTTGGATGCACCCTGCACGCACCAAGCAGCTTGTCCATTGCTACGTTTATATACTGTCTGTAGAAGTGGATGAATCTAATTTATCGCAATAGAAAGAGAATGGGTTTGTATCCCAGTTCAGTAATATTTCAATCAAGCTTCTGACAGAAATTATCTCCTCTTGTGTCTTGCCGGAGCTAGCAAGAGGAGCAAGAACAGTAACACTGTGACCTACAAGGCATGTCGTAAGAGGCGACTGTGACCTACAAGGCATGTCGTAAGAGGCGACTGTGACCTACAAGGTATGTCGTAAGAGGCGACTGTGACCTACAAGGCATGTCGTAAGAGGCGACTGTGACCTACAAGGCATGTCGTAAGAGGCGACTGTGACCTACAAGGCATGTCGTAAGAGGCGACTGTGACCTACAAGGCATGTCGTAAGAGGCGACTGTGACCTACAAGGCATGTCGTAAGAGGCGACTGTGACCTACAAGGCATGTCGTAAGAGGCGACTGTGACCTACAAGGCATGTCGTAAGAGGCGACTGTGACCTACAAGGCATGTCGTAAGAGGCGACTGTGACCTACAAGGCATGTCGTAAGAGGCGACTGTGACCTACAAGGCATGTCGTAAGAGGCGACTGTGACCTACAAGGCATGTCGTAAGAGGCGACTGTGACCTACAAGGCATGTCGTAAGAGGCGACTGTGACCTACAAGGCATGTCGTAAGAGGCGACTGTGACCTACAAGGCATGTCGTAAGAGGCGACTGTGACCTACAAGGCATGTCGTAAGAGTCGACTGTGACCTACAAGGCATGTCGTAAGAGGCGACTGTGACCTACAAGGCATGTCGTAAGAGGCGACTGTGACCTACAAGGCATGTCGTAAGAGGCGACTGTGACCTACAAGGCATGTCGTAAGAGGCGACTGTGACCTACAAGGCATGTCGTAAGAGGCGACTGTGACCTACAAGGCATGTCGTAAGAGGCGACTGTGACCTACAAGGCATGTCGTAAGAGGCGACTGTGACCTACAAGGCATGTCGTAAGAGGCGACTGTGACCTACAAGGCATGTCGTAAGAGGCGACTGTGACCTACAAGGCATGTCGTAAGAGGCGACTGTGACCTACAAGGCATGTCGTAAGAGGCGACTGTGACCTACAAGGCATGTCGTAAGAGGCGACTGTGACCTACAAGGCATGTCGTAAGAGGCGACTGTGACCTACAAGGCATGTCGTAAGGGTCGACTGTGACCTACAAGGCATGTCGTAAGAGGCGACTGTGACCTACAAGGCATGTCGTAAGAGGCGACTGCGGTAGGAGTCTAGGGAAGCTAACCTTGTAAATAAAAGCGTTGCAGAAATCAGATATACTGGCCTGAGGCGCTTCACTGGCACAATGTACAATGGCTCTTGGGCTCAGATCACATACAACTCACATAGTGGCTTAACAAGTGGTCGATCTGGAGCTCTCGATCAAGAAGAAGTCTCTGACTCGCCGAGTTGTAATTAATAAAATCTAGTGAAAAAGGAACCTGACTACCCCAGTTTCAAATGCTAAAGACAAGTATTGTAAAATCTCTAAGATTTCACATCACTGCGTCCCTATAGTCTCACTTTATTTTGTAAAACCACTAATTAATAGAAACACACATTGTAGTCTAGAATGTACTGAGAATGATCAAAGAAGTCAATAAACGTTGTTTATTATGATCTTAGTTCAGTTTCATTTGGTGACTCTGGTGACAGGCTGCATTGCAACAGCTTGGCTATGCTTGTTGCTGTCGAAAAGGAAAACTGACACTGGTTCACAAAATCTTGTGTTAAAAACGGATGCCCCTCATTGAGCAGCAAATGTAGCCTGGATGATGGAAGAGAAGAGAATGATAAAGTGGACGTAGAAAAGTAAGAAAACGATGAGGAGGAAGTGCAATATCAGAAGAAAAAGAAGAGAAAAATGAAGAACAAGCCGAGCAAGATGGTAGAGAATAAGAAGGATAAGATGATGAAAAAGAATTAGATGAAGAAGAAGAGAAATATGAAGAACAATAAGAAGAACACAAGCATGACGACGAAGAAGAAGAACAATAAGAAGAACACAAGCATGACGACGAAGAAGAAGAACAATAAGAAGAACACAAGCATGACGAAGAAGAAGAAGAACAATAAGAAGAACACAAGCATGACGAAGAAGAAGAAGAACAATAAGAAGAACACAAGCATGACGAAGAAGAAGAAGAACAATAAGAAGAACACAAGCATGACGAAGAAGAAGAAGAAATAAGAACAATAGAAAGAGAAAAGAAACACGGGCATGACGAAGAAGAAGAAGAAAAAGAAAAAGAAGATGAAGGTAAATAAGAACAGAATAACAAAGGAGACCATGAAGACAGAAAAATAACAATAAAATTAAAAGAAGAAAATGGAAGGCAGACATACAAGCGTAACCTTTGTTAAATCTCCACTATTGATGTTAAAATATACGTCCCCCTATTGAATGTTAAAATATACGTCCCACTATTGAATGTTAAAATATACGTCCCACTATTGAATGTTAAAATATACGTCCCACTATTGAATGTTAAAATATACGTCCCCCTATTGAATGTTAAAATATACGTCCCACTATTGAATGTTAAAATGTACGTCCCACTATTGAATGTTAAAATATACGTCCCACTATTGAATGTTAAAATATACGTCCCACTATTGAATGTTAAAATGTACGTCCCATAATTGAATGTTAAAATGTACGTCCCACTATTGAATGTTAAAATATACGTCCCACTATTGAATGTTAAAATGTACGTCCCATAATTGAATGTTAAAATATACGTCCCACTATTGAATGTTAAAATATACGTCCCACTATTGAATGTTAAAATGTATGTCCCACTATTGAATGTTAAAATGTATGTCCCACTATTGAATGTTAAAATATACGTCCATTTGAATGTTAAAATGTTTCCCACTATTGAATGTTAAAATGTTATGTCATACCATTGACTGAAGATATTAACATTGCATATTGTCACAAAGTTGTGATAAACAACAAACAACCAACTATTGTTATCATCAAATGTTATCACTAGAAATATCAAATTGAAATTATTGCAGATATTTGAATGTTTTAATGATGCTATTTTTGTGCCTATAATATTAGAGATGTTATGTTGTTTGATTACTTTGATCATTGAATGTGGGTATGTGGGTGTATGGATGTGTGTGTGTGAGGATGTGTGTATGGACACACAACAAAAGTAATGATTATTTGTTACGACATGTTTACATAAGATAATAAAGACATGTTATATTTTCATATTTGTGTTTGTATTCATGGTAACATGTTAGGCGAGGCAGAGTTTGTATTCATGGTAACATGTAGCGGCGGACGGACATTTGTATTCATGGTAACATGTTAGCGGGCGAGACGGACAGTGTTTGTATTCATGGTAACATGTTAGCGGGGCGAGACGGACAGTGTTTGTATTCATGGTAACATGTTAGCGGGCGAGACGGACAGGTTTGTATTCATGGTAACATGTTAGCGGGGCGAGACGGACAGTGTTTGTATTCATGGTAACATGTTAGCGGAGCGAGACGGACAAAGGAAGAAGGACAAAGAGATGACATAGATAGAGACAGAGAGAGTGACAAAGAGAGGAACAGAGAAGAAACAGAGATAGAGCCAGAGAGAGGGACTGAGGGAGAGGGACAGAGAGGCAGATAGACAGAGAGACATGAAGAGAGAGAGACAGACACAGAGTGACAGAGAGAGACATAAGAAAGAGAGAGTGAAATAGATAGTGGCAGAAAGATAGAGTGACAGAAGTAGACAGACAGAAAGAGAGACAGAGACAGATAAAGAAGTGCGAAATTGTGCTAGCCTACAGGTCTAAAGCGCCAAACTGGAACAACGAACTCGCTTCACAAATCAAATCCACAAAGAGGATTTTTTCTCTTCTTCACCTTAAACTCCCAACAGAGTACACGTCTTCTTCACCTTAAACTCCCAACAGAGTAATGTCTTCTTCACCTTAAACTCCCAACAGAGTAATGTCTTCTTCACCTTAAACTCCCAACAGAGTAATGTCTTCTTCACCTTAAACTCCCAACAGAGTAATGTCTTCTTCACCTTAAACTCCCAACAGAGTAATGTCTTCTTCACCTTAAACTCCCAACAGAGTACATGTCTTCTTACTAAACTCCCAACAGACTGTCTTCTTCACCTTAAACTCCCAACAGGTAAGTTCTTCACCTTAAACTCCCAACAGGTAATGTCTTCTTCACCTTAAACTCCCAACAGAGTAATGTCTTCTTCACCTTAAACTCCCAACAGAGTAATGTCTTCTTCACCTAAACCCTAGTAAGTCTCTTCCCTTAAACTCCCAACAGGTACACGTCTTCTTCACCTTAAACTCCCAACAGAGCCCATGTCTTCTTCACTTTAAACTCCCAACAGAGTAATGTCTTCTTCACCTTAAACTCCCAACAGAGCCCATGTCTTCTTCACCTTAAACTCCCAACAGAGTAATGTCTTCTTCACCTTAAACTCCCAACAGAGTAATGTCTTCTTCACCTTAAACTCCCAACAGAGTACATGTCTTCTTCACTTTAAACTCCCAACAGAGTAATGTCTTCTTCACTTTAAACTCCCAACAGAGTACACGTCTTCTTCACCTTAAACTCCCAACAGAGTAATGTCTTCTTCACCTTAAACTCCCAACAGAGTAATGTCTTCTTCACCTTAAACTCCCAACAGAGCCCATGTCTTCTTCACCTTAAACTCCCAACAGAGCCCATGTCTTCTTCACTTTAAACTCCCAACAGAGCCCATGTCTTCAACGAACTTCTTCCAACCCTTCCTCTCTCTTGCCATCCCTTCCAATTCTTTCCATATCTTACCTATCCTTATAATATCAGTCTCCAGCTGTCTTCTCCAGATATTTCTAGGTATTTCCCTATTCCTCTTTCCCTGCGGGTTCTAAAACAATACCTGTCTTGTAATGTGTTGTTTAGCAATGGGTTAATGTAGAGCGAACGAAGAAGATGAAATGTTCAGAGAAGACAGACATATAGGCAGACAAAAACAAGTAGTTAGTCAGACAGACAACAGCGAGTAGTTAGCCAAGCAGACAAAAACATCCCAGTTTTCCTATGTAACTGATCACACAAGCAAGAAATAAACTTGAAACCATGGCGACTGTTGTTCATGGCAAGTTTTGATCAGGCTCCCGCTATCGTCTGCGGCATCTTGATACTTCCCCTTTGTTCTAGAATTGTCTGGGGCAAGAATAAGAAGGTGTACATCATTCTGTAGCTTGGGCTGCTGATACTCATATCATATTCTTTCTCTAGGATATCTCAGATGCTCAGTCAACAACAATATGGCAGTCTCAAGCAGTGTCAGTACGTGCAAGAAGAGCAGATACACTAGTTCTATTGAAATACAGGAACAGTTTAATGTTAATTATAATGGCGTATATTTCACGTGTGTGCTAGGCGTGTGCCGCACGCCTTATTAACATTTTCCAAATCATATTTTTAATGCTACGTTATGGTAGTATTAAAATAATAAATTGAAAGATAATTTCATTCGTTATTTTGTCAAAAATATCAAAAACAATAATGGTCTTTATTCTGTCTTGTCTCTAATGCTGTTTGGTCAGGATAAAGAACAGATTTCTAGAAAACGTGTTTCATAAACACTATTTTTCGTCGCCTCTGTTATCGTTGAGGTCCACATTTTGCGAGGACAGCTGTTTGTTTGTATCCACTGTATCGGAGTAACATTGCACTTTGTGGTGGCACTGTCTGTTGGTAATCTGACATTGTATCGGAGTAACATTGCACTTTGTGGTGGCACTGTCTGTTGGTAATCTGCTTATGTCGCAGAACTATTTTATTTGTTCTTTCTTGATGAAGTTTAGTTCTGATGTTGTACCAACTTTTTTCCTGATATCTTCATTTCTCAACCGGTCTCTTCTTGATACTCCCGGCATTCTGCGTAGACACTTCATCTCTGTCGTGACTAGTTTCTTCTTGATACTCCGGCATTCTCGTAGACACTTCATCTCTGTCGTGACTAGTTTTCTTCTTGATACTCCGAGCATTCTGCGTAGACACTTCATCTCTGTCGTGACTAGTTTTCTTCTTGATACTCCGAGCATTCTGCGTAGACACTTCATCTCTGTCGTGACTAGTTTTCTTCTTGATACTCCCGGCATTCTGCGTAGACACTTCATCTCTGTCGTGACTAGTTTTCTTCTTGATACTCCCGGCATTCTGCGTAGACACTTCATCTCTGTCGTGACTAGTTTTCTTCTTGATACTCCCGGCATTCTGCGTAGACACTTCATCTCTGTCGTGACTAGTTTTCTTCTTGTTACTCCCGGCATTCTGCGTAGACACTTCATCTCTGTCGTGACTAGTTTTCTTCTTGTTACTCCCAGCATTCTGCGTAGACACTTCATCTCTGTCGTGACTAGTTTTCTTCTTGATACTCCCGGCATTCTGCGTAGACACTTCATCTCTGTCGTGACTAGTTTTCTTCTTGATACTCCCGGCATTCTGCGTAGACACTTCATCTCTGTCGTGACTAGTTTTCTTCTTGATACTCCCGGCATTCTGCGTAGACACTTCATCTCTGTCGTGACTAGTTTTCTTCTTGATACTCCCGGCATTCTGTGTAGACACTTCATCTCTGTCGTGACTAGTTTTCTTCTTGATACTCCCGGCATTCTGTGTAGACACTTCATCTCTGTCGTGACTAGTTTTCTTCTTGATACTCCCGGCATTCTGTGTAGACACTTCATCTCTGTCGTGACTAGTTTTCTTCTTGTTACTCCCAGCATTCTGCGTAGACACTTCATCTCTGTCGTGACTAGTTTTCTTCTTGATACTCCCGGCATTCTGCGTAGACACTTCATCTCTGTCGTGACTAGTTTTCTTCTTGTTACTCCCAGCATTCTGCGTAGACACTTCATCTCTGTCGTGACTAGTTTTCTTCTTGATACTCCCGGCATTCTGCGTAGACACTTCATCTCTGTCGTGACTAGTTTTCTTCTTGATACTCCCGGCATTCTGTGTAGACACTTCATCTCTGTCGTGACTAGTTTTCTTCTTGATACTCCCGGCATTCTGTGTAGACACTTCATCTCTGTCGTGACTAGTTTTCTTCTTGATACTCCCGGCATTCTGCGTAGACACTTCATCTCTGTCGTGACTAGTTTTCTTTGTTACTCCCGGCATTCTGCGTAGACACTTCATCTCTGTCGTGACTAGTTTTCTTCTTGTTACTCCCAGCATTCTGCGTAGACACTTCATCTCTGTCGTGACTAGTTTTCTTCTTGATACTCCCGGCATTCTGCGTAGACACTTCATCTCTGTCGTGACTAGTTTTCTTCTTGATACTCCCGGCATTCTGCGTAGACACTTCATCTCTGTCGTGACTAGTTTTCTTCTTGATACTCCGAGCATTCTGTGTAGACACTTCATCTCTGTCGTGACTAGTTTTCTTCTTGATACTCCCGGCATTCTGTGTAGACACTTCATCTCTGTCGTGACTAGTTTTCTTCTTGATACTCCCGGCATTCTGTGTAGACACTTCATCTCTGTCGTGACTAGTTTTCTTCTTGATACTCCCGGCATTCTGCGTAGACACTTCATCTCTGTCGTGACTAGTTTTCTTCTTGATACTCCCGGCATTCTGTGTAGACACTTCATCTCTGTCGTGACTAGTTTTCTTCTTGTTACTCCCGGCATTCTGTGTAGACACTTCATCTCTGTCGTGACTAGTTTTCTTCTTGTTACTCCCGGCATTCTGCGTAGACACTTCATCTCTGTCGTGACTAGTTTTCTTCTTGATACTCCCGGCATTCTGTGTAGACACTTCATCTCTGTCGTGACTAGTTTTCTTCTTGATACTCCCGGCATTCTGTGTAGACACTTCATCTCTGTCGTGACTAGTTTTCTTCTTGTTACTCCCGGCATTCTTCGTAGACACTTCATCTCTGTCGTGACTAGTTTTCTTCTTGATACTCCCGGCATTCTGTGTAGACACTTCATCTCTGTCGTGACTAGTTTTCTTCTTGATACTCCCGGCATTCTGTGTAGACACTTCATCTCTGTCGTGACTAGTTTTCTTCTATCAGTCAGCGTCCAGGTTTGACACTGATAGCATAATGTGGGGAGGAAGATTGGGTTGAACATACCTCCACACACATTTACTCACACACACAGATCTCCACACACATTTACTCACACACAGATCTCACACACATTTACTCACACACACAGATCTCCACACACATTTACTCACACACATATCTCCACACACATTTACTCCACACACAGATCTCACACACATTTACTCCACACACAGATCTCCACACATTTACTCACACACACATCTCCACACATTTACTCTCACACACATATCACACACACATTTAATTTCACACACATACCTCACACATATTTACACACACACATACACCCATGCACATTTAATTTCACACACACACCTCCACACACATACCTCCACACACATACCTCCCACACATACCTCGTACACACCTCCACATATATACATCCACACACATACCTCCACACACACCCTTCCACACATACCTCTACACACATCCCCTACACACATCCCTGCACACACATACATCCACACACTTACCTCCGCACACATACATCCACACATACCTCCACATATATACCTCCACACCTATACCTACAAACACATACCTCCACACACATACCTCCAAACATACCTCCACACACATACATTCACACATACCTCCACACACATACCTCCACACACATACATACCTACACACACACACATACCTCCACACACATACCTACACACACATACCTTCAACTTCAGGATACAAATCTGCATACTTTGTGTTTGATCATCGTCAACAAGTAACACATCAGATTTATAAACCAAGGACAAGAAAAAAAGAACATTCATTTCTACACAGAACATCGTGTATGTCGTCCTTCACATAGGTAGATCTTACATCAACAGAAGACTTGAACATCGTGTATGTCGTCCTTCACATAGGTAGATCTTACATCAACAGAAGACTTGAACATCGTGTATGTCGTCCTTCACATAGGTAGATCTTACATCAACAGAAGACTTGAACATCGTGTATGCCGTCCTTCACATAGGTAGATCTTACATCAACAGAAGACTTGAACATCGTGTATGCCGTCCTTCACATAGGTAGATCTTACATCAACAGAAGACTTGAACATCGTGTATGTCGTCCTTCACATAGGTAGATCTTACATCAACAGAAGACTTGAACATCGTGTATGTCGTCCTTCACATAGGTAGATCTTACATCAACAGAAGACTTGAACATCGTGTATGTCGTCCTTCACATAGGTAGATCTTACATCAACAGAAGACTTGAACATCGTGTATGCCGTCCTTCACATAGGTAGATCTTACATCAACAGAAGACTTGAACATCGTGTATGTCGTCCTTCACATAGGTAGATCTTACATCAACAGAAGACTTGAACATCGTGTATGTCGTCCTTCACATAGGTAGATCTTACATCAACAGAAGACTTGAACATCGTGTATGTCGTCCTTCACATAGGTAGATCTTACATCAACAGAAGACTTGAACATCGTGTATGTCGTCCTTCACATAGGTAGATCTTACATCAACAGAAGACTTGAACATCGTGTATGTCGTCCTTCACATAGGTAGATCTTACATCAACAGAAGACTTGAACATCGTTATGCTCTGTCCTTCACATAGGTAGATCTTACATCAACAGAAGACTTGAACATCGTGTATGTCGTCCTTCACATAGGTAGATCTTACATCAACAGAAGACTTGAACATCGTGTATGTCGTCCTTCACATAGGTAGATCTTACATCAACAGAAGACTTGAACATCGTGTATGTCGTCCTTCACATAGGTAGATCTTACATCAACAGAGAAGTATTGAACATAATCGTGGTATGCCGTCCTTCACATAGGTAGATCTTACTTTATGTCAACAGAAGACTTGAACAGCTGTAGCCGTTCTCCACATAGGAAGATCTCATAATGTGTCAACAGAAGACTTGAACAGCTGTAGCCGTTCTCCACATAGGAAGATCTCATAATGTGTCAACAGAAGACTTAAACAGCTGTAGCCGTTCTCCACATAGGAAGATCTCATAATGTGTCAACAGAAGACTTGAACAGCTGTAGCCGTTCTCCACATAGGAAGATCTCATAATGTGTCAACAGAAGACTTGAACAGCTGTAGCCGTTCTCCACATAGGAAGATCTCATAATGTGTCAACAGAAGACTTAAACAGCTGTAGCCGTTCTCCACATAGGAAGATCTCATAATGTGTCAACAGAAGACTTGAACAGCTGTAGCCGTTCTCCACATAGGAAGATCTCATAATGTGTCAACAGAAGACTTGAACAGCTGTAGCCGTTCTCCACATAGGAAGATCTCATAATGTGTCAACAGAAGACTTGAACAGCTGTAGCCGTTCTCCACATAGGAAGATCTCATAATGTGTCAACAGAAGACTTGAACAGCTATCGTAACATATGTAATAGACACCGCTAAGTCAGCTCTTACCTACTGCTCGCTCTCTCTCTCTCTCTCTCTCTCGTTGTGGTAAACGAAAAGTTGAATGATAAACTATATGTTTGATGTTCATGCCAACAAGACACGATTGAATGTTTGCAATGACTGACTCGTGGATGTCTCAATATCCGAGGATTAGGCGAGCAAATATTCTAGCATTTGAAAATGAAATTGAATAGGAAGATTGCATTTTGAGTGAAGAATAGAGGCAGTTGACTTGATTTCGTTGTCAATGTCTAGTTGATTTGATTCTAATGTGAACATCTGAATATGAAAATCGTGGCATATCCTTTACAGGACTTAGCTGCCTGTGTGTTGGCGGGGCTCAAAGAATAGTAACACTGTGATCTACAAGGCATGTCGTAAGAGGCGACTGATGTAGAGGTCTAGGAAGCTACCTAATAAATAAAAACGTCGTAGAAATCGGATATGCAGGCCTACTTGTAGGCGCATAGCTGACACACCGTACGATCGCTCTTAGGCTCGAATTACATACAAATCACAAAGAGTGGTTTAACAAGTTGTCGATATGGGTGTTCAAAGAAGAAGAAGAAGAAGAAGAGAACTTATCCATCAATCACAGTAAACTAGTTGTCGATTTTCTAATCACCACTTATACGTACAGTAGTTTGCCATTGCTTTCTTAGCGGTGTGGTCTATTTTTACCGTTTGTAAAGAATACACTGACACAAATTTGCTACCAAAGTGCCCGCCGCGGAGTTTGAACCAGGTACGCCTGGGTTGTGATCGAGCTCACAACCTCTTAAGCTAGAGACGCCCACTGATGTTAACGTCTAGCTCTCTTAATTCTAATATGACTGTGTAAGATGGGCCACAGAGGTAACAGAGGCGGCGTAAAACCATGCACAAAAGCCGGTTGTAGAAATCTCTTCTTACTCTGAGGCAAAAACAGGATTAGAGACAAGACAGAAGAAATGCTATTTATAGATCTCCAGTTCTAATATGAATATCTAGTTCTCTCAGTTCTAATATGAATATCTAGTTCTCTCAGTTCTAATATGAATATCTAGTTCTCTCAATTATAATATGAATATCTAGTTCTCTCAATTCTAATATGAATATCTAGTTCTCTCAATTCTAATATGAATATCTAGTTCTCTCAATTCTAATATGAATATCTAGTTCTCTCAGTTCTAATATGAATATCTAGTTCTCTCAATTCTAATATGAATATCTAGTTCTCTCAGTTCTAATATGAATATCTAGTTTTCTCAATTCTAATATGAATATCTAGTTCTCTCAATTCTAATATGAATATCTAGTTCTCTCAATTCTAATATGAATATCTAGTTCTCTCAATTCTAATATGAATATCTAGTTCTCTCAATTCTAATATGAATATCTAGTTCTCTCAGTTCTAATATGAATATCTAGTTATCTCAATTCTAATATGAATATCTAGTTCTCTCAGTTCTCTCTCTCTCGCGATCCCGGCCTAGACTGATGAACCAACTTTTTCATGAATTTTACGGTGTTTTTAAGGGACTCCGTTCATCCGTACAGCTTCTCGCAAAGCTCTGTGTTCTGGGGCCAGGTTTCTTTTCTTATACCTGCTATCAGTTGACAATCTTGTAGAACGTGTTCTGCTGTCATGTCCGCCTTTTTTGCTGGGGCACAGGCTAGTTGTGCCAATTTTAAATTTGTGGAACCTGTGGGCGCGGAGCTTGTTGTGGCCGGTACGGAGGTGAAGTATGGCAACTTGTTCACTACGAGACAGACCATAGTACCCGTTGCTGTTGTTGTGTTAAGGATGGTCTTTTGACCATTTGTCTCTGTAGTGCCAGCCGATGGTTGTTCTGGCTTCCTCATAACTGATCTCGAGATCAGTTTGAGGTAGTCACCTGCCTTCTTTAGCTAACTTGTCGGCATATTCATTTCCGCTTATATTACAGTGTGATGGTATCCACTGAATGACGGTGCGTTTGAGAGTGCGCGCTAGTTCATCGAGGGTCGCTTTGAGCTCATTCAGCTCTGTTTTGCCTACGTCTTTGAGTGCCGTGATGACCGATAGAGCATCGGTGAATATCACGACTTTGTTGCGAGAGGTGCCTCTTCTCTCTAGGATCATTTCGGCCGCTGTTCTTATTGCCTTTTCCCTGTAGTTATTTGAATATTTGCCTGTGGCATTTGCTTTTGTGACCGTCACTTTCTTTGAGAGTTCAAGCACTATTCCTCCTCCGCCGTCGCTGATTGCGTTCCTAGCCGATCCGTCAATATAGACGTGTAACCACTTATTTTCAGGGTACTCTGTCTCTAAGTATTTTTCTGTGGCCGTTCTTCTTTCGAAGTTTTCTTGCTGGCTTTCAGTATGCCTGGGATTGATTCCCTTAGTTCCGGCATTTGGGTTTGCCACGGCGGGCACTTATCAGTTGCCGGGATTGATTTGGCGTAGCAGTTTGCTAGAACAGGATGGTCTGCTATCAGTGCTTTTGCGTTTTTGCGAAGCTGGTCCTCTGTATTCTGTCCCTTCCGAATCCGCTCATTCTTTCGTACATAGGGTGGGAATCGAGCCGTTTAAGTTTTCCACCAACACCAAGACTTTTCTGTCCCTTCGATATGCCATTGGTTGGATGCCTGTGATTGTTTCAATTGCATTGATAGGCGTGGACTTCATGGCTCCTGTGATAATACGCATTGCACGGTTCTGACTATTGCTCACTTTGGCGATTTGCTTGTTGGATGCACTGCTCCACGCTGCAATGCCGTACTCCAGGACCGGTCGCACTCTTCCAGAGTAGATTGTTTTGAGGACTCTGGTGTTTGCTCCCTATGTGGAGCCTGCTAGTTTGCGCATCATCGTGAGCCTGTGTCTCGCTTTTGCCGTAGCATTTTCGATTTGGGGACACCAAGTCAGTTTTCGGTCGAGTGTGACTCCAAGGTACGTTGGATCTTGCTTTCTGGAAGATCTTGCCCATTGGCTTTAAGCTCTATTTTGTGGTTCTGGTTGTTCTGCGAGAGCACAGTGTAAGTTGTCTTAGAAGCGTTTATGTTCATATTCCACTTTGTTGACCACACTTCCAGGTTATTTAACGTATCTTGCAGTCGATTTGTTGCTATCGGCATTGACTCTTTCCTCGCCCATATTGCCAGGTCGTCGGCATACATGGCAGAGTGTACATGCTTTCGCAGGCATGTGGCTATGTCATTGACATTATTAGAAAGAGGGTTGGTGAGAGCACTCCTCCTTGGGGGACTCCTTGCTCTAATGTGGCTTTCATGCTAGTGTACCCTGAACTTGAATCCTTGCTGTTCAATTTCTTCATCATTTCATCATATGTAAACATATACATTTCATCATATGCAAACATATACATTTCATCATATGTAAACATATACATTTCATCATATGTAAACATATACATTTCATCACATGCAAACATATACATTTCATCATATGCAAACATATACATTTCATCATATGCAAACATATACATTTCATCATATGCAAACATATACATTTCATCATATGCAAACATATACATTTCATCATATGCAAACACATACATTTCATCATATGCAAACATATACATTTCATCATATGCAAACATATACATTTCATCATATGTAAACATATACATTTCATCATATGCAAACATATACATTTCATATATGAAACATATACATTTCATCATATGCAAACATATACATTTCATCATATGTAAACATATACATTTCACTAATGTAAACATATACATTTCATCATATGCAAACATATACATTTCATCATATGAAAACATATACATTTCATCATATGTAAACATATACATTTCATCATATGTAAACATATACATTTCATCATATGTAAACATATACATTTCATCATATGCAAACATATACATTTCATCATATGAAAACATATACATTTCATCAATAGTAAACATATACATTTATCATATGAAACATATACATTTCATCATATGCAAACATATACATTTCATCATATGCAAACATATACATTTCATCATATGCAAACATATACATTTCATCATATGTAAACATATACATTTCATCATATGTAAACATATACATTTCATCATATGTAAATAATATACAGTTCATCATATGCAAACATATACATTTCATCATATGCAAACATATACATTTCATCATATGCAAACATATACATTTCATCAATGTCAAACATATACATTTCATCATAGTAAGACATATACATCACAAAAAATCAAACTATATACAAAAAATTTCACATATACACAAACAAATAAATTTACAGCATATTAAACAAACAAATAAAGTGAAACATATAAAATCAATCAATAATGACAGACAGATATAATTCATCATCAAACAATAATTTTAAGACAGATAATATCAAACAAATAATGTAAACAATATATCAATAAATGCAATAAACAAAACAAATAAAGTACAACAATATAACACAACAAATAAAGGAGAAGTATAAAGTCAAAACAAATAAAGTGTACAGACAGATATAACACAAACAAATAAAGTGTACAGACAGATATAACACAAACAAATAAAGTGTACAGACGTATATAACACAAACAAATAAAGTGTACAGACAGATATAAAAAACACAAACAAATAAAGTGTACAGACAGATATAATATACACAAACAAATAAAGTGTACAGACAGATATAACACAAACAAATAAAGTGTACAGACAGATATAACACAAACAAATAAAGTGTACAGACATATATAACACAAACAAATAAAGTGTACAGACAGATATAACACAAACAAATAAAGTGTACAGACAGATATAACACAAACAAATAAAGTGTACAGACATATATAACACAAACAAATAAAGTGTACAGACTATATATACACAAACAAATAAAGTGTACAGACAGATATAACACAAACAAAAAAGTGTACAGACAGATATAAAGATATAACAAAACAAATAAAGTGTTCAGACAGATATAACACAAACAAATAAAGTGTACAGACAGATATAACACAAACAAATAAAGTGTACAGACAGATATAACACAAACAAATAAAGTGTACAGACAGATACAACACAAACAAATAAAGTGTACAGACAGATATAACACAAACAAATAAAGTGTACAGACAGATATAACACAAACAAATAAAGTGTACAGACAGATATAAAGATATAACATAAACAAATAAAGTGTACAGACAGATATAACACAAACAAATAAAGTGTACAGACAGATATAAAGATATAACATAAAGAAATAAAGTGTATAGACATATTAAGAAACAAAGTGTCAGACGATATAATAAAGAAAAAATAAATATCAACTATAAACAACAATAAAGTGTACAGACAGATATAAAGATATAACATAAACAAATAAAGTGTACAGACAGATATAAAGATATAACATAAACAAATAATGTAGACATATAAACTTAACATTAAAGATATAAGCTTGAGATTTAGATAACTATTTCTGATAAATTGTTGTTTCTATTGAAGTGTGGATTACTCTCCCTTTCATGCATGACCTATATATCAGAACTTGGTGATTACATACACCTGGTATGACATTCACTTAACGTTTGTACCTGTAGTTGAACAACCAGTTTGCATATCTCTCTCTCTCTCTCTCTCTCTCTCTCTCTCTCTCTCTCTCTCTTCTCTGTTCCGTTGACTGAATACATACATACATTGTAAACATCTGTAGGTTAATGATCTCTCTCTCTCTCTCTCCGTTCCGTTGACTGAATACATACATACATTGTAAACATCTGTAGGTTAATGATCTCTCTCTCTCTCTGTTCCGTTGACTGAATACATACATACATTGTAAACATCTGTAGGTTAATGATCTCTCTCTCTCTCTCTCTCTGTTCCGTTGACTGAATACATACATACATTGTAAACATCTGTAGGTTAATGATCTCTCTCTCTCTCTCTCCGTTCCGTTGACTGAATACATACATACATTGTAAACATCTGTAGGTTAATCGGTTGTGAGCTCAATCACAACCCATGTGGGATAGAGCTGGACAACAGCAAGTGGAACAAGAGATATGGGGCAGTAAGTGGAACAAGAGATATGGGGCAGTAAGTGGAACAAGAGATATGGGGCAGTAAGTGGAACAAGAGATATGGGGCAGTAAGTGGAACAAGAGATATGGGGCAGTAAGTGGAACAAGAGATATGGGGCAGTAAGTGGAACAAGAGATATGGGGCAGTAAGTGGAACAAGAGATATGGGGCAGTAAGTGGAACAAGAGATATGGGGCAGTAAGTGGAACAAGAGATATGGGGCAGCAAGTGGAACAAGAGATATGGGGCAGCAAGTGGAACAAGAGATATGGGGCAGTAAGTGGAACAAGAGATATGGGGCAGTAAGTGGAACAAGAGATATGGGGCAGCAAGTGGAACAAGAGATATGGGGCAGTAAGTGGAACAAGAGATATGGGGCAGTAAGTGGAACAAGAGATATGGGGCAGTAAGTGGAACAAGAGATATGGGGCAGCAAGTGGAACAAGAGATATGGGTTCAGTAAGTGGAACAAGAGATATGGGGCAGTAAGTGGAACAAGAGATATGGGGCAGTAAGTGGAACAAGAGATATGGGGCAGTAACTGGAACAAGAGATATGGGGCAGTAAGTGGAACAAGAGATATGGGTTCAGTAAGTGGAACAAGAGATATGGGGCAGTAAGTGGAACAAGAGATATGGGGCAGCAAGTGGAACAAGAGATATGGGTTCAGTAAGTGGCGTAAGGGACACGATGAGGAAACCCCCTGACAGCATCACGAGACAGGCCTTCCCATGGAACCCTCAGGGTAATAGAGGTAAGGGAACACGCAGGAACATCCGAATGCGGGAGCTGAAACAGAATGCAAGAGAATGGGTAGAGAGTGAAGCGATATGGAAAAGATGGCATAGGATAGAAGAACTTGGAAAAGATGGCATATGATAGAAGATCTTGGAAAAGATGGCATATGATAGAAGAACTTGGATAAGATGGCATATGATAGAAGAACTTGGAAAAGATGGCATGTGATAGAAGATCTTGGAAAACCTTGGTTACAGATATATGTCTACCTAGGGGTACAGAGTAAAGAAGAAGAAAAAGAAGAATATGTCTCCAATATTTGTATCTTCCTTATCGACCGCTTCTCTTCAATTGCATGTTATCCATTGAGAAGAAACTATGTGTGACCAGTGAAGACATTGAGAAGAAACTATGTGTGACCAGTGAAGACATTGAGAAGAAACTATGTGTGACCAGTGAAGACATTGAGAAGAAACTATGTGTGACCGGTGAAGACATTGAGAAGAAACTATGGGTGACCGGTGAAGACATTGAGAAGAAACTATGTGTGACCGGTGAAGACATTGAGAAGAAACTATGTGTGACCGGTGAAGACATTGAGAAGAAACTATGTGTGACCGGTGAAGACATTGAGAAGAAACTATGTGTGACCGGTGAAGACATTGAGAAGAAACTATGGGTGACCGGTGAAGACATTGAGAAGAAACTATGGGTGACCGGTGAAGACATTGAGAAGAAACTATGTGTGACCAGTGAAGACATTGAGAAGAAATTATGTGTGACCGGTGAAGACATTGAGAAGAAACTATGTGTGACCAGTGAAGACATTGAGAAGAAACTATGTGACCGTGAAGACATTGAGAAGAAACTATGTGTGACCGAGTGAAGACATTAGAAGAAACTATGTGTGACCGGTGAAGACATTAGAAGAAACTATTGTGACCGAGTGAAGACATTGAGAAGAAACTATGTGAGACGGGAAGACATTGGAGAAGAAACTATTTTGACAAATGAGACATTGAAGAAATTAGGTGACCGGTGAAGACATTGAGAAAAACTATGTGTGACCAGTGAAGACATTGAGAAGAAACTATGGTGACCAGTGAAGAATTGAAGAAACTATGTGTGACCGTGAAGACATTGAGAAGAAACTATGGTAACCGTGAAGACATATCCAGGGGTTGCGAAGCAAATGGACAGAAATGGAAAAGTACCATGAAACAGGTGAAACAGTCTTTTTCTGGACGAGACGATGACCACACCATGAAGGAGTAGCAGTAATCTAAGAAAGGGCGTGAAAATGTCTTAGAAGAAACCTATCAGACAGCCAGTATTAAGATAGATAAAGGGAAGCAAAACATACAACTAAATGATCGCAACTAATGATAGGAAGTAAAAAAAGACTCGACTAAAAACTAAAGCAGAATTAGAAAGCACCATTCCAGATGTATCATTGTTATCGGAGAATAAATGGAAATGGAAAGAACACGCATAGTTATAGAACTATGGAAAATATGGATGTGTAGATGAACAAAATGGAACGTAGTAAACTTCGAAGCATGAAACGTATAGGAAGAACTATCACATTTAGATATCCAAAGTTCATGATCCCAATGGCAGAGATAAAAACAAAAGACCTATAAGATCAATGGACACTGGAACGCTAAGCTGAATGTTAGATCAAGAAGGTGCAGATGTTGGAGTACACACTATCACTATTCAATTAAACTAAGAAAACAGGACAACAGAAAAACTCAAAGATCGATGAAACAAAGACACGAAAAGGATATGTTTATAATGCGATAAAGAAAGATTCAATCCAAAAGTAATGAAACAGGAAGTATGAACATAGAAAAACATGGGAAAGATAGATATAATAGAAGGAGTTGAGAAATTGGATGCAAATGAAAAGAAAGAATGGTAAACCACAACATGGAAAATATAGACAGCGAAGATATTAAAAGAAATTTTAGAAGCAAAGTCGAAAGATAAAGCAAGTACCAGAATCAAAAGCCAATGTAGTAAATAAAGGGCATGTGGTACACAAAATGTATGTGAAGACTGCAGTACAGGAAAGAAGAGCAAAAAATGTGATAGAGACAGTGAAAAATAAAAGCAAAAGGGAAATTTATAAGAGATAAAACTAAAGGATAAGAATGAAACTACAGAAAGAAAAGAAAACGATGGACAAGCATTTTAAAGAATGCTAAAGAGCAACTCCAGGTCCAGCAAGACATAAGAACAAAGAGAAGAAATGAAAGAAAACAGCCAGAATTGAGAAATAATTAATTAAATCATTAAGAAACAAGGCACAGGAAGACAGCAAACGCAGAATATAAAATAGACCGACTTGAGCATAAGAAGATCTTGGAAAAGAGAATGAGAAGAATGAAAAGTGACATAGATAGAAGACTGGAAAAATGGCATTGAGGAAGATTAGAGAAATGCATATGATAAAGTGAAAAATGGCATGATGAAATCTTAAAAGACAGAATAGAAGAATTGAAAGATGGAAGATAAGAACTTGATAGAGCATAGAGAACACGGAATAGAATGGCATTGAAAAAGCTGAAGTATTACAGATTAATTCTAAAATAAGGACAGGAAGAAGAATAAAAGAATATCAAATATACTATGCCGCTTATATGATTTCATGAGAAAAATGGACCTGAAGAATTGAAGAAACTATGGTCTAGAAGACATTGAGAAGAAATTGGACATGACCATTGAAAGAAAATGGTGGTGAAGACTTGGAAAAATGGAGTGAAGACTTGAAGAGATATGGTGACGTTGATGAGAAATATGTGACCGGAAACTGGAAGAAATTGACTGGTAAAATAACTAGGGGACGGGAAGAAGAGAAAAAAGAGTAAATTATCCTATGGCCATTGAACATTGAGAAAACTGTGTGACGTAGACATTGAGAAGAAACTATGTGACGGAAACATTGAGAAGAAACTATGTGACCGTGAAACATTGAAAACTATGTGTGACCGGTGAAGACATTGAGAGAAACTATGGGTGACCGGTGAAGACATTGAAGAACTATGGGTGACGGTGAGACATTGAAAGAAACTATTGACGTGAAGACATTGAGAAGAACTATTGTGACGGTGAGACATTGAAGAAACTATGTGACCGTGAAGACATGAGAAGAAATATGTTGACCGTGAAGACATTGAGAAGAAACTGTGTGACTGAAGACATTGAGAAACTATGTGTGACGGTGAAGACTTGAGAGAAACTATGGGTGACGGTGAAGACATTGAGAAGAAACTATGTGTGACCGTGAAGACATTGAGAAGAAACTATGGTGACCGGTGAAGACATTGAGAAGAAACTATGGGTGACAGGTGAAGACATTGAGAAGAAACTATGTGTGACCGGTGAAGACATTGAGAAGAAACTATATCGTGAAACAGAAGACTATGTGACAACATTGAAGAAATATGTGACGTGAGACATTGAGAAGAAACTATGTTGACCGGTGAAGCATTGAGAAGAAACTATGAGTGACGGAAGAATTGGAGAAACTGGAGACGGTGAACATTGAGAAGAAACTATGGTGACGGAAATTGAAAACTATGTGTGACGGTGAAGACATTGAGAAGAAACTATGGTGACCGGTGAAGACATTGAGAAAAACTATGTGTGACCGGTGAAGACATTGAGAAGAAACTATGGTTGACCGGTGAAGACATTGAGAAGAAACTATGTGTGACCGGTGAAGACATTGAGAAGAAACTATGGTTGACCGGTGAAGACATTGAGAAGAAACTATGGTGACCAGTGAAGACATTGAGAAGAAACTATGTGACCGGTGAAGACATTGAGAAGAAACTATGTGTGACCGGTGAAGACATTGAGAAGAAACTATGTGTGACCGTTGAAGACATTGAGAAGAAACTATGTGTGACCGGTGAAGACATTGAGAAGAAACTATGTGTGACCGTTGAAGACATTGAGAAGAAACTATGTGTGACCAGTGAAGACATTGAGAAGAAACTATGTGTGACCGGTGAAGACATTGAGAAGAAACTATGTGTGACCGGTGAAGACATTGAGAAGAAACTATGTGTGACCGGTGAAGACATTGAGAAGAAACTATGTGTGACCGGTAGACATTGAAAGAACTATGTGACGTGAAGACATTAGAAGAAACTATGTGTGACCAGTGAAGACATTGAGAAGAAACTATGTGTGACCGGTGAAGACATTGAGAAGAAACTATGTGTGACCAGTGAAGACATTGAGAAGAAACTATGTGTGACCGGTGAAGACATTGAGAAGAAACTATGTGTAACCGGTGAAGACATATCTAGGTTGTGAGCAGATGGACAGGAAATGGAAGAAGTACCACTGCAACGAGGTGAAACAGTCCTTTTTCCTGGACGAGACGATGACCTACACCATGAAGGAGTAGCAGTAATCCTAAGAAAGGCGTGGAAAAGTGTCTGTTAGAATGGAAACCTATCAGCAGCCGCTTGATTAAGATCAGACTAAAGGGAAGCATACAAACATCACAATCCTACAATGCTATGCGCCAACTAATGATAGCGAAGATACAAAGAAAGACTCGTACTACGAAAACCTACAAGCAGAATTAGACAAGTCACCATCCCATGATGTTATCATTGTTATGGGAGATCTAAATGCGAAGGTCGGACAAGACAACACGCATAGTTATAGAACTATGGGAAAATATGGATGTGGTATGATGAACGAAAATGGGAACGTTTAGTAAACTTCTGCAGCATGAACAATCTCGTTATAGGAGGAACCCTATTTCAACATTTAGATATCCACAAATTAACATGGTATTCCCTAATGGCAGAGATAAAAACCAAATAGACCATATAATGATCAATGGACCCTGGAGACGCTCGCTGCTAGATGTTGTAGTCAAGAGAGGTGCAGATGTTGGTAGTGACCACCACCTAGTCACAGCTTATGTCAAACTTAAACTAAGAAAAACAGGACAACAGAAAAACTTCCAAAGAGGTTCGATGTGGATAGACTAAAAGACACGGAAGTAAGGGATAAGTTTATAATGCAGATAAAGAACAGATTCCAAGCCCTAGAAAGTAATGAAACTACGGATGAAACTGACAACATAGATAAAACATGGGACAACATAGCATCTATATATAGCAAGAGCAGTGAAACATGTCTAGGTTACCGCACAAAGAAAAGAAAAGAATGGATAACACCAACAACATGGAAAATAATAGACAGCCGAAGAATATTAAAAAGAAATTGTTAGAAGCAAAGTCCGAAAGACTGAAAGCAAGATACCAAGAACAGTACAAAAGCGCAAGTAAAGAAATCAAACGGGCTGTGAGAGCCGACAAAGAATGTATGTTGAAGACCTGGCAGTACAGGCAGAAGAAGCAGCAAAAAGTGTGATCAGGGAACAGTGTACAAAATTACAAAGCTAATAAGCGGAAAACATTACAGAAGATCAAATACTCTCATAAAGGATAAGAATGGAATACTATTGACAACGGAAAAGGAACAAGAAATACGATGGACAGAGCATTTTAAAGAATTGCTAAACAGACCACCTCCAACGGTAGTAGCAGACATACCAGAACCAACAGAGGAGTTAGAAATTGGCATTGAAACACCCAGCCAGGATGAGATCATTACAGCAATTAAATCTCTTAAGAATAACAAGGCACCAGGGAATGATAACTTAAACGCAGAACTATTCAAAATAGACCCAGAACTTGCAGCATATGATAGAAGATCTTGGAAAAGATGGCATATGATAGAAGAACTTGGAAAAGATGACATATGATAGAAGATCTTGGAAAAGATGGCATGTGATAGAAGATCTTGGAAAAGATGGCATATGATAGAAGATCTTGGAAAAGATGGCATGTGATAGAAGATCTTGGAAAAGATGGCATGTGATAGAAGAACTTGGAAAAGATGGCATATGATAGAAGAACTTGGATAAGACAAGAGATAAAAAGATCTGGAAAGATGGCATGTGATAGAAGATCTTGGAAAACCTTAGTTACAGATATATGTCTACCTAGGGGTAAAAGTAAAGAAAGAAAAAAAAGAAGAATTTTCCTAATATTTGTATCTTCCTTATCGCCTTCTCTTCAATTGCATGTTATCCATTGAAAGAAACATATGTACCAGTGAAGACATTGAAAAACTATGGGTGACCGTGAAACATTGAAAGAAACTATGGTGACGGTAAGCATTGAAGAAACTAATGTGACCAGTAAACATTGAGAAAAATATGTGACCGGTGAAGACATTGAAAGAAACTATGGTGACGTGAAGACATTGAGAAGAAACTATGGGGACCGGTGAAGACATTGAGAAGAAACTATGTTGACGGTGAAGACATGAGAAGAAACATGGTGACCGGTGAAGACATTGAGAAAAAAACTATGGGTGACCGGTGAAGACATTAAAGAAAAAACTATGTGACCAGTGAGACATTGAGAAGAAACTATGGGGACGTGAAGACATTGAAAGAAACATGTGTGACATGAAGACATTGAAAGAAATTATGGACGTGAAACATTGAGAAGAAACTATGTGTGACCGGTAAGACATTAGAAGAAACTATTGTGACGGTGAAGACATTGAGAAGAAACTATGTGTGCCCGGGTGAAGACATTGAGAAGAAACTATGGGTGACCGGTGAAGACATTGAGAAGAAACTATGTGTGACCAGTGAAGACATTGAGAAGAAACTATGTGTGACCGGTGAAGACATTGAGAGAAACTATGGTGACCGTGAAGACATTGAAGAAACTATGGGTGACCGTGAAGACATTGAAGAAACTATTGTGACCATAAGACATTAGAAGAAACTATTGACGGTGAAACATTGAGAAGAACTATAGAGGACCGTGAAGACATTGAAAAGAAACTATTTGACCGGTGAAGTCTGAGAAGAAACTAGAGTGACCGGTGAAGACATTGAGAAGAAACTAGGGGTGACCGGTGAAGACATTGAGAAGAAACTATGGATGACCGGTGAAGAATTGAAAAAACTATATATGACGTGAAGACATTGAGAAGAAACTATGGTAAAGGGTAAGACATTGAGAAAACTATGTTGACCGGTGAAGACATTGAGAAGAACTATGGGTGACCGTAAAGAATTTGAGAAGAAACTATGTGTGACCGGTGAAGACATTAAAGAAACTATGTGTGACCAGTGAAGACATTGAAAGAAACTATGTGCCCGGTGAAGACATTGAGAAGAAACTATGTGCCCGGTGAAGACATTGAGAAGAACTATGTGTGACGTAAGACATTAGAAGAAACTATGTTGCCCGGGTGAAGACATTGAGAAAAATATGTTGACCAGTGAAACATTGAGAAGAAACTATGTTGACCAGTGAAGACATTGAGAAGAAACTATGTGTGACCGGTGAAGACATTAAGAAGAAACTATGTGTGACCGGTGAAGACATTGAGAAGAAACTAGGGTGTGACCGTGAAGACATTGAGAAGAAACTATGTGTGACCGGTGAAGACATTGAGAAGAAACTATGGGGACCGTGAAGACATTAAGATGAAACTATGTGTAGGGTAAGACATTAAGAAGACACTATGGATGACCTGAAGACATTAAGAAGAAACTATGAGTGACCGTGAAGACATTGAGAAGAAACTATGAGTGACCGGTGAAGACATTGAGAAGAAACTATGTTTGACCGGTGAAGACATTGAGAAGAAACTATAGTGACAGTGAAGACATTGAGAAGAAACTTGTGACCGGTAAGAATTAAAGGAAACAAAGATGACGGTGAAGACATTGAGAAAGAAACTATGAGGACCGTGAAGACATTGAGAAGAAACTATGGGTGACCGGTGAAGACATTGAGAAGAAACTATGGATGACCGTAAACATTGAGAAAACTAAGGGCCCGGGTGAAGACATGAGAAGAAACTATGGGTACCGGGAAGACATTGAAAAAAACAAATTGTGACGGTGAAATTGAGAAAATATGGGACCTGAAGACATGAAAGAAACTAGGGGACCGTGAAGACATTGAGAAAAAACCCATGGTGACCGGTAAACATGAGAAGAAACTATGGGTAAATAACATTAAGAAGACACTATGGTACCAGTGAAGACATTAAGAAGACACTATGTGTGACCATGAAGACATTAAAAGACATATGGTGACGGGTGAAGACATTGAGAAGAAACTATGGGTGCCCGGTGAAGACATTGAGAAGAAACTATTATGACCAGTGAAGACATTGAAAGAAACTATGTGTGACCGGTGAAGAATTGAGAAGAAACTATGTGTATAGTGAAGACATTGGGGAAAGAAACTATGGTGACGTGAAACATTAGAAAAACTATGTGTGACCAGTAAGATAGAAAATTTGGGTGACAAAGACATTGAGAAACACTATGATGCCCGGGTGAGACATTGAACGCACCTCCATATTAATGACACAAACAGAAAGTAGAGGCATATGAGAAGTTGATAGCAGAACAAGAAGAAGAAGAAGAAGACTGTTGTTTCCAAATCGACATACTTTATTTTTTTGGGAGTGTCCAGTATTTTGAACAATCTACTGAAGCATTCAAATTTAACGCTCTATATCCACCACTTGAAACCACTATTTTGATATGTATGTGATCTGAGCCTAAGATCAGGTTCGTTGTGCCAGTTATGCACTTACAAGTAGGCCACGACCTTTTTATTTACTAGGTAGCTTCTGTAGGCCCTACGTCAGTCGCCTCTTACTGTGCCTTGAGGTAGCAGTGTTACTATTCCTGCTCCCCTTGCGAGTCAGCAACACACGGGCAGCACGTGCGTTCAAAGACATGAATTTATTTTGCAATTGTTTATTAATAATCCAAGCCTCACAGCGCGGATACACTGCTATGGGAAGCATACATGCGCTTCACAATCTGATTCTATACTTCATTAACTATGTCGACGTAGAAGTGTATGTCTAGACAAGTGACAGTAAGATGACCTAGTTAGTTAGTCCCAGGTCGAAAATGTTGTGTTAGTTTCTGAAGTCAGATTAGATTTAATCTTATTTTGCTTTTCTTAATGTTATTCATATCAGATAGACATGTTAACTCAAGCAGACAGACATGTTGAACTCAATCAGACAGACATGTTGAAATCAAGCAGACAGACATGTTGAACTCAAGCAGACAGACATGTTGAACTCAAGCAGACAGACATGTTGAACTCAAGCAGACAGCCATGTTGAACTCAAGCAGACATTTTGTCTTGTCTATCTTTTAACAATTTGTTGTCAAATACTTTCAATAGAAAATAGGATTTGATGATAACAAAGCAAGAATAAGATCAAGTAAGTGCAGTCTATTCAAGCTAACAGAATCTGTAAATGGATATAACACGTTCTGTTGAAAACAATTGAGATAGAGCGACAACTTGACAACAAAAAGCTTGACTATTCTATCAATATTTAATCGTTGAACTTGACTCATTCAATTCCCCAAATCAAGTTTACAACTTTTGTCAGATTTTGTCAAAGACTTAACTTTCTTGTCTCATTCAATGTCAAACTTGAAATTTCATTCCAGCAAAAATTGCTCTTTACAACCCGAGTTCAAAATATCTTTTCACATTTCCCAAAATTTGTCCGGGTCCGTAAGTTAACTAACAACTTTTAATACAAAAATTTAAATTTTCGCTAGAATTAACAAAACAAAGTTCCGGAAAGTTAACCAATAGCTTTAACATATGGGTATTATGTCAAGCAATGCAGAAACAAGTTGAACTATTCACGGATGATCCATGAGCAACTCATCCAATCTTTTTCAAGATGTTATCTCTTCAGACGCAATGTTTGGTGCATATTAATCCGCCATAATAAATGTACATACAAACCCAACGTATGTTTCGTGGGTTGAAATCTGCAGAAATAGTTCCGATTGTGTCCGTCCATGCTCGTAGGAAATTTTCCCTTTAAGGGAAAGGAGGGACATTTGTGTCAACAAAGGATACCATTTCTGAATCAGTATTAACTTCTCAAATACGACTTAGTGTAATATGTTCATGCTGCGTTATATATTAGCATTGATAGGAATGGTTTATGAAGATAGACACGTCCTCCAGCGCCATCCTGACTACCAACATTAAACAGTCTGAGAAGCCGATATCTTGATCGTAGCAGGGAGTCGGTGATAACGGATCCAAGGGATGTCACAAATCTTGGAATCCTGGGAGCTTTGATAGCGACGATAGGGTCTGTTAAACATTGAACGTTTATAAGTAAATATATGTGCAAGTATTACAATGTCAGTTTGACGTGTTCAATGGCGGGATTGACTTTTGAGGGATATAGCGACTTTGTGTGGGTATATGGGTATGTTGAATTGTGGGTATTTGGGTATGTTGGAATGTGGGTATGTTGGAATGTGGTATGTGGTATGTTGGAATTGGGTATGTTGAATGGGTATGTTGGAATGTGGTATTGGGTATGTTGGAATGTGGGTATGTTGGAATGTGGTATGTTGAATGTGGTATGTTGGAATGTGGGTATGTTGGAATGTGGGTATGTGGGTATGTTGGAATGTGGTATTTTGGAATGTGGGTATGTTGGAATGTGGGTATGTTGGAATTTGGGTATGTGGGTATGTTGGAATGTGGGTATGTTGGAATGTGGTATGTGGTATGTTGGAATGTGGGTATGTTGGAATGTGGTATGTGGGTATGTTGAAATGTGGGTATGTTGGAATGTGGGTATGTTGGAATGTGGGTATGTTGGAATGTGGTATGTGGGTATGTTGGAATGTGGGTATGTTGGAATGTGGGTATGTTGGAATGTGGGTATGTGGGTATGTTGAAATGTGGGTATGTTGGAATGTGGTATGTTGGAATGTGGGTATATGGGTATGTTGAATTGTGGGTATTTGGGTATGTTGGAATGTGGGTATGTTGGAATGTGGGTATGTGGGTATGTTGGAATGTGGGTATGTGGGTATGTTGAAATTGGTATGTGGGTATGTTGGAATGTGGTATGTGGAACTTTCTGTTTTTCTTTCTCCAATCATGTTTTGCCTCATGGTCAGGATAAGAAGAGATTTTGAGAACGAGCACTTGTTGGCCTTTTTCGTCGACTCTGTTATCTCTGAGGTCCACCTTTTGCGTGGCCGGCCTTTTGTTTTGTATCCATTGTATCCATTGTATCCATTGTATCGCAGCAACATTGCTCTTTGAGGTGCACTGTCTGTTGTATCCATTGTATCGAGCAACATTGCTCTTTGAGGGCACTGTCTGTTGTATCCATTGTATCGAGCAACATTGCTCTTTGAGGCGCACTGTCTGTTGTATCCATTGTATCGAGCAACATTGCTCTTTGAGGCGCACTGTCTGTTGTATCCATTGTATCGAGCAACATTGCTCTTTGAGGCGCACTGTCTGTTGTATCCATTGTATCGAGCAACATTACTCTTTGAGGTGCACTGTCTGTTGTATCCATTGTATCGAGCAACATTGCTCTTTGAGGTGCACTGTCTGTTGGTAATCTGCTTATGTGGCCTAATCATTGAATTTGTTGTTTCTTGATGAAGTTTAATACTGATGTTGTACTCTCTTTTTTCCTGATGTCTTCATTTCTAAGCCGGTTTGAGATCAAAGACGCATAGGGACAACGTCGCGCCAGGATTAGTGAGCTGGCACTAACCAAGATCCTACCCCAATTCCACGGGGTGACCATGGAAATAGACAACGATTCATGTCTGGCTAAGCGGGCAGGGATCGAGGGAGAGCTACCCTGGTATAAGTAGTGATGCAGACGCAGTTACGTTGGATGAGATCCGCTTGCAACACGGACGAGCAGAATCACAGAGTGACTATTAATGCATCTATCTCTTTCTCTCTCTCTTGGCGGATAGGAAATGCTGAACAAATAAATATAAAGGGATGAGGGGTGCATCCAGAGAAGAGACGTGGGCAAACATGGGGTGAAATTCAGAGCCCTGAGGTGGGGGCCCGAATTGAGTTGCGTGTCATGACAGTCTCGAGGCATAGTAAATGTGAGCACGGTGAGAAACCTGATAAACACGGTGAGCAGGCACCAAAGTAGAGCGATCATGCATACGGACGATACGCAGATGAGCCCACCGGTGGGGCAGACATGCATGGTGCTGATGATGGAGCGACGAAAAGGCGTGGCAAACGTAGGGGTGAGCGGACCACCCAAATGTGCACAAAACTGGAAAACCCAGCAGAGGTTTGAATCCGGTGCAAACGTTCCTACCAAATGGTGATAAACTGTGTACTGTTCACAGTGAGATAGAAATGGGCAAGGTGTCGCCCAGTACAATGTGAGCACAAGTGACGAAGAGAAAATGGGCGGGCCCTGTAGGTGGACGAGGACACAAGCAGAAATGGGCGGGCCCTGTCGGTGGACGAGGACACAAGCAGAAATGGGCGGGCCCTGTCGGTGGACGAGGACACAAGCAGAAATGGGCGGGCCCTGTCGGTGGACGAGGACACAAGCAGAAATGGGCGGGCCCTGTCGGTGGACGAGGACACAAGCAGAAATGGGCGGGCCCTGTCGGTGGACGAGGACACAAGCAGAAATGGGCGGGCCCTGTCGGTGGACGAGGACACAAGCAGAAATGGGCGGGCCCTGTCGGTGGACGAGGACACAAGCAGAAATGGGCGGGCCCTGTCGGTGGACGAGGACACAAGCAGAAATGGGCGGGCCCTGTCGGTGGACGAGGACACAAGCAGAAATGGGCGGGCCCTGTCGGTGGACGAGGACACAAGCAGAAATGGGCGGGCCCTGTCGGTGGACGAGGACACAAGCAGAAATGGGCGGGCCCTGTCGGTGGACGAGGACACAAGCAGAAATGGGCGAGGCCTGTCGGTGGACGAGGAACAAGCAGAAATGGGAGGGCCCTGTCGGTGGACGAGACAAAGCAGAAATGGCGGCCCTGTCGGTGGACGAGGACACAAGCGAAATGGGCGGCCCTGTCGTGGACGAGGACACAAGCAGAAATGGCGGCCTGTCGGTGGACGAGGACAAAGCAGAAATGGGCGGCCTGTCGGTGGACGAGGACAAGCAGAAATGGGCGGCTGTCGTGGACGAGGACACAAGCAGAAATGGGCGAAGGCACTCAAAGAAACAGATGTGACAAAACGTGGCGAGCCTCGAAGATGGATCTCCATCCAGAGAAATAACAGCGTTTCCCTCGCAGGAACTACTACTGTCTCGTCTTTCCTTGAGTTTGATTGGGACAATCAAAGTCTGCGGAACAAACCGACACAAACTGGATCGCAGGCAACCAGTAGTCCATAAAAGACTGGTACCCTGGGCAGATGACGCTCAACAACCCGGAGGAAATGTGTCAGCGAGCTACTCAAAGAAAATAGCAACCTGCGCCTGCAGGTCGGCTGGGACAGCCAAGGCTGACGGAGAGCGAGCCAGTAAATACTGGATACAACCGGACACATCGCCGAAGGATAATCACCAGAGCTCTAAATGGCGCTAAAGATGTGACGAATCACACTCATGCTAAGGCTGCATGAATCAGATTGCCACATGAATAAGACAAGAAATTTAGAGAAGAATTTATGGGGAAATCTGATACATCAGTCTAAGCGGTGATCGCGCGCAGAGAGAGAGAGAGAGAGAGAGAAACCGGTCTCTTCTTGTTACTCCCAGCATTACGCGTAGACACTTCATCTCTGTCGTGACTAGTTTTCATCTATCATTTGATGTCAGTGTCCAGGTTTGGCACTTATAGTATAATGGGGAGAGAAAGACTGTTGAACATTGCTCTGTAGATGGTACCAGAAATTATAATGGGAGAGAAAGGCTGTGTTGAACATTGCTCTGTGGATGGTACCAGAAATTATAATGGGAGAGAAAGGCTGTGTTGAACATTGCTCTGTGGATGGTACCAGAAATTATAATGGGAGAGAAAGACTGTGTTAAACATTGCTTGGATGGTACCAGAAATTATAATGGGGAGAGAAAGACTGTGTTGAAACATTGCCTGTGGATGGTACAGAAATTATAATGGGAGAAAAGACTTTGAACATTGCTCTGTGATGGTACAGAAATTATAAGACTGTATGGGAGATGACGAAAGGAGAAATGTTGAACATTGCTCTGTGGATGGTACAGAAATTATAATGGGAGAGAAAGACTGTGTAGAACATTGCTCTGTGATGGTACCAGAATTAATGGGAGAGAAAGACAGTTGAACATTGCTCTGGGATGGTACCAGAAATTATAATGGGGAGAAAGACTGTGTTAAACATTGCTCTTGGATGGTACCAGAAATTATAATGGAAGAAGACTGTGAACATTGCTCTGTAGATGGTACCTAAATTATAATGAGGAGAGAAAGACGTTTACATTGCTCTGTAGATGATACCTAGAAATTATAATGGGAGAGAAAGACTGCTTAGCATTGCTCTGTGGATGGTACAGAAATATAATGGGGAGAGAAAGACTGTGTTAAACATTGCTCTGTAGATGGTACCAGAAATTATAATGGGGAGAGAAAGACTGTGTTAAACATTGCTCTGTGGATGGTACCAGAAATTATAATGGGAGAGAAAGACTGTTGAACATTGCTCTGTGGATGGTACCAGAAATTATAATGGGAGAGAAAGACTGTTGAACATTGCTCTGTGGATGGTACCAGAAATTATAATGGGAGAGAAAGACTGTGTTAAACATTGCTCTGTGGATGGTACCAGAAACTATAGATAAAGAAAACTATCGTTTATATCATGATATATATTTAGTAATACGGTGTTAGGTCTGTATTTTTCTTTACAGCGGTACAAATATCTGATGACGTCAACACTAGCGGTACACTAATATTGAGACGTCACACTAGCGGTGCACAATATCTGATGTCGTCAACACTAGCGGTGCACAATATCTGATGTCATCAACACTAGCGGTGCACAATATCTGATGTCATCAACACTAGCGGTACACAATATCTGATGTCGTCAACACTAGCGGTACACAATATCTGATGTCATCAACACTAGTGGTACAAATATCTGATGTCGTCAACACTAGTTGTAATGTCTGATGTCATCAACACTAGGTACACATGTCTGATGACGTCAACACTAGTGGTCACAATGACGGATGTCGTCAACACTAGTTGTACAATGTCTGATGACGTCAACACTAGTTGTACAATGTCTGATGAAGTCAACACTAGTCGTACACAATGACGGATGTCGTCAACACTAGTTGTACACAATGTCTGATGACGTCAACACTAGTTGTACACAATGTCTGATGAAGTCAACACTAGTCGTACACAATGACGGATGTCGTCAACACTAGTTGTACACAATGTCTGATGATGTCAACACTAGTTGTACACAATGTCTGATGAAGTCAACACTAGTCGTACACAATGACTGATGTCGTCAACACTAGTTGTACACGATGTTTGATGACGTCAACACTAGTGGTGCACAATGTCTGGTGACGTCAACACTAGCGGTGCACAATATCTGATGTCGTCACCACTAGCGGTACACAATGTCTGATGACGTCAACACTAGTTGTATGAGTCTGATGAAGTCAACACTAGTTGTGCACAATGACGGATGTCGTCAACACTAGTTGTACACAATGTCTGATGACGTCAACACTAGTTGTGCACAATGTCTGGTGACGTCAACATTAAGACGGCCGTGTTTACTTTCTACTTCTACTCTGCTACACAGTTGAGGCTAGGTTGACCTGAGAGCCGTTACAGTCGACTCCATTGGGGACTTGAAACACTGGACCATAGACTTCGACTACGAAGCAAATGTACTAACCAGTACTCTATCTTGGCCATTAAATGACAGGTATAAATAATAATTTGTGTTTGTCAAAACCGAAATTTATTTCTAGTGTTTGAGAGAAACAGAGTTGGATGGAGAGAGAAAGAGCACAAGTAGAACGTTGTTAAGGTACAGACGATGTTGATAAGTAAAGACTGTGATGTCTGGACTGTTACTGATGTTTAATATATCATCATCATCATCAACAAATAGCTTGTCCTTAGCAGAATTTGTCCACTCTAACAGTCCTTCGGAATTTCTCTCTCTCGAAGGCCAGATGTCCTGTCTCTGCAGCTGTCATGCTTCTATCATCATTTACAATCCGGAATCCATCTTCTCCGTGATCTTCCTCTTCTTCTCTTTGCTGGGATGCCTCCTTCCATGAAGGTCTTCTCCAACCCTTCGCGTTTCTTTATATGTCCAAAATGCTGCAATTTTTGTATTTGTACCATCAGTCAGTTTTCTTTGATTTTGAATTCTTTCTGGATAGATCTATTTGTTATCTTCTCTGTCCATGATATACTTCTGTAACATTTATATTCAAAAGCACATATATGTTTTTCCACTGTCTTGTTAAATGTCCATGCTTCACACCCATACGTTGCCACTGGGAATATGCATGCTCTTAGTATTCTTAGCTTTGTGTTCATATCAGTTCTGTTCCATACTGTTTTTAGTTGTTTAATTTTTTGTAAAGCCATGTTTGTTCTTCTTTAATTTCCAGTGAACCAAGATATTCAAAACTGTTCACATTAAACAGTATACAGACAAATATTTCGAAAATGTAGATATATATATATGTATGTATATTCTATATGTAATTTGTGCTGTCAAGCTGTTGTATGTAATTATACAGTAATCCTTGTCTTGTGTTAGACGACACTTCAATCTGTGTGTCGCCATTGTTTTGTCAATTAGTATTCATTACTGATTATAGAAGTTCTTATTTCCCTTCTCTTTATTTCTATCTCTATCGATCTCTCTCTCTGCTCTCTCTCTCTCTCTCTTCTCTTTCTTCTCTCTCTCTCTTTCTCCCTCTTCTCTCTCCTCTCTCTTTCTCTCTCTCTTTCTCTCTTTCTCTCTCTCTCTCTCTTTCTTTCTCTCTCTTTTCTTTCTCCCTCTTTCTCTCTCCTCTCTTTCTCTCTTTCTCCTCTCTTTCTCTCTTTCTCTATCTTTCTCTCTCTTATCTTTCTATTCTCTTTCTCTCTCCTCTCTCTCTTTCTCTTCTCTTTCTCTCTTCTCCTCTTTCTCTCTTTCTCCTCTCTTTCTTTCTTTCTCTCTCTTCTCTTTCTCCCCTCTTTCTCTCTCCTCTTTCTCTCTTCTCCTCTCTTTCTCTCTTTCTCCTCTCTCTCTCTCTTTCTCTCTCTTTCTTCTCCCTCTTTCTCTCTCCTCTCTTTCTCTCTTCTCTCTCTTTCTCTTCTTCTCCTCTTCTCTCTCTTTCTTCTTTCCTCTTTCTCCTCTCTCTCTCTCTTTCTTCTCTCTTTCTCTCTTCTCCTCTTTCTCTCTTTCTCCTCTCTCTTCTTTTCTTTCTCTCTCTCTCTTTCTCTCTTCTCTTCTCTCCCTCTCTTTCTCTTTCTCCTCTCTTCTCCTCTTCTCTCTCTTCTCTTTCTCTCTTTCTCCCCTCTTTCTCTCCTTCTTCTCTCTCTTTCTCTCTTTCTTTCTCTCTTGTGTCCTTTCTCTCCTTTTCTATCTCCTCTCTTCTTCTCTCTCCTCTTCTCTTTCTTGCTCTTTTCTCCCTTTCCTTATATCTCGTTCTCCTGTGTTTCCGCTTTGTTCTATCCTCTCTCTTATTCTCTGTGTCTTATAGTGCTTGTGTGTGTGTTCTCTGTGTCTTATACTCTGTGTGTCTTGTTGTGTGTTGTGTTACCTTCTATTATCTTGTGTTATATGTGTGTGTAAGTGTGATGTCTCTGTGTCATGTGCTGTGTGTCTGTTGTGTTTCTTCTGTTGTGTATAAGTTGAGTGTGTCTGTGATGTTAACAATATCTGAACAGATTTGTTCATGTATACGGTCTATGTCCATGTCTGCTCTGTATGTAAAATATTTCTTTGTCAAAATTAGAACAATTACTCAAATTATGTTACTGTAAAACATATATTCAACAATATCGTAAAACAATTACTCAAATTATGTTACTGTAAAACATATATTCACAATATCGTAAACAATTACTCAAATTATGTTACTGTAAAACATATATTCAACAATATCGTAAAACAATTACTCAAATTATGTTACTGTAAAACATATATTCATCAATATCGTAAAACAATTACTCAAATTATGTTACTGTAAAACATATATTCATCAATATCGTAAAACAATTACTCAAATTATGTTACTGTAAAACATATATTCAACAATATCGTAAAACAATTACTCAAATTATGTTACTGTAAAACATATATTCATCAATATCGTAAAACAATTACTAAAATTATGTTACTGTAAAACATATATTCATCAATATCGTAAAACAATTACTCAAATTATGTATATGAAACATTATTCAACAATATCGTAAAACAATTACTCAAATTATAGTTACTGTAAAACATATATTCATCAATATCGTAAAACAATTACTAAATTATGTTACTCGTAAAACATATATTCATCAATATCGTAAAACAATTACTAAAGCCATCTACTGTCAAATATTGAAATGTTTATGTTTTTAAATATTGTCTGCACTCAAGGCAGTCCACGCAAAAGGTGTACCTCAGAGATAACACAGACGACGAAAAGTACTGTTAATGAAGAGCACACAAAAACCCATTCTAGAAATCTCTTCTTATCGTGACACTGTTAGGCAACAACAGGATTAAAGAAAAGAAAGAGGACGAAATATGTTCTCAAAGTTACAGTCTCCTCATTGACCTTTTGTCTGTAGACATTGACCTTTTGTCTGTAGGTATTGTGACCTTTTGTCTGTAGACATTGACCTTTTGTCTATAGGTATTGTGACCTTTTGTCTGTAGACATTGACCTTTGTCTGTAGGCATTGTGACCTTTTGTCTAGGTATTTTGACTTGTCTGTAGACATTGACCTTTTGTCTGTAGGTATGTGACCTTTTGTCTGTAGGTATTGTGACCGTTTGTCTGTAGACATTGACCTTTTGTCTGTAGACATTGTGACCTTTTGTCTGTAGACATTGACCTTTTGTCTGCAGGTAGTGTGACCTTTTTTCTGTAGACATTTTGACCTTTGTCTGTAGACATTGTGACCTTTGTCTGTAGACATTGACCTTTGTCTGTAGACATTGACCTTTGTCTGTAGGTGTTGTGACCTTTTGTCTGTAGGTATTGACCTTTGTCCGTAGGTATTGTGACCTTTGTCTGTAGGTATTGACCTTTGTCTGTAGGTATTGACCTTTGTCTGTAGGTATTGCCCTTTTGTCTGTAGGTATTGTGACCTTTGTCTGTAGGTATTGACCTTTGTCTGTAGGTATTGACCTTTTGTCTGTAGACATTGTGACCTTTTGTCTGTAGGTATTGTGACCTTTTGTCTGTAGGTATTGTGACCTTTTGTCTGTAGGTATTGTGACCTTTTGTCTGTAGACATTGTGACCTTTTGTCTGTAGGTATTGTGACCTTTTGTCTTTAGGTATTGTGACCTTTCGTCTGTAGGTATTGTGACCTTTTGTCTGTAGGCATTGACCTTCGTCTGTAGGCATTGACCTTCGTCTGTAGGCATTGACCTTCGTCTGTAGGCTTGACCTTGTCTGTAGGCATTGACCTTCGTTTGTAGGCATTGCCCTTCGTCTGTAGGCATTGACCTTTCGTCTGTAGGCATTGACTTTCGTTCTGTAGGCATTTACTTTCTGTCTGTAGGCATTGACTCTTCGTCTGTAGCATTTACCTTCGTCTGTAGGCAATTCCTTCGTCTGTAGACATTTACCTTCATCTGTAGGCATTTACTTTCGTCTGTAGGCATTTACCTTCATCTGTAGGCATTTACCTTCGTCTGTAGGCATTTACCTTCGTCTGTAGGTATTTCATTCGTTACTGTAAAACATATATTAGTGTCAACGTATTTACTGAAACAGTGTACTTCAATCCCCTTTTCAATTACCAACGGAGCAACTTTCTTCACCTTTCAACTGTCAACGAACACACTACTTACATTTCAAATTACCAACGGAGCACATACTTCATTTCAAATTACCAACAGAGTACATATCACATTTCAAATTCGTAACGGAACACACTACTTCACATTTCAAATTACCAACGGAGCACAGATCTTCACATTTCAAATTCCAACTGAAATATTCAACATTTCAATTCCCAACGAACAGATCTTCACATTTCAAATTCCCAACGACACATGATTTCAATTTCAAATTCCTAACAGGAGCACATATTTCATTTTCAAATTCCACTGAGCACAGATCTTCAGCAAATTTCTCCAACTTTCCTCTCTCCTGTCACCCTTCCAATTCTTTCCATGTTTTACCTATCCTTTTAATATCGGTCACAGTCTTTCCCAGGTATGTCTAGGTTTTCCCATTTTCTTTCCAGCGGGTTCAAAACAGTGCCTCTTGCAATGCTTCGGTCGGTCTTCTCAATGTATGTCCATCCATCGCAAGCGTCTCTTCCTAGCTCTTTCTCCACTGGTATCTGTTTGTTTTACTCTACTGGTATCTGCTTAGTTCTTTCTCTACTGGTATCTGCTTTGTTCTCTCTCTACTTGTATCTACTTAGCTCTTTCTCTACTGGTATCTGCTTTAGTTCTTTTCTACTGGTATCTGCTTAGTTCTTTCTCTATTATCTGCTTAGTTCTTTCTTACTGGTATCTGCTTAGTTCTTTCTTCTGGTATCTGCTTTGTACTTTACACTGGTATCTGTAGTTCTTTCCTACTGTGTATCTGTTAGTTCTTTTCTACTAGTATCTGCTTAGTTCTTTCTCTACTGGTATCTGCTTAGTTCTTTCTCTACTGGTACTGCTTGTTACTCTCTACTGTATCTGCTTAGTTCTTTCTCCACTGGTATCTGCTAGTTCTTTCTCTATGTATTGCTTTGTTCTCTCTCTACTTATCTGCTAGTTCTTTCTCCACTGTCATCTGCTTAGTTCTTTCTCCACTGGTATCTGCTAGTTCTTTTCTACTGGTATCTGCTAGTTCTTTCTCTACTGGTATCTGCTTAGCTCTTTTCACTGGTATCTGCTTAGTTCTTTCTCTTAGTATCTGCTTGTTCTTTCTCTACTGTATCTGTTGTTCTTTTACAGAGTTCCTTGTTCGTAATCTTATCATACCATCTCAGTCTCTCTATTCTGCTAAGCAACCATTTATGTAGTCTGTAGTTTTTGATGGTTTTTGTTGTTCTATGTATCAAAGCCTAGAACAGCACAACTTACATTTAATTGAAATATTAGAAACAGTGTTTATGTAAACATACATTATTTGTATAATATTAGAAAACAGTTTATTGTAAAACATACATTATTTGTATAATATTAGAAACAGTGTTTACTGTAAAACATACATTATTTGTATAATATTAGAAACAGTGTTTATTAAAACATACATTATTTGTATATTACAGCAACATCAACGCAAATAAGAGATATCCCATTCACGAAGAAACCATTAAGGAGAGCGAGTGTCGATCAGATAGGTAGATCACAGCCAGTCTCAGACGGAAGATATTCTTGGAAAATATGTGATCCTTCCAGAATTGAACCAGGAGAGGATGAATTGCTGTTCCATCTAAAATTCAAACTGCTCTCACGATTATTATATTCAGAAAAATTGAACAAAATAATCCATCACTAATTAACATGGAGGTTGAGGCCCTCTTGAATAACAACATCAATGATACAGGTGTTCTTATTTACACCGACGGCTTAGTCATTCGCCAACAATGCTGTGCCTGGGCTTCTTCAGCACGCTCAGAAAGAAAAATAATAAGAAAGGTCAGTGGGGCTTACGCGACAATGACAAATAGTGTGACAATGGAGGTACGGACGGTTACAGGGGCGGTGAAATGGTTGGCATCTCATAACTACTCTCGTGTTTTCATAATCAGTGACTACATGAGCATGATTAGTAAAGTCGAATCAGGAATAATGAGACGCAACTTGGCGGAGGTGCTGGTACAGACAATGATCGGATAAATCACCTTCATTTTTGTCCCTGGACACGCAGGTATCAGTGGTAATGAACGAGCTGATAAATTGGTGGCATGGCTATGATATCAGTAATGAGTTGCAATGGACCGAAGTAATATTCTTGGCGCATTGAGAGAGTCTTTCCGAGCAGAAGAGTTTCAGAGATGTGAATCCAACTCGCTAAGAAAATTAAGAGAGATGGGTGTCGATATTGGTGCAGACCGAAAAGAACAACGTACCAACTATGCAAAGAGATTGATTAATCAACATCCAACTGGCGTGTTGGCAGCTGTCCGCTGCTGGATTTGCTGAGGCGGAGATCGGAGCACCTATGGACGTGTCCGGGGTGCTATGATGATAGTCCTCATATAACTGATAACTTAAGAAAGGGACACGATTCTTGACTTCACAGGACAGTCCTGGTTATTGGTGGACACGTGACCTAGACAGGAAAGCCATGGTTATTGGTGGACACTTTATTTAGACAGGGTAACCCTGGTCATTGACAGACACTTGATCTAGACAAGGTAACCCTGGTCATTGACAGACACTTGATCTAGACAGGACAGTCCTGGTCATTGGTGGACACTTGATCTAGACAGGGTAACCCTGGTCATTGGTGGACACACACTTGATCTAGACAGGGTAACCCTGGTCATTGACAGACACTTGATCTAGACAAGGTAACCCTGGTCATTGACAGACACTTGATCTAGACAGGACAGTCCTGGTCATTGGTGGACACTTGATCTAGACAGGGTAACCCTGGTCATTGGTGGACACTTGATCTAGACAGGGTAACCCTGGTCATTGACAGACACTTGATCTAGGCAGTCCTGGTCATCGGTGGACACAAGTCTCACATATACATCTAAAACTTATTTCGTATCTTGTTAATAAAACGCATGCGATCAGGTGTTTCTAAGCTGGTGTGAGATACCACCAGGTGAGACGATGTTTGAAACCCAAACCAGCAACCTAACTAAGAGCAGACGATAGATAAGACATTTTAATCATAGTAGATTGAATCCGACATTCAATATTTTACAATCATTGTCAGTTTTGATAAATATAAATTCCAGTTTAATTGAATAGGGAATATATTTCATAATTATTTGGGATTTCACGATAAAATATTTGTGAAGTATTTCAAGTGTTTAGATTTTGAATGACAAATGATGTGTCAACGGTAAGATCAAATACTAATAGTTCTAGCAAGTAATATGTGATATTATTCATGTTGTTAGATACCATGAACAGATTTCACGTGTCAGGTGGCCATTTTATGAAGATTAATATTGTAGTCGCTGAGGAATTAAAAGGATAGAGTTCCAACCTTGCGTTATTTTTCCTTGCAATGCTGTACCAAATAGCAACAGGGCTGGATTAAGGCATGGGTATTAGGCTAGGCAACGCTCGAATTGAGGCATGTATTAAGATCAAATTACGCCTTGTGTTGAAGAGGCTCAAGAGGAGCAAAGAATAGTAACACAGCGACCTACAAGGCGTAAGAGGCGATTGAGATAGGAGTGTAGGAAGCTACCTAGTAAATAAAAAGCGTTTGCAGAAATCCGATATGCTGGCTTACCTGTAGGCTCATAACCAGCAGAACGCACAATCGCTATTAGGCTCAGATCACATACAAATCACAAATAGTGGTTTAACAAGCGGTCGAAGAAGAAGAAGACATACATACAACTGACATACAACTGACAACAACTGAACAACTGACACACAACTGACACACAACTGACACACAACTGACACACAACTGACATACAACTGACACACAACTGACAAACAACTGACACACAACTGACAAACAACTGACATACAACTGACAACAACTGACACAAATGACACAACTGACATACAACTGACACAACTGACATACAATGAATCACTGACACACAACTGACACACAACTGACCAAAATGACACAACTGACACACAACTGACATACAATGACACACAACTGACAACTGACACACAACTGACATACAACTGACATACAACTGACATACAACTGACACACAACTGACACACAACTGATACACAACTGACACACAACTGACACAACTGACAACAACTGACATACAACTGACATACAACTGACAACAACTGACACACAACTGACAACAACTGACATACAACTGACATACAACTGACAACAACTGACACACAACTGATACACAACTGACAACAACTGACACACAACTGACACAACTACACTGACACACACACTGACATACAACTGACATACAACTGACATACAACTGACAACTGAACATGACAACACGACTACAACTGACATACAACTGACATACAACTGACAAAAACTGACATCAACAACTGATACAATGACACAACTGACATACAACTGACATACAACTGACACACAACTGACATACATACAAACGTACTAGGGGTTACCTTGCTTGAGATAGTAAAACCTGGGAAGTTATGTTAAGAGAACACGAAAACATGTAGTTATACAAATAAATAATTAAAGGTGAGAGATTAACTTGTATTACCTGAGCTAACAGGTGGGGGACAGGTATGTGGTTACTGCTGAGCTAACAGGTGGGGGACAGGTATGTGGTTACTACTGAGCTAACAGGTGGGGGACATGTATGTAGTTACTACTGAGCTAACAGGTGGGGAACAGGTATGTGGTTACTACTGAGCTAACAGGTGGGGGACAGGTATGTGGTTACTACTGAGCTAACAGGTGGGGAACAGGTATGTGGTTACTACTGAGCTAACAGGTGGGGAACAGGTATGTGGTTACTACTGAGCTAACAGGTGGGGGACAGGTATGTGGTTACTACTGAGCTAACAGGTGGGGAACATGTATGTGGTTACTACTGAGCTAACAGGTGGGGGACATGTATGTGGTTACTACTGAGCTAACAGGTGGGGGACAGGTATGTGGTTACTACTGAGCTAACATGTGGGGAACAGGTATGTGGTTACTACTGAGCTAACATGTGGGGGACATGTATGTAGTTACTACTGAGCTAACAGGTGGGGGACAGGTATGTGGTTACTACTGAGCTAACAGGTGGGGACAGGTATGTGTTTACTACTGAGCTAACATGTGGGGGACATGTATGTGGTTACTACTGAGCTAACAGGTGGGGAACAGGTATGTGGTTACTACTGAGCTAACATGTGGGGGACATGTACGTGGTTACTACTGAGCTAACATGTGGGGGACATGTATGTGGTTACTACTGAGCTAACAGGTGGGGAACAGGTATGTGGTTACTACTGAGCTAACAGGTGGGGAACAGGTATGTGGTTACTACTGAGCTAACAGGTGGGGAACAGGTATGCGGTTACTACTGGGCTAACAGGTGGGGGACAGGTATGTGGTTACTACTGGGAGTGGATGAAACTTGTTACAGAGGTTCTTAATATGGTGTTAAGGGAGGCCTCCCTCCCTCCCGTCTTGAAAATGTATGGCTAATAGTAACCATATCTTGCTGGATTGATAGGACCATGAATATGCTGGGGTCTCTGTGATGTAGAGGTTCGATGCTCGCCTCTAGACTGAAAGACAAACACTGAATTTGATTATGGAAAAATTTCCCCAAAGACCTCAGCAGAACAGACCAGGTCGTTATATTTCACCTACATACCTGACACTTCAGGCTCAACAGAGATCGGAGCACACATGGTTACTCACAGAAGTGCAATGATGATGGTCATATCAATCAATCAATCAATCAATCAAACAGTAAAT
>CM036754.1:46735532-46880532 GCA_020796225.1 Arion vulgaris
TCTCTCTCTCAACTTCCTCAATCAAATATATTTTTCTCTCTCAACTTCCTACATCAAATATATTTTTTCTCTCTCTCAACTTCCTACATCAAATATATTTTCTCTCTCTCTCTCAACTTCCTACATCAAATATATTTTTCTCTCTCTCAACTTCCTACATCAAATATATTTTTCTCTCTCAACTTCCTACATCAAATATATTTTTCTCTCTCTCTCAACTTCCTACATCAAATATATTTTTCTCTCTCTCAACTTCCTACATCAAATATATTTTCTCTCTCTCAACTTCCTACATCAAATATATTTTTCTCTCTCTCAACTTCCTACATAATATATAGCACCGTGTGATATTTTTCTCTCTCCCTTTCTTTCTCAACTTCCTTCATACTATCCTGTCGTCTTTTTCCTCCTTCCATCTTTAACTCTTCCCCTCATTTCCTTTTTTTCTTTCACAAACTCTCTCTGGCTGCTTGACTCCCTACTTCATTTGCACCCTATTATCTACTCTCTTGTTATTTCAATCCCACCATCTTATCCCTTCTCTCCTAACTTCACTCTCTCTCTCTCTCTTATATATATATATATATATATATATATATATATATATATATATATTCCTCAAATATTGGCTGTTACATACTGTTTCACACTACATGTAAAATGCGCTGCTTGCGAAAAGTTACCAACACCAGAAAAGACAGAGTCACCAACATTTGCATAAGAAAGAAAGTTGGCACAAAACATTGCTTGAATTACATTGAGAAACAAAGAATGAAGTGGTTTGGCCACTTAATAAGAATGCATAAAAACTCCACAGTATATATAGTCTTCTACAACAGAACAGTGTGACGACACTAGACAACAACCCGGTAACAGTGTGACGACACTAGGTAACAACCAGGTAACAGCGTGACGACACTAGGCAACAACCCGGTAGCAATGGGACGACACTAGGTAACAACACGGTAGCAGTGTCACGACACTAGGCAACAACCCGGTAGCAATGTGACGACACTAGGCAACAACCTGGTAGCAGTGTCACGACACTAGGCAACAACCTGGTAGCAGTGTGACGACACTAGGCAACAACCCGGTAACAGTGTGACGACACTAGGCAACAACCCGGTAACAGTGTGACGACACTAGGCAACAACCCGGTAACAGTGTGACGACACTATGCAACAACACGGTAGCAGTGTGACGACACTAGGCAACAACCCGGTAACAGTGTGACGACACTAGGCAACAACCCGGTAACAGTGTGACGACACTAGGCAACAACCCGGTAACAGTGTGACGACACTAGGCAACAACCCGGTAACAGTGTGACTGACTGTATATACTCAGATAATAATCGGTGTCTGGTATTCACCATTTTTCTCTTGTCTGGCCAAGTCTATCTCCCTACCTGATTTCTGCCTACATGTACTGTACAGGTAAGCTGTCAAAGAGGTGTCTCAATGAACAAGACATCCGATTCTGAATGAACTAAATCAACAAATCAACCATTTTGTTCATACATTTATGTACGTATGTAAGTGTGCGCGTGTGTTTGTACAGACGTGGGGGCGTCTGCGTGTGTATGTAAGCGTGTGTGTGTAAGCGTCTGCGTGTGTGAGTGTGTACATTCTTACACAGCAGCAATAAAGTCATTTATGAAGTCATGAAAGTCATATAGAAACTTGATGGATATTTGATCATAACTACATAAACAGAAAAGTCAGATCGTGATTGAAACTTGATGGATATTTGATGATAGCTTTCATAGAAATCTCTTGTGGAAAACGTATGTGTCCAACAACTGGACAGGAAAACGTATGTGTCTAACAACTGGACAGGAAGACGTATGTGTCCAACAACTGGACAGGAAAACGTATGTGTCTAACAACTGGACAGGAAGACGTATGTGTCCAACAACTGGACAGGAAAACGTATGTGTCTAACAACTGGACAGGAAAACGTATGTGTCTAACAACCGTACAGGAAGACGTATGTGTCTAATAACTGGACAGGAAGACGTATGTGTCTAATAACTGGACAGGAAGACGTATGTGTCTAATAACTGGACAGGAAGACGTAGATGCCCAACAACTGGACAAGAAGACGTATGTGTCCAACAACTGGACAGGAAGACGTATGTGTCCAACAACTGGACAGGAAGACGTATGTGTCCAACAACTGGACAGGAAGACGTATGTGTCCAACAACTGGACAGGAAGACGTATGTGTCCAACAACTGGACAGGAATACGTATGTGTCCAACAACTGGACAGGAAGACGTATTGTCCAACAACTAGACAGGAAGACGTATGTGTCAACAACTGGACAGGAGACGTATTGTCCAACAACTGGACAGGAAGACGTATGTGTCCAACAACTGGACAGGAAGACGGTGTAACAACTGACGGAAGCGAGATGTCCAACAACTGGACAGGAAAACGTATGTGTCCAACAACTGGACAGGAAGACGTAGATGTCCAACAACTGGACAAGAAACGTATGTGTCAACAACTGGACAGGAAGATGATGTGTCCAACAACTGGACAGGAAGACGTATATGTCTAACAACTGGACAGGAAGATGTATGTGTCCAACAACTGGACAGGAAGACGTATGTGTCCAACAACTGGACAGGAAGATGTATGTGTCCAACAACTGGACAAGAAGTATGTGTCAAAAATTGAACAGAAGATGTATATGTCCAACAATTGGACAGGAAGTATGTGTCCAACAGCTGGACAGGAAAACGTATGTGTCCAACAACTGGACAGGAAGAGGATATAGATGAGATGTGTGAGTGCTAATTTAGAAGTCAGATTCCACATCCAGCTAACCACTCTTCCCCTTCCCTCTCTCCACTTCCATGGATGTTGCTCCGTACCTTCTAGGTTGTGCTAGCTCATCCACACTCAACTATTTACACATCTAACTTTGTCACTGGAAAGCAGGCATCTATCCACCATTCACTAATACATCATCCATAATACATCATCCATTAATACATCATCCACTAATCATCATCCACTAATCCATATCACTAAACCATTTCACTAATCTATCATCCACTAATCTATCATCCACTAATCCATCATTCACTAATCCATTATTCACTAATCTATCATTCACTAATCCATCATTCACTAATCTATCATTCACTAATCTATCATTCACTAATCTATCATTCACTAATCTATCATTCACTAATACATCATCCACTAATCCATCATCCACTACTCCATTATTCACTAATCTATCATTCACTAATCTATCATCCATTAATCTATCACCCACTAATCCAGCATTCACTAATCCATCATTCACTAATCTATCATTCACTAATCCATTATCCACAGATACTACGGAACACGTAATTACAAAGAAGGTGTAAACTAAATCTCTTCCTTCTGTGATTATCCCCCCACTAAACGCCCTCGCTCTGTGCCTACTATCAACTAAACCTCCTCCCATGTGACCACCCCACTAAACTCCCTCGCTCTGTGCCTACTATCAACTAAACCTCCTCCCATTGACTACCCACTAAACTCCCTCGCTCTGTGCCTACTATCAACTAAACCTCCTCCCATATGACTACCCCACTAAACTCCCTCGCTCTGTGCCTACTATCAACTAAACCTCCTCCCATATGACTACCCCACTAAACTCCCTCGCTCTGTGCCTACTTTCAACTAAACCTCCTCCCATGTGACTACCCCACTAAACTCCCTCGCTCTGTGCCTACTTTCAACTAAACCTCCTCCCATGTGACTACCCCACTAAACTCCCTCGCTCTGTGCCTACTATCAACTAAACCTCCTCCCATATGACTACCCCACTAAACTCCCTCTCTGCCTCTTCACTAAACTCCTCCATGACTCCACAAACCTCGCTCTCCTACTATCAATGACCTCACTCATGACACCCACTAAACTCCCTCGCTCTGAGCCTACTTTCAACTAAACCTCCTCCCATGTGACTACCCCACTAAACTCCCTCGCTCTGTGCCTACTATCAACTAAACCTCCTCCCATGTGACTACCCCACTAAACTCCCTCGCTCTGTGCCTACTTTCAACTAAACCTCCTTCCCATGTGACTACCAACTATTAAACCACCTCCCTATGTGACTACCCCACTAAACGACCTCCCTCTGCGTTTATTCCCTGACTAAACCTCTCCCCCATCTACCTACCATCTAGCCCTACATCTATGCTTACCTAGCAGAAGACAAAGTGAATATGGTGACAAAATAGCCGACACCAGCCACAACTGTTGTTATCCCATCATTCAGTTAATACCAGCTAAATAGACAATCGTTGCTTTTTCTACAGTCTTCTCACGCATCGCACGCTATTGTCACAACGTATACGCTTAAACGTTTTCTGATACTGCACAATATCGTGCAGCCTCTATTCAAAAGTTAATTATTTACCAGAACGTTCTGAACTCTAGAGGAAGTATGCTAAATTCTACAGATATAATATTGAATGGCTAACAACCAAATGTAAACAATACTGTCGATCCTCTTTGTGAGATCATAAATTAATCCTCAGATTGTGATAGAAGGTTATATCCTGTCATTAAAACTTTTTATATGTCGCAACTTTAGTTGCTGCTCTATAAGCTTGTTGTATGTTGCAACTTATATAAACCTTCCTTTTTGTCCCTGGACATGAAGGAGTCTGGGGTAATGAACGAGTTCATTGATTGGCTCAGGTCGTAATGAATTCATTGATTGCGGCATATTACAATATCAGAGGAAGCTGCGATGGATCGAAACGACATTCTGAAAGTACTGAGTGAGTCTTTCTGAACAGAGAAGTTTCAGGGCTGTGAATCCCACTCACTGTGCAGATTAAGAGAGATGGGTGTCAATATTGGTGCAGTCCGAAAAGAATGACATACTAAATATGCAAAAGATTGATTAATCAACATCGAACTGGCGTGTTGGGCCGCTGGACGCTGCTAGATTTGTTGAGACGGAGATTGGATCACCTATGAGCATATCCAGAGTGTTATGTTGATAGTTTTTATCTAACTTGATGTTGCAACTTTAGTTGCATTGTTGACCGACAAGATTCTTCAAGTAAGTTAGAGATGATAAGTATAGTTGGTTAAACGTTGAGTTGTGAGCTTTAACTGATCAACTATTGAGTTGTGAAGTTTAACTGATCAACTATTGAGTTGTGAAGTTTAACTGATCAACTATTGAGTTGTGAGGTTTAACTGATCAACTATTGAGTTGTGAGGTTTAACTGATCAACTATTGAGTTTTGAGGTTTGGATGGCTGAAATGTGAGGTTTAACCTGTAAAAATATTGAGCTGGTACACTAAGTGACTGCATTAAGTTAAATGGTAACCATCTAACACCAGTTCATGAATGTAGCTATCTTGAGCCCATAGCAACTGTCAGTCTTTCTCTTAATGATGAAATCAACGTGCCAAGAGATAGTACGGCCATTACATTCTGAAAGCGTGGACAGTACCAAATTAACATTGCAGACAAAGATTAGATGACAGCACCAAATTAACATTGCAGACAAAGATTAGATAACAGCACCAAATTAACATTGCAGACAAAGATTAGATGACAGCACCAAATTAACATTGTAGACAAAGATTAGATGACAGCACCAAATTAACATTGTAGACAAAGATTAGATGACAGCACCAAATTAACATTGTAGACAAAGATTAGATGACAGCACCAAATTAACATTGTAGACAAAGATTAGATGACAGCACCAAATTAACATTGCAGACAAAGATTCAAATATATCGAGTCTGTGTAATTAGTTCTTTACTATATGGCTCAGCAACATGGACAACCTACTCAAGGCAGGAGAGGAGACTTAACATCTTTCACACTTGATGTCTCCACAAGATCTTCTTCTTCTTCTTCCAACTCTCCATATCAAACACTTATTAACCACTCTGTGTTATTTGTATGTGATCTGAGCATAAGAGCGATTGTATATTGTGCCAGTTATGCGTCTACAAATAAGCTACCATAGTAAATAAAAAAACATCGCAGAAATCGCATGTGCTGGCATACTTGTAGGCGCATAACTGGCACAACTTACAATCTCTCTTAGGCTCAGATCACATAACAAAGACAAAGACAAATGACAAAGAGTGGTTTAACAAGTGGTTGATATGGAGCGGTTAAAGAAGAAAAAGAAAACCAGTATGTTACAAGCTACTCAATCTCGAAACATAACGAGACCAGCAGCTACACAACAGAACAACTGGAGCGTGTAGTTAGAAACTCAAACTGTGAAATCAGATCTGATAAACATGATAGCTCCCGTAGAATGAGATCTGACTGAGAGAAATAACAGATAAAGTACAACAGTTTGAAATTGATGAATGTTTAATAAATCCTACCATTCTTCTTTAAGTTCATCAAAAATGTCTGCTCACAGAAAGCGTAGACGGGCGTTTTTGTCCGTTTCTCGGCGGATGTAACATTTCAACTTTTCACTAAGCAAATTTTTTTCTATACCTCCAACTACATTTACATTGTAATGTATACTACATTAGTTTTGTAACATCTTACATTAGTTAATATACTAACTTTGTAACATCTTAAATTAGCTAATATACTAACTTTGTAATATCTTAAATTAGCTAATATACTAACTTTGTAATATCTTAGCAATTAAGCTAATATACTAACTTTGTAACATCTTAAATTAGCTAATATACTAACTTTGTAACATCTTAAAACATACTACCAACCAGTTATCAGTTATATGAGAAACTATCATCATAGCACTCCGGACACGCCCATAGGTGCTTCGATCTCCGTCTCAACATATCTAGCAGCATCCATCGGTCAACACGCCAGTTCGATGTTGATTAATCAATCACTTTGGATATTCGGTATGCCGTTTTTTTCGGGCTACACCAATATCGACATCCATCTCTCTCAATCAGGTCAGCGAGTGGGAGTCGCAACCCTGACACTCTTCTGTTCGAAAAGACTCTCAGTGCGTTCAGCATGTCATTTCGGCCAATTGCAGCTCCCTCTGAATCCGTAGCCATGCCAGCCAATCTGTCAGCTCGTTCATTACTTCTGAATCCTGCGTGCCCAGGGGCAAAAATAAAGATGCTTTATGTGATTCCATGTCTGTACCAGTACCTCCACCTAGTTTAGTTTCTTTCCAGTACTCCAGTTTGTTTCTGTACCAGTACCTCCACCTAGTTTAGTTTCTGTACAGTACTTTCCACTAGTTTAGTTCTGTACCAGTACCTCCACCTAGTTTAGTTTATGTACCTAGTACTCACCTAGTTTAGTTTCTGTACCAGTACCTCCACCTAGTTTAGTTTAGTATTCCATCTGAGTTTAGTTTCTGTACCAGTACCTCCACCTAGTTTAGTTTCACTATTCCTGATTCGACTTCCATGTATGTACCAGTACCTCCACCTAGTTTAGTTTCACTATTCCTGATTCGACTTCCCTGTATGTACCAGTACCTCCACCTAGTTTAGTTTCACTATTCCTGATTCGACTTCCATGTATGTACCAGTACCTCCACCTAGTTTAGTTTCACTATTCCTGATTCGACTTCCATGTATGTACCAGTACCTCCACCTAGTTTAGTTTCACTATTCCTGATTCGACTTCCATGTCTGTACCAGTACCTCCACCTAGTTTAGTTTCACTATTCCTGATTCGACTTCCATGTCTGTACCAGTACCTCCACCTTGTTTAGTTTCACTATTCCTGATTCGACTTCCATGTCTGTACCAGTACCTCCACCTAGTTTAGTTTCACCATTCCTGATTCGACTTCCATGTCTGTACCAGTACCTCCACCTAGTTTAGTTTCACTATTCCTGATTCGACTTCCATGTCTGTACCAGTACCTCCACCTAGATTAGTTTCACTATTCCTGATTCGACTTCCATGTCTGTACCAGTACCTCCACCTAGTTTAGTTTCACTATTCCTGATTCGACTTCCATGTCTGTACCAGTACCTCCACCTAGATTAGTTTCACTATTCCTGATTCGACTTCCATGTCTGTACCAGTACCTCCACCTAGTTTAGTTTCACTATTCCTGATTCGACTTCCATGTCTGTACCAGTACCTCCACCTAGTTTAGTTTCACTATTCCTGATTCGACTTCCATGTCTGTACCAGTACCTCCACCTAGTTTAGTTTCACTATTCCTGATTCGACTTCCATGTCTGTACCAGTACCTCCACCTAGTTTAGTTTCACTATTCCTGATTCGACTTCCATGTCTGTACCAGTACCTCCACCTAGATTAGTTTCACCATTCCTGATTCGACTTTGCATAGCCAGTATATCGGCTGATAAGTACGAATGGGTTAATATAAATGCAGGTGGAACTACTTACAAGACAAGAGGTGTTATGGCAACCATGTAAGTGTAGAGCAGATGAGGTTAATATAAATACAGGTGGAACTACTTACAAGACAAGAGGTGTTATGGCAACCACGTAAGTGTAGAGCGAATGGGTTAATATAAATTCCAGTGGAACTACTTACAAGACAAGAGGTGTTATGGCAACCATGTAAGTGTAGAGCGAATGGGTTAATATAAATACAGGTGGAACTACTTACAAGACAAGAGGTGTTATGGCAACCATGTAAGTGTAGAGCGAATGGGTTAATATAAATTCCAGTGGAACTACTTACAAGACAAGAGGTGTTATGGCAACCATGTAAGTGTAGGCAATAGGTTATATAAATTCAATGGAACTACTTACAAGACAAGAGGTGTTTGGCAACCCGTAGTGTAGAGCCATAGAGTTAATTAAATACAGTGAACTACTTATAGACCAGAAGAGTGTTATGGCAGACCTACGTAAGTGTAGACAATAGTTAATATAAATACGGGTGAACTAGTTAAGCAAGGTGTTATGGCAACCATGTAAGTGTAGAGTCAATGGTTAATATAATACACAGTGGAACTACTATAGACAAGAGGTGTTATGGCAACCATGTTAGTGTAGAGCGATATGGTTAATATAATACAGGTGGAACTACTTCCATGCAAGACACGTGTTTGCATCCTGAGTGTATGGCAGATATAGGTTTATATAAATTCCAGGGGAAACTACTTACAAGACAAGAGTTTATGGCAACCATTGTAGTGTACAGTACCACTAGTTTAGTATAAATCGTGAACTACTTAGCAACAAGTAGCTGTTATGCAACCATGTAAGTGTGAGACCAATAGAGTTAATATAAATCAGGTGGAACTACTTACCAAGACAGAGGTTTATTCGCAACCATGTCGTGTAGCCAATAGAGTTAATATAAATTCGAGTGGACATTCACCAGACAGATGTTGATGCTACCATGTAAGTGTAGCGAATGGGTTATTAAATTCCGGGGAAACTACTTACAAGACAAGAGGTGTTATGCAACCACAGTTGTAGAGCAATAGGTTAATATAATGACAGGTGGAACTACTTACAAGACAATGAGTGTTATGGCAAGCCAGTAAGTGTAGAGCGAATGGGTTAATATAAATACAGGTGGAACTACTTACAAGACAAGAGGTGTTATGGCAACCATGTAAGTGTAGAGCGAATGGGTTAATATAAATACAGGTGGAACTACTTACAAGACAAGAGGTGTTATGGCAACCATGTAAGTGTACAGAATAATGATATAGTTGGTTAGGAAATCAATATTAATACTCACTGTTTACACAAGGAATTTGTCTTTTGTCGTCACACTGCTACCGGGTTGTTGCCCAGTGTCATCACACTGCTACCGGGTTGTTGCCCACTGTCATCACACTGCTACCGGGTTGTTGCCCAGTGTCATCACACTGCTACCGGGCTGTTGACCAGTGTCATCACACTGCTACCGGGCTGTTGCCCAGTGTTGTCACACTGCTACTGGGTTGTTCCAGTGTCGTCACTGCTACCGGTTGTTCCTAGTGTCGTGGTTTTCTGTTTTGTCTTGCCTGTTCTAATACTTGGTATTGTTATTTGCTCTTGGACGATTCTTTATACCATCTAACCATCTTTTTCGTGATCTATCTCTCGTCTTCTTCTCTGATGTTCTTGTAGACTGTAACTTGGGTATGTATCATTCTTTGTGGCCAAACCACTCAATTCGACTGATACTGTGGAGTATGTATCCATTCTTATTAGTGGTCAACCTCTCATTCATGATCTTGAGATGTATCTTTATTAAGTGCCAACCTATTCGACTGTATACTGTGGAGTAGTATCATCTTGTTTAGTGCCACCAATTCGACTGTATCTGAGGGTATGTCCATTCTTATAGGCCACCTCAATTCGACTGTATACTGTGGAGTATGTATCCATTCTTATTAAGTGGCCAAACCACTTAATTCGACTGTATACTGTGGAGTATGTATCCATTCTTATTAAGTGGCAAACCACTCAATCGACTGTATACTGTAGTATGTATCCATTCTTATTAAGTGGCCAAACCTCATCTTGTTTCAATGTAGTTCAAGCACGGTTATGTGCCAACTTTCTTTCTTATGCTGATGTTAGTGACTTTAGTATTTTATACAAGCAACAAATAAACACAGTACTGGTATTAAGAGCTTCCGAAAAACAAATAGACAAACACGGGACTCGAACCACTTACCTAGTCCTTACGACACCAATCGCCTAGCCTAGCAATGCGAGCGTTTTTACGAACACAACCAATGAGCCATTCTAAAAAAATGACTCACGTGGAGTGTCTTTTTCAAACGCTACGTTACAACTAGACACAGGACAATCAGGTAAGGTTCGATTGAACAGTGTTTGCACAAACACATGCTTTAAGCTTATTGTGCTTGTATATATTTGAGACGAGACAATATCATACATACACACATGTATACACATATAACAAACATGCATACATCATTCAAAGTAGCTTCAAATTTATTATAAGATGAGCACAAGTAGTTTTTTTCAAGAACCTCAGAGGAAGCTTGGTAGGGGTTGTGCTCGTAAAACCGCTCGTATTGCTAGGCTAGGTGATTGGTGTCGTAAGGACTAGGGTAAGTGGTTCGAGTCCCGTGTTTGTCTATTTGTTTTTTCGGAAGCTCTTAATACCAGTATCTGTTTATTTGTTGATCATATTCGTTACTTCCGTTGCTTCCTCTGGGGTTCTTGAAAAAAACTCCTTGTGCTTATTTTATACAAGGGAAGATTGCAGTAAAACTATGTACCAATACAAGGGAAGATTGCAGTAAAACTATATACTAATACAAGGGAAGATTGCAGTAAAACTATATACTAATACAAGGGAAGATTGCAGTAAAACTATATACTAATACAAGGGAAGATTGCAGTAAAACTATATACTAATACAAGGGGAAGATTGCAGTAAAAAACTACAGAAGTTGCAGTAAAACTATGTACCAATACAAGGGAAGATTGCAGTAAAACTATATACTAATACAAGGGAAGACTGCAGTAAAACTATGTACCAATACAAGGGAAGACTGCAGCAAAACTATGTACCAATACAAGGGAAGACTGCAGCAAAACTATGTACCAATACAAGGGAAGACTGCAGTAAAACTATATACCAATACAAGGGAAGACTGCAGTAAAACTATGTACCAATACAAGGGAAGATGCAGTAAAACTATGTACCAATACAAGGAAGGATTGCAGTAAAACTATGTACAAATACAAGGAAGATTGAGTAAAACTATGTACAAATACAAGGGAAGACTGGGGTAGAAACTATGTACAAATACAAGGGAAGACTGGGGTAGAAAATATGTACAAATACAAGGGAAGACTGGGGTAGAAACTATGTACAAATACAAGGAAGACTGGGATAAAACTATGTACAAATACAAGGGAAGACTGGGGTAAAAACTATGTACAAATACAAGGGAAGACTGGGGTAAAAACTCTGTACAAATACAAGGGAAGACTGGGGTAAAAACTATGTACAAATACAATGGAAGACTGGGGTAGAAATTATCTTTTAAATGCAAAAAACTAGAAATGTTGAAATAAAAAAAAGTATCAGACAACAAATAAAATAAATATACACACAAAATAGATATATTTAATATACATCATCATTTTACTCACGATACAGTAACTAGATAACTTTCCCATCCCTTCCTTCCTCCCAGACGTGTAACACAGTGACGAGACATAACGTACTACGACGGTAACACTCGGTGAACTGAGACAGCGTCCAGAACGTGTACCACATGTGGACGAGACAGCGTCCAGACGTGTAACACTGTGACGAGACAGGCAGACGTAAATGTAGAGAAGGCAAGATGGTACCAACTCAAATGATAAATCTCATCATAAACTAACCAAATGTCATTTGACAAACTCTCATAAATTCCAACGTCAGAAATGATTTTCACATTTATTCTGAGATTCGTCCTTGGTTCAACCGTCTACTTGGACGGCCAAACTTGTCTGCTATATATAAGTATCATTCTAGGACTGAAACCATTCATCTCTTCTCTGATACATGACAAAATGAAAATCATGATATTTCTTTGACATGACTTGGCCATCAATGTGAATTACGACCCTCTCACGATAGGCGGTAAATTCCATTTAAAACCAGTGCTAAGGTAAATACGCAAAAAACAAGTAACAGTGCAGTTATTATATCCACTAGCAAAGAAGGTTTGGAAAACCTAATCATGACGACCAAGAAACATAGTGAAGACCAGTGACGGCTCGTGATCATTTTTGTTGGTGGGGCCAATCATAAATTTTCGGAAATATCATGGTTTCGGTAGGGTTATATTTTAATGTATAAAATAATAAATACACGTTACACATTTTTCATGGTGGGGCCTGGCCCCACTGGCCCTTAATGACGAGCCGCCACTGGTGAAGACCAACATCTATATTTGAATACACAAAAAACAAAAATCATGTCTACTGACAAAACAAAAGGTTCACCTAACATCCAAGTAAACAATGAAGAACTCCAATGTGTAGAGAGCTACGAATATCTGGGCTCAATAATTAACAATAACGGCGACTTCTCCAAAGAAATCTCAAGAAGATTGGCAATAGCAATCAAGAAGTTAAACTCAGTGAAAAACATGTGGCAAAGCACCAGCAAAATATTAAAATTAAAAATATTGAGAGCATGCATTTTCCCAGTGGCTACTTATGGCTGTGAATCATGGACGATTACACAAAAATTAAGAACGAAAATCCAGTCCTTAAAACTAAATGCTACAGAAAGATCATACGAATACCATGGACAGAAAAAAGAAAGAACACTGATGTCCTGAAAGAACTAAATGTTAAAGAGAATTGGCTGATAAACAACATACTATACAGAAAAGATGCTTTGGTCACATTAAGCGCCACGATGGCCTGGAAAGAACAATATTAGAGGGCAGGGTCCCAGGACGCAGAGGCAGACCAAGAAGAAGATGGCTACAAGATATTTAAAAAACCATGAATATGACCATCGACGAAGTGGGTGAACTGGCAAGAGACAGAGTGAATTTCAGATGTGCTGCAAAGAGAGCAACGTCCTATAAAGGATACGCACCTTGATGATGATGTGACTTGGGTTGTGAACGAACTCACTACTGCTAAGGCAGGCACAGACAACCACGTCTGATACATAGACAACCATGTTTAAGTGTAAGAATCAAGATATTATTTGCCGGAAATAATCATAGGACAAATGGCGCCAATTTTAATATACAAACATGTCATCATGAGCACTAAAAGATCATTGTACAACACAATCTGTCTCTAAACATTATGCTACCAGTGCCATACCTGGATGCTGACAACAAATGTTAGAAGAAAATTAGTCACGACAGAGATGAAGCGTCTACCCGGAATGTTGGGAGTGACAAGAAGAGACCGGCTGAGAAATGAAGACATCAGGAAAAAGTGGGTACAACATCAGAACTAAACTTCATCAAGAAAGAACAAATGAAATGATTCGGCCACATAAGCAGATTATCAACAGACAGTGCACCACAGAGAGCAATACTATTCCCATATAATGGATACAAAGCAAAAGACCGTCCATGCAAAATGTGGAATACAGAGGTGTCGAAAAACACTATTTATAAAAGCAGACGAAAAGCACACAAAAGTCCCGTTTTAGTTGCTACAAAGTTAAGTTGAATGTAATGTTGCTACAAAGTTGGGCAGTATGTAATGTTATTACAAAGTTACGTTGTTTGTAATGTTGCTACACAGATGTTGTATCTAATGTTGCTACACGGTTAGGCTGTGTGTAATGTTGCTACAATGTTAGGTTGTGAGTAAAATATGCTACAAAGTTAGGTTGAGTGTAATGTTGCTACAAAGTTAGTTGTGAGTTATGTTGCTACAAGTTAGTTGTATGCAATGTTGCTACAAAGTTAGTTGTATGAATGTTGCTACAAAGTTAGGTTGTGAGTTATGTTGCTACAAAGTTAGGTTGTATGTAATGTTTTACAAAGTTGTTGTATGTAATGTTGTTACAAGTTGTTGTATGCAATGTTGCTACAAAGTTAGGTTGTATGCAATGTTGCTACAAAGTTAGATTGAATGCAATGTTGTTACAAAGTTAGGTTGTATGTAATGTTGCTACAAAGTTAGATTGAATGTAATGTTGCTACAAAGTTAGTTGAATGTAATGTTGCTACAAAGTTAGTTGTATGTAATGTTGCTACAAAGTATAGTTGATGTAATGTTGCTCAAAGTTAGTTGTATGTAATGTTGCTACAAAGTTAAGTTGAATGTAATGTTGCTACAAAGTTAGATTGTATGTAATGTTGCTACAAAGTTAAGTTGAATGTAATGTTGCTACAAAGTTAGATTGTATGTAATGTTGCTACAAAGTTAGTTGAATGTAATGTTGCTACAAAGTTAGATTGATGTAATGTTGCTACAAGTTAGTTGATGTAATGTTTAGTTAGGTTGACTGTAATGTTTAAAGTTAGTTGACTGCAATGTTGCTACAAAGAAAGCTTGCAACTCAATGATAATTGTTAACGTTAACGTAGACAAGCTACGCTGCAACCAAGATGAATTGTCTAACGTTAAACGTAGACAAGCTACGCCGCAACCAAGATGAATTGTCTAACGTTAAACGTAGACAAGCTACGCCGCAACCAATATGAATTGTCTAACGTTAAACGTAGACAAGCTACGCCGCAACCAAGATGAATTGTCTAACGTTAAACGTAGACAAGCTACGCCGCAACCAAGATGAATTGTCTAACGTTAAACGTAGACAACTACGCCCAACCAAGATGAATTGTCAAGGCGTTAAACGTATGAGATCGGTTGTTATAGATATTGTAACAGCCATTATCACGCATTGTGAAAGAGATTTCTGTGTTAGAAGATCACTTGTAACATCTACCTGTCTCCACGATGTCTTTCATATCGAAAGCAATAACAATAGGTGTTTCTGTGGTTTTTTTTTTTAGTTATGTTATGTATTCTGTGATTTCAAGCGTAACCGACTGGCGTATACGATCATGTGTGTGCTGTTCTTGAGATTGCATGTTTCAGTTTCAGTTTGAAATATCTTCATTGCACTCCGGACATGTCCATAGGTGATCCAATCTCCGTCACAATATCTCCAACAGCGTCCAACGACTGTTAGTTTCAGTTCGATTTTGATTGATGAGCCTGCTCATATACATGTTATGCTGTTCTTTTCTTGCTACTACAATCTTCAATCCCAGCTCTTGCAATCTAGTAGTTGATGTCGATTGGGTGAAATGAAAATCTTTCCGTTTCATTTACTGTAATGGTGCATTTAGTCGGATTTTGCTTTTTTATATAATCATAACTTCTGTCTTTTTAATATTCAGTCTTAGTCGTTTGTTGTTACTTTCTGTCAGCACCTTATCAATTACTTTCTGTCATCACCTTATCAATTACTTTCTGTCATCACCTTATCAATTACTTTCTGTCATCACCTTATCAATTACTTTCTATCATCACCTTATCAATTACTTTCTATCATCACCTTATCAATTACTTTCTATCACCACCTTATCAATTACTTTCTATCATCACCTTATCAATTACTTTCTATCACCACCTTATCAATTACTTTCTATCATCACCTTATCAATTATTTTCTATCACCACTTACAATTACTTTCTGTCATCACCTTATCAATTACTTTCTGTCATCACCTTATCAATTACTTTCTATCATCACCTTATCAATTACTTTCTATCACCACCTTATCAATTACTTTTTATCATCACCTTATCAATTACTTTCTGTCATCACCTTATCAATTACTTTCTGTCCCCACCAGGGCGGCTCGTCATTAAGGGCCAGTGGGGCCAGGCCCCACCAAAAATATTGAGTAACCTGTACTTATTATTTCAGACATTATTTGTTTATAATTATTACTTTCAACAGGATACTGATTAGCTTTGAAAGTTGATATATAGCGCTAAAATATCACACACATTCTGAAATCTAAAATTCAACATATTTTTCCTCCAATTAGTATACACCCATGGTCATTAGGGGCCAGTAAGAACAGACCTACCAAACCAACAATAATTAACGTGTACTTATTATTTTTTTAAAATTGTATTCGTAATTATTATAGTTAACTTGACACTGATTAACTTTGAAAGTTTAATATCTAACACTAAAATATAAATATTATATCATAATAATATAGCAATCATAATAATGTATAAACATTATTATTTAAAAAACTATTATAAAACTATTATAAAACTATTATCTCCAATTCAGCTTATCTCTATAACGCTTGACATATATATCAGCGCACTACGTTTTATCGGGTCGTTTTACAATTCTCTACTGACGATGTAACATTGCGACCTATGACATTTGACCGCTACCTTTAATAATAATTGCCAAAACAATTTATGTCATTTTATTCACCGGAAGCTAAGTTCCTACTCGATCAACCAATTAACAGTTAAACGACGACTCTTGATTAAATAGTACTTTGTATAATTGTCGATTGAATCAAAAATTATATATAAAATAGTAGAAAAGGATATGCATTAATAGAAATATGTAACTAACTATTATTATAATCGTTAACGGTAATCGTCCGTTTCGTATTCAATGTACATATGTCTTCTACAACGCACACTCGTTTGCGATTGACAAGCTGTGACCTACTTTTGAAGTTGTGGCTTACTCGAAATTCAAATTGAATCAAGTGGATTATTTATTACGAATCCGTTTCCTTCGTTAAAGATAAAAAGTTTGAAATTAATAATTAGGTGCACATCACAAATAGCTTTGTATATGTGCAACAAGATGGTCAAGAAAGAGGACTTTCAATAATAAGTGGTTTAGTAAAAATCGTGGTTAACTGTCATGAAGAAAAGCACAGTTTTTTGTTTTTATTTTTTCTATTTCATGGTAAGGACTTGTCACACGTAGGTTGTAGGGATCTCTTTTGTACCTTAGTTATTTGTATTACTTTATTTTTGTAACCCCAAATTTGAGTTTTCACCATATTGCCTATAGTGCGTGGGCAGAGTGCCCGGCTTTCTGCAATGAAGCTGGAATTATGTTGACCATTGATTCAGGAGGAAGTATACTCTTACTCGCACTCTACTTTTACTTCTTACATTTGCTTTGCATTATGCAACTTTTTTCATTAGACATCAGCAAAGATGCGTGCATTCACTATATTTAGGACCCAAGAGGCTGTCTGCTATTACCTATACCAGAGTAGCTTCTCCGATCTTTACCCACTTAGCCAGACATGATCGTCGTCTTTTCAGGGTCACCACGAGGAGGTGGGTAGGGTCTTGATCAGTGCCAGCTCACTTACCCTCGCATACGTTTGTCCCGTTTGTTATTTGCGCAGCAGCGCAAATCATTATAGTACAGGAATAACTTCGCGGAATAGACTTCTTCTTCTTCAATGACCAGCGACGCATTGAACTTTTGCCCTTCGACCCAATAGGCAAATAATAGTCAATACTAAAATATAAACCTGCACCAAAACCTATGATTTTTCTGAAATTTGTTCTGGCCCACCACCAAAATGACCACGAGCCGCCACTGGTCACCACCTTATCAATTACACTCTGTCACCACCTTATCAATTACTTTCTGTCACCACCTTATCAATTACTTTCTGTCACCACCTTATCAGTTAGTTTCTGTCACCACCTTATCAATTACTTTCTGTCACCACCTTATCAGTTAGTTTCTGGAGCTCTATTTCATTTCAACGTAACTTTCAATATTCTTCTCCCGCTTTCTATATTATAATTTCTTAATCCAAATGAGAGCACTGGGGCGCTAAGCTAAAACGTCCCCTACAAAATAGTTTCCCCATCGTCAATTGAGCAGTCTATAAAACCGGTATCTGTTCTAACCTGTCACCTCTGTAAACTGTGTCAAGGACTTGAGTCTGTGACGCTAATGGAGTCTGATTTCTTTGAAAGTAGTTACTTGGTCTATTTACCAAGCATTGTCGTATTCAATACCACCATTTCAATGACTACCTAAGCAATAATTATACTACCGATACTAATGGCAGTCGTTATTTCTATAGCCTGCAAGTGTCCTTAGCTTTTGTCCACGATTTGACGAGTTCGCTTGTCATCAAGGCACCAAAGACTTCCTAAATGTTGACTAATGTATTCATCTTAGTCTTGTATTTTGTCCACTTGAAAGACAATTAAAATAGTTAGCAATAGCGGGTGGATGGGATACATTTGAAATCGTTGCATTCTCGTATGATGGTAGTGAGAAATAAGAATATTCTGAGTTCTCACAAACTTTTTCAAATATATTTTTAAAACTAGTAAATAAGGACGTATGGCATATGGGTGTGAAACATGGACATTTAATAAGGCAGTGGAAGACCATATATGTGCTTGTGAATATAAGTGTTACAGAAGAGTCATCCGCATATCATGGGCAGAGAAGAGAACAAATAGATCTATTCAGAAAGAACTCAAAATCAAAGAAAACTGCAAATAAGAATGAGAAAATTGAATTATTTTGGACATATCAAGAGACACGAAGAGCTGGAGAAGACCATCATGAAAAGAGGTATCCAGGAGAAGAGGAGAAGAGGAAGACCACGGAGAACATGGATTGAGGACTGATAGTTTTAGCATGACGACTGCAGAGGCGGGACATCTGGCATACAAGGGAGAGAAATTCATAAGAACTGTTGAGATGGCATAGTTCTGTCAGGACAAGCTATTTGATGATGTCAGGACAAGCTATTTGATGATGTCAGGACAAGCTATTTGATGATGTCAGGACAAGCTATTTGATGATGTCAGGACAAGCTATTTGATGATGTCAGGACAAGCTATTTGATGATGTCAGGACAAGCTATTTGATGATGTCAGGACAAGCTATTTGATGATGTCAGGACAAGCTATTTGATGATGTCAGGACAAGCTATTTGATGATGTCAGGACAAGCTATTTGATGATGTCAGGACAAGCTATTTGATGATGTCAGGACAAGCTATTTGATGATGTCAGGACAAGCTATTTGATGATGTCAGGACAAGCTATTTGATGATGTCAGGACAAGCTATTTGATGATGTCAGGACAAACTATTTGATGATGTCAGGACAAGCTATTTGATGATGTCAGGACAAGCTATTTGATGATGTCAGGACAAGCTATTTGATGATGTCAGGACAAGCTATTTGATGATGTCAGGACAAGCTATTTGATGATGTCAGGACAAGCTATTTGATGATGTCAGGACAAGCTATTTGATGATGTCAGGACAAGCTATTTGATGATGTCAGGACAAACTATTTGATGATGTCAGGACAAGCTATTTGATGATGTCAGGACAAGCTATTTGATGATGTCAGGACAAACTATTTGATGATGTCAGGACAAAGCTATTTGATGATGTCAGGACAAGCTATTTGATGATGTCAGGACAAGCTATTTGATGATGTCAGGACAAGCTATTTGATGATGTCAGGACAAACTATTTGATGATGTCAGGACAAGCTATTTGATGATGTCAGGACAAACTATTTGATGATGTCAGGACAAGCTATTTGATGATGTCAGGACAAACTATTTGATGATGTCAGGACAAGCTATTTGATGATGTCAGGACAAACTATTTGATGATGTCAGGACAAGCTATTTGATGATGTCAGGACAAGCTATTTGATGATGTCAGGACAAACTATTTGATGATGTCAGGACAAGCTATTTGATGATGTCAGGACAAGCTATTTGATGATGTCAGGACAAGCTATTTGATGATGTCAGGACAAGCTATTTGATGATGTCAGGACAAGCTATTTGATGATGTCAGGACAAGCTATTTGATGATGTCAGGACAAGCTATTTGATGATGTCAGGACAAGCTATTTGATGATGTCAGGACAAGCTATTTGATGATGTCAGGACAAACTATTTGATGATGTCAGGACAAACTATTTGATGATGTCAGGACAAACTATTTGATGATGTCAGGACAAGCTATTTGATGAATGATGAAATAAGAGTTGTAAGAACTCAGGGAAGCAACGAAGCCAATGGATGTGGTATATAACAAGCCAGTGACCAAGTATTTATGGACATCCTAGGAACAAAATGTTATCCAACAGGATTCGAACCAGAAATCTGTATTTCTGACTGCACTTATTGCTTAGCCCTGTCGCCCGTGTGTTGCCGGGGCTCTCAAGGGAGCAAAGAATAGTAACATTGTGACCTACAAGGCATGTCGTAAGAGGCGCCTATAATAGAAACCTAAGGAAGGTATCTAGTAAATAAAAGCATCGCAGAAATCGGATGTGCTGGTCTTCTTGTAGGCGCATAACTGGCACAACATACAATCGTTCTTAGGCTCGGATCACATACAAATCACAAAGAGGGATTTAACAAGTGGTCAATATGGAGCGTTCGAAGAAGAAGATGTTTAGCCCTGCAGACGAGCAGTTCTCATGCAACAGCCATCTAGATCTACTAGGGTTTCAGTTCTGTTTTTGAAAAAAAAAAATTCGTAGTGTCTAAATACTTCACATTTAATAAAGTATTCCGTAGTGTCTAAATACTTCACATTTAATAAAGTTTTCCGTAGTGTCTAAATACTTCACATATAATAAAGTTTTCCGTAGTGTTTAAATACTTCACATTTAATAAAGTTTTCCGTAGTGTTTAAATACTTCACATTTAATAAAGTTTTCCGTAACGGTTTCAGACCTTAGGGTATGTAGTGCCTTTAACTTCACATTTCTAAAACTAAGTGAGTAGAAGGTTTAACTTCACATTTCTAAAACTAAGTGAGTAGAAGGTTTAACTTCACATTTCTAAAACTAAGTGAGTAGAAGGTTTAACTTCACATTTCTAAAACTAAGTGAGTAGAAGGTTTAACTTCACATTTCTAAAACTAAGTGAGTAGAAGGTTTAACTTCACATTTCTAAAACTAAGTGAGTAGAAGGTTTAACTTCACATTTCTAAAACTAAGTGAGTAGAAGGTTTAACTTCACATTTCTAAAACTAAGTGAGTAGGAGGTTTAACTTCACATTTCTAAAACTAAGTGAGTAGAAGGTTTAACTTCACATTTCTAAAACTAAGTGAGTAGGAGGTTTAACTTCACATTTCTAAAACTAAGTGAGTAGGAGGTTTAACTTCACATTTCTAAAACTAAGTGAGTAGAAGGTTTAACTTCACATTTCTAAAACTAAGTGAGTAGGAGGTTTAACTTCACATTTCTAAAACTAAGTGAGATGGATGTTACTTCACATTTCTAAAACTAGTGAGGAAGGTTTAACTGCACATTTCAAAACAAGTTTAGGTAGGTTTAACTTCACATCTAAAATAAGTAGAGAAGGTTTAACTCAATGTCTAAACTAAGTGAGTAGAAGGTTTAACTCACATTTCTAAAACTAGAGTAGGAGGTTTAACTTCCATTTCTAAAACTAATAGTAGAAGGTTTAACTTCAATTTCTAAAATAAGTAGTGAGTTTAACTTCACATTTCTAAAACTAAGTGAGTAGGAGGTTTAACTGCACATTTCTAAAACTAAGTGAGTAGGAGGTTTAACTTCACATTTCTAAAACTAAGTGAGTAGGAGGTTTAACTTCACATTTCTAAAACTAAGTGAGTAGAAGGTTTAACTTCACATTTCTAAAACTAAGTGAGTAGGAGGTTTAACTTCACATTTCTAAAACTAAGTGAGTAGAAGGTTTAACTTCACATTTCTAAAACTAAGTGAGTAGAAGGTTTAACTTCACATTTCTAAAACTAAGTGAGTAGAAGGTTTAACTTCACATTTCTAAAACTAAGTGAGTAGGAGGTTTAACTTCACATTTCTAAAACTAAGTGAGTAGAAGGTTTAACTTCACATTTAAAACTAAGTGAGTAGGAGGTTTAACTCACATTTCTAAAACTAAGTGAGTGGAGGTTTAACTCATCTAAAACTAAGTGAGTAGGAGGTTTAACTTCACATTTCTAAAACTAAGTGAGTAGGAAGTTTAACTTCACATTTCTAAAACTAAGTGAGTAGAAGGTTTAACTTCACATTTCTAAAACTAAGTGAGTAGGAGGTTTAACTTCACATTTCTAAAACTAAGTGAGTAGGAGGTTTAACTTCACATTTCTAAAACTAAGTGAGTAGGAGGTTTAACTTCACATTTCTAAAACTAAGTGAGTAGAAGGTTTAACCATTTAACAAGAGGGAGTTTAACATTTCTAAAACTAAGTGAGTAGGAGGTTTAACTTCACATTTCTAAAACTAAGTGAGTAGAAGGTTTAACTTCACATTTCTAAAACTAAGTGAGTAGAAGGTTTAACTTCACATTTCTAAAACTAAGTGAGTAGGAAGTTTAACTTCACATTTCTAAAACTAAGTGAGTAGAAGGTTTAACTTCACATTTCTAAAACTAAGTGAGTAGGAGGTAATATCTCCAATTCCTGGGATCAAAGAAATAACCTTCATTTTTGTCCCTGGACACGCAGGAGTCAGGGGTAATGAACGAGCTGACAGATTGGCTGGTATGGCCACAGTATCCGAGGGGCTGCAATGGACCGAAATGATATTCTTAACGCACTGCGAGTCTTCTCGAACAGAAGAGTTTCAGGGTTGCGAGTCCCACTAGCTGACCAGATTGAGAGAGATGGGTGTCGTAAAGAACGGCATACCAAATATGCAAAGAGACTGATTAATCAACATTGGACTGGTGTGTTTTGCTCCATGGACGCTGCTGGATTTGCTGAGGCGGAGATCAGAGTACCTATGGACATGTCCGGAGTGCTATAATGATAGTCCTCTGATAACTGATCTCCAATTCCTTTCTTCACTCGTGGAACGTCAAGTGTGAGATTGAACGTGGTCCCCGGCAGCATAAGGCCGACATGCTCAGATGGGAAAACCAAAATTTCTGCCTAATGGGGGCTGGTTTTTATAAGTGTTTGATGCCCGTCTGCCCATTGTGTTCTTAGCGCGTTGGACTACGGGTGACAAGCTCCCTGTGAGTGCGGGTTCAATTCCGAGAACTGGCAGAAAAACCACAGGTTCCCCAGATTTACGGTGTTCGTGGCACCGAACCGAAGGGTTACGATGTCCACGGTACCGATCCGAAGAGCTGAAAGCTCAAGTGCTTCTGGGTAGGTAAAAAAAAGATAAGTATTTAATAGAACACTGTAATGTTGTCATCAATTTGACACAATTCTATGAGTCGGTGATAATTTATTGATAACAAAAACAAGTTAATAATACTGATATTCCTTAGTGTTCAACTGAATTTGTTACATAATATAACCTTGATTTAATGTGTGTGTTGTTTTTAAAATGAGGTATGCATACTAATGAGTCATGGACAATGAACACACAGATCGAAAAATCTCTGAGGGCCACAGAAATGTGGTTTTATAGAAGAATGATGAGAATCCATGGACTGCTAAAATGACTAATGTTGAGGTGCTGAATGAGATCAAGACACAGAGAAGCTTATCATCAATATAAGAAAGAGACAGTCATCATTTTTCGGGCATGTGATGAGGAGGGGAGGTTTAAAACCCATTGTGACAACCGGTAAAATCGTGGTTAGAGGAGACAGAGGAAGACAGAGAGAGAATATTGTTGATAGCCTGACTTCATGGCACGGTAAATCGTCAACATCTGAGTTGATAGCATACACCAACGATAGAGATTTGTGGAGATCCATGATCGCCTACGCCAGCCGGCACAGCACCTGATGATGATGCATGCTAATAGTTCCCATACCTGTCAACTCCTGACTATGTCTATACCAGGCATCTCATCGTCAAAGACTATGTCTATATACCAGGCATCTCACATCGTCTAAAGACTATGTCTATATACCAGGCATCTCCATCGTCAAAGACTATGTCTATATACCAGGCATCACACATCGTCTAAAGAACAAACAACAATTGCAGAAGGGGTAGGAAGGTAAAAGTAAACGAAGAAGGCAAAACATTTTCAGTCATCCATGCAGCCTCGTGACCCTCCTTTGTTAAAAAAATGATCTAGAATCGCCGCCGATGTGATATTTGAAACATGAAGAGAACTAATCAGGTTCCCAGCATGATGTTGCTACATACAAGCCACAAGTTAATATATGGATTTACTGAAACGCCCGTGTTTGCGGGAACCGTATTGTCTCTACACAATAGCAGACCCTGGCATTGAGAAAACCTCTCTTAAACAGAAGACGCGGAAGCCAGGATCGGCTATATAAGTAGCAAGTACTACAAGGGTTAAATTAGAACTCTCGTCATTTTGACGAGAACGTATTGTGGAGACTTTGAAATGGTGTTGAGAATGGTATTGACATCATCTTGCTATACACTCGGTTTGAAAAGTCTCACGGAAACAAATGTGATACCATTCCCAGGTCACCAGGAGGGAGTCCTTAAGTGTTGAAGTTACTAAACTACCAGCGGGTCATTATACTCTAGTTAAGTAAACTGTATGCACAGGTGAGAGGTCACAACAGGAGGAGGTTAGAGGTCATAACAGTGAGAGCCATTCGAGTGTAGATTGCTATAAGTGGGACATGGCTCGCTCGCTCTCTCTCTCTCTCTGTCACTCTCTTGTCGCACTAGAAAGGTCTGGGAAACATTGGTGAAGATGACATCCACTTCATCTATTGAAAACGGAGGATGTCGTTGCAAGTACCCATGATGATGATGATACTCTTGATCTCGGCATGTTCCGAGTTTGTTATTCTTTACTTTTCCCCTCTCTTTCCATTCCCGAACAATCTTGATTATCTGATTCTTATTCTTTTCATAATCTTTCCATTATATTCCCGAACAATCTTGATTGTCTGATTCTTATTCTTTTCATAATCTTTCCATTATATTCCCGAACAATCTTGATTGTCTGATTCTTATTCTTTTCATAATCTTTCCATTATATTCCCGAACAATCTTGATTGTCTGATTCTTATTCTTTTCATAATCTTTCCATTATATTCCCGAACAATCTTGATTGTCTGATTCTTATTGTTTTGATAAGATTTTTTATTGTATATATCTGTTTTAAAACCTTATCATTTTGGCCCATGTGGTACCAGGGCCCACAAGTGAAGCAAATAATAGTACCACTGCAACCTACAAGGCATGTCGTAAGAGGCGACTAATGTAGGACTTAGGAAAGCTACCCTAGTAAATACAAAACATTACAGAATTATGATGTGCTGGCTTATTTGTTGGCGCATAACTGGCAGAACGTACACTCTCTCTTAGTCTCAGATCACATACAAATCACATAGATTGGTTAGCACATAGATTGGTTAGCACATAGATTGGTTAACACATAGATTGGTTAGCACATAGATTGGTTAGCACATAGATTGGTTAGCACATAGATTGGTTAGCACATAGATTGGTTATCACATAGATTGGTTAGCACATAGATTGGTTAGCACATAGATTGGTTAGCACATAGATTGGTTAGCACATAGATTGGTTAGCACATAGATTGGTTAGCACATAGATTGGTTAGCATATGATTGGTTAGACATAGATTGGTTAGCACATAGATTGGTTAGCACATAGATTGGTTAGCACATAGATTGGTTAGCACATAGATTGGTTAGCACATAGATTGGTTAGCACATAGATTGGTTAGCACATAGATTGGTTAGCACATAGATTGGTTAGCACATAGAGTTGCTAGTTGGTTAGCACATAGATTGGTTAGCACATAGATTGGTTAGCAAGTGATCAACATTGAGAGTTCAAAGAAGAAGAAGAAGAAGAAGAAAGTTCATCATTTAATTTCTTCGCTGTTCATATAGTTTTCATAATTCTTATGTCAAACCAAATCTATGTTTACTTTCAGAGATCTTATTATATATGATTCTTATGTCAAACCAAATCTATGTTTACTTTCAGAGATCTTATTATATATGATTCTTATGTCAAACCAAATCTATGTTTACTTTCAGAGATCTTATTATATATGATTCTTATGTCAAACCAAATCTATGTTTACTTTCAGAGATCTTATTATATATGATTCTTATGTCAAACCAAATCTATGTTCACTTTCAGAGATCTTATTATATATGATTCTTATGTCAACCAAATCTATATTTACATGAGATCTTAAATATGATTCTTATTATTTAAAAAAAAGTTACTTCATGAATCTTATATATATGATTTATGTCTTAAACAAACTATGTTCACTTTCAGAGATCTTATTATATAAGATTCTTTGTCAAACCAAATATATGTTTACTTTCAGAGATCTTATTATATATGATTCTTATGTCAAACCAAATCTATGTTTGCTTTCAGAGATCTTATTGATTGCCTGTTCATTGTCCATGATTCGTTGTCATACATAAGTATTGGGTCAATATAGCACTGCAGTACTCGCTTCCACAACATTACATGTCGTTAATAAATATTTCTTTCAGAAATAAGAAAATTACAGCTTCATTTCTACATACACTTCTTCATCAAATTTTTTGTTCTTAGTAAAAAACTTGTTTTTTTAGAACTTTTATTTGACAGAAACCCTCTTTTTTCTTTAGAGATCTTTTTTGTTCTTAGAAACCTTTTTTTTTCAGAACTTTTTTTGTTCTTATAAACTTTTTTTTTAGAAACTTTTTTTGTTCTTAGTAAACCCTTATTTTTACTTTCAGAGATTTTTTTTTGTTCTTAGTAAACCCTTTTTTACCAGAACTTTTTTTTCTTAGTAAACTTTTTTCTTTAGAACTTTTTAGGCCCTTTGCCCTTTGGTTTGAACTTTTGTCTTGAGAGACTTTTCTATAAATTGTCTTGATAAATTTTTCTTAAAATTTTTTTCCTAAAATTTTCTTAAAAAAATTTGCTTATAAACCCTTTTCTTAAAATTTGTTTTGAGGAATTTTGTTTTGAGTAGAATTTTGTCTTGAGAGAATTTTGTCTTAAAAGGAACTTTGTTTTAAGGGGAATTTTGTCGGAGAACTTTGTCATAAACTTTTCAAATAGCTTGTCTTGGGAACTTTTCTTATAAATTTGTCTTGGAGAACTTTGTCTTAAACTTTTCAAAATTTTGTCTTGGAGAACTTTGTCTTTAAACTTTTCAAAATTTTGTCTTGAGTAAAATTTGTTTATAACTTTTCTTATAGCTTTGTCTTGAGTAACTTTCTTTAAACTTTTCTTAGTGTTTTGAGGGAACTTTGTCATAACCCTTTTCAAAGGGTTTTGTCTTGAGAAAACTTTGTCTTAAACTTTTTTTTAAAATTTGTCTTGAAAGAATTTTGTCACCCTAAACTTCATCAAATAGTTGTCTTGAGAGAACTTTTCACCTAACACTTCATCAAATGTTTGTCTTGAAAAAGAACTTTGTCCCCTAACACTTCATAAAATAGCTTGTCTTAGAAACTTTGTCCCCTAACACTTCATCAAATAGCTTGTCGGCAGAATTTTGTCCCCCCTAACACTTCATCAAATAGCTTGTTTGACAGAACTTTGTCCCCCTAAACCATCAAATAGCTTGTCTTGACGAACTTTGTCCCCCTAACACTTCATAAAAAAATTTTTCTTGACAAATTTTGTCCCCCTCCTTCTTCAAATAGTTTGTCATAACAGAACTTTGTCCTCAAACTTCATCAAATAGCTTGTCTTGAGAGAATTTTCCCCTAACACTTCATCAAATAGCTTGTTTTGAGCGAACTTTCCCCCCTAACACTTCATCAAATGCTTGTCTTGAGCGAACTTTTCCCCCAAACTTCTCAAATTTGTCGACAGAATTTTGCCCTTAACACTTCATCAAATGGTTGTCTTGAGAAACTTTGTCCCCTAAACTTCATCAAATAGCTTGTCTTGAGCAGTTTGTCACCCTACTTCATAAATAGCTTGTCTTGAGCAGAATTTTGTCACCCTAACATTTCCCAAATGTTTGTTTTGAAAGAATTTTGTCCTCAAAATTTTATCAAATGTTTCCGAGAGAACTTTGTCACCCAAACTTCATCAAATGCGTCTTAGCAGAATTTTGTCACCCTAACACTTCATAAAAATAGTTGTCTTAGCAGAACTTTGTCACCTAACACTTCTTCAAATATTTGTCTTGACAGAACTTTGTCACTCTAAACTTCATCAAATAGTTTGTTTGAGCAGAATTTTTTGTCCCCCTAAACTTCATCAAATCGTCTTGAGGAACTTGTCCCCTAACACTTATCAAATAGCTTGTTTGAGCAGAACTTTGTCCCCCTAACACTTCTTCAAATAGTTTGTCTTAAACAGAACTTTGTCACCTAACACTTCACAAATGTTTGTCTTGACAGAACTTTGTCCCCCCTAACACTTCATCAAATAGCTTGTCTTGAGCAGAACTTTTCACTAAACTTATCAAATAGTTTGTCTTGAGCAGAACTTTGTCCCTAACACTTCTCAAATAGTTTGTCTTGAGCAGAATTTTGTCACCCTAACACTTCATCATAAAACTTGTCTTGAGCAGAACTTTTCCCCCTAACACTTCATCAAATGCTTGTCTTGAGCAGAACTTTGCCCCCTCACTTCATCAAATGTTTTCTTGAGCAGCTTTGTCACCCTAACACTTCATCAAATGCTTGTCTTGAGCAAAATTTTTTCACCCTAACACTTCATCAAATGCTTGTCTTGAACAGACTTTGTCCCCCTAACACCACAAATAGCTTGTCTTGAGCAGAATTTTGTCACCCTAACACTTCATCAAATAGCTTGTCTTGAGCAAAATTTTGTCCCCCAAACCCTTTTTCCCAAAATAGTTTGTCTTGAGCAGAACTTTGTCCCCCTAACACTTCATCAAAATAGCTTGTCTTAGCAGAACTTTGTCCCCCTAACACTTCATCAAAAAAATGTCTTGACAGAATTTTGTCCCCCTAACACTTCACAAAATGTTGTCTTGAGCAGAACTTTGTCACCCTCCCTTCATCAAATGCTTGTCTTAGCAGAACTTTGTCACCTAACACTTCTCAAATAGCTTGTCTTAACAGAACTTTCCCCCTAACACTTCATCAAATAGCTTGTCTTGGGAACTTTGTCACCCTAACACTTCATAAAAAAAATTTGCGAGCAGAATTTTGTCCCCCTAACACTTCATAAAATGCTTGTCTTGAAAAATTTGTCACTAACACTTCATCAAATGTTTGTCTTGAGCAGAACTTTGTCACCCTAACACTTCTCAAAAGCTTGTCTTAAACGAACTTTGTCACTCCTTTAAAAACCTTCAAATCAAAATTTTTCTTGGCAAAACTTTGTCCCCCTAACACTTCATAAAAGTTTCTTAGCAAACTTGTCCCCCTAACATTTCCCATCAAATAGCTTGTCTTAGGGAACTTTGTCACCAAAATTTCATCAAATAGTTTGTCTTGACAGAACTTTGTCCCCCTAACCTTCATCGCTTTTTTGAGAAACTTTGTCCCCTAACACTTCATAAAAAGTTTGTTTTGAAGAACTTTTCACCTAACACTTCATCAAATGTTGTTTTTGACAGAACTTTGTCACCCTAACACTTCTCAAATGTTTGTTTGAGAGAATTTTGTCACCCTAAACTTCAAATGGTTGTCTTGAGCAGAACTTTGTCCCCCTAACACTTCATAAAAAGCTTGTCTATGGGCAGAACTTTTCACCAACACTTCATCAAATGTTTTCCCGACAGAACTTTGTCCCTAACACTTCATCAAATAGTTGTCTTGAGCAGAACTTTGTCACCTAACATTCATCAAATTTTTGTCTTGAACAGAACTTTGTCACCTAACCTTCATCAAATTTTTGTCTTGAGCAGAACTTTGTCACTAACACTTCTTCAAATAGTTTGTTTTGAGCAGAACTTTGTCACCTTACACTTCATCAAATGGCTTGCTTGACAGAACTTTGTCACCTAACACTTCATCAAATAGCTTGTCTGAAGCAGAACTTTTCACCTAACACTTCATCAAATAGTTTGTCTTGACAGAACTTTGTCCCCTAACACTTCATCAAATGTTGTCTTATTTAGAACTTTGTCACCCTAACACTTCATCAAATAGTTTGTCTTGAACAGAACTTTGTCCCCTTAACACTTATCAAATAAAGTTTGTCTTGAGCAGAATTTGTCACCTAACATTCATCAAATAAAGCTTGTCTTGACAGAATTTTGTCACTAACACTTCATCAAATAGTTTGTCTTGACAGAACTTTGTCACCTAACACTTCATCAAAAAAACTTGTCTTGAGCAGCTTTGTCACCTAACACTTCATCAAATGTTTGTCTTGAGCAGAACTTTGTCACCTAACACTTCATCAAAAGCTTGTCTTGAACAGAACTTTGTCCCCCCTAACACTTCATCAAATAGCTTGTCTTGAACAGAACTTTGTCAACCTAACACTTCATCAAATAGCTTGTCTTGAGCAGAACTTTGTCAACCTAACACTTCATCAAATAGCTTGTCTTGAACAGAACTTTGTCACCCTAACACTTCATCAAATAGTTTGTCTTGAACAGAACTTTGTCACCTAACACTTCATCATCAAATAGCTTGTCTTGAGCAGAACTTTGTCCCCCTAACACTTCATCAAATAGTTTGTCTTGAGCAGAACTTTGTCAACCTAACACTTCATCAAATAGCTTGTCTTGAACAGAACTTTGTCACCCTAACACATCATCAAATAGCTTGTCTTGAGCAGAACTTTGTCACCTAACACTTCATCAAATAGTTGTCTTAAACAGAACTTTTCACCTAACACTTCATCAAATAGCTTGTCTTAAACAGAACTTTGTCACCCTAACACTTCATCAAAATAGTTTGTCTTAAACAGAACTTTGTCACCCTAACATTTCCCATCAAATAGTTTGTCTTGAGCAAAAATTTGTCACCCTAAACTTCATCAAAATAGTTTGTCTTGAGCAGAACTTTGTCACCCTAACATTTCCCATCAAATAGCTTGTCTTAAGCAGAACTTTGTCACCCTAACACTTCATCAAATAGCTTTTCTTGAGCAGAACTTTGTCACCTAACACTTCATCATCAAATAGTTTGTCTTGAGCAGAACTTTGTCACCCTAACACTTCATCAAATAGTTTGTCTTGAGCAGAACTTTGTCCCCCTAACACTTCATCAAAATAGTTGTCTTGAGCAGAACTTTTGTCACCTAACACTTCATCAAATAGCTTGTCTTGAGCAGAACTTTGTCACCCTAACACTTCATCAAATAGTTTGTCTTGAGCAGAACTTTTCACCTAACACTTCATCAAATAGCTTGTCTTGAAGCAGAACTTTGTCACCCTAACACTTCATCAAATGGTTTGTCTTGACAGAACTTTGTCACCCTAACACTTCATCAAAATAGCTTGTCTTAAAGCAGAACTTTGTGCACCCTAACACTACATCATCAAATAGCTTGTCTTGAGCAGAACTTTGTCACCTAAACTTCATCAAATAGCTTGTCTTGAAGAACCTTGTCACCCTAACACTTCATCAAATAGCTGTCTTGAGCAGAACTTTGTCACCTAACACTTCATCAAATAGCTTGTCTTTGAGCAAATTTGTCACCCTTCTTCATCAAAAGCGTCTTGAGCAGAACTTTGTCACCCTAACACTTCATCAAATAGCTTGTCTTGAACAGAACTTTGTCACACTAACACTTCATCAAATAGTTTGTCTTGAGCAGAACTTTGTCACCCTAACACTTCTTCAAATAGTTTGTCTATGAGCAGAACTTTGTCACCCTAACACTTCATAAAATAGTTGTCTTAAACAGAACTTTGTCACCCTAACACTTCATCAAATAGCTTGTCTTGAGCAGACTTGTCACCCTAACACTTCATCAAATAGCTTGTCTTGAGCAGAACTTTGTCCCCCTAACACTTCATCAAATAGCTGTCTTGAGCAGAACTTTGTCACCTAACATTCATCAAATAGTTTGTCTTGAGCAGAACTTTGTCCCCTAACACTTCATCAAATGTTGTCTTGAGCAGAACTTTGTCCCCCTAACACTTCATCAAATAGCTTGTCTTGAGCAGAACTTTGTCACCCTAACACTTCATCAAATAGTTTGTCTATGAGCAGAACTTTGTCACCTAACACTTCATCAAATAGTTTGTCTTGAGCAGAACTTTGTCACCCTAACACTTCATCAAATAGCTTGTCTTAAACAGAATTTTGTCACCCTAACACTTCATCAAATAGCTTGTCTTGAGCAGAACTTTGTCCCCCTAACACTTCATCAAATAGCTTGTCTTGAGCAGAACTTTGTCACCCTAACACTTCATCAAAAAACTTGTCTTAAACAGAACTCACCTAACACTTCTATCAAATAGCTTGTCTTGAAAGAACTTTGTCCCCCTAACACTTCATCAAATAGTTTGTCTTGAGCAGAACTTTGTCAACCTAACACTTCATCAAATAGTTTGTCTTGAGCAGAACTTTGTCACCCTAACACTTCATCAAATAGCTTGTCTTGAGCAGAACTTTGTCACCTAACACTTCATCAAATAGTTTGTCTTGACAGAACTTTGTCACCCTAACACTTCTTAAAATAGTTTGTCTTGAGCAGAACTTTGTCACCTAACACTTCATCAAATAGCTTGTCGACAGAACTTTGTCACCTAACACTTCATCAAAAAGCTTGTCTTGAACAGAACTTTGTCCCCCTAACACTTCATCAAATAGTTGTCTTGAGCAAACTTGTCACCTAACACTTCATCAAATAGTTTGTCTTGAGCAGAACTTTGTCACTCTAACACTTCATCAAATAGCTTGTCTTGACAGAACTTGTCCCCTAACACTTCATCAAATAGCTGTCTTGAGCAGAACTTTGTCACCCTAACACTTCATCAAAATAGTTTGTCTTGAGCAGAACTTTGCCACCCTAACACTTCATCAAATAGCTTGTCTTGAGCAGAACCTTTGTCACCCTAACACTTATCAAATAGTTGTCTTGACAGAACTTTGTCACCCTAACACTTCATCAAAATAGTTTGTCTATGAGCAGAACTTTTCACCCTAACACTTCATCAAATAGCTTGTCTTGAGCAGAACTTTGTCACCCTAACACTTCATCAAATAGTTGTCTTGAGCAGAATTTGTCACCTAACACTTCATCAAATAGCTTGTCTTGAGCAGAACTTTGTCACTCTAACACTTCATCAAATAGTTTGTCTTGAGCAGAACTTTGTCAACCTAACACTTCATCAAATAGCTTGTCTTGAGCAGAACTTTGTCACCCTAACACTTCATCAAATAGGTTGTCTTGAGCAGAACTTTGTCACCCTAACACTTCATCAAATAGTTTGTCTTGAACAGAACTTGTCACCCTAACACTTCATCAAATAGCTTGTCTTGAGCAGAACTTTGTCACCCTAACACTTCATCATAAAATAGCTTGTCTTGAGCAGAACTTTGTCAACCTAACACTTCATCAAATAGCTTGTCTTGAGCAGAACTTTGTCCCCCTAACACTTCATCAAATAGCTTGTCTTGAGCAGAACTTTGTCCCCCTAACACTCATCAAATGGCTTGTCTTAAACAGAACTTTGTCACCCTAACACTTCATCAAATGCTTGTCTATGAGCGGAACTTTGTCACCCTAACATTTCATCAAATAGCTTGTCTTGAACAGAACTTTGTCCCCCTAACACTTCATCAAATAGCGTCTATGAGCAGAACTTTGTCACCTAACACCCCATCAAATAGCTTGTCTTGAGCAGAACTTTGTCACCTAATCTTCTTCAAATAGTTTGTCTTGAGCAGAACTTTGTCACCCTAACACTCCATCAAATAGTTTGTCTTGAGCAGAACTTTGTCACCTAACACTCCATCAAATAGTTTGTCTTGAGAAGAACTTTGTCACCCTAACACTTCATCAAATAGTTTGTCTATGAGCAGAACTTTGTCACCCTAACACTTCTATAAATAGTTTGTCTTAAACAGAACTTTCCCCTAACACTTCATCAAATAGCTTGTCTTAGAGAACTTTTCCCCCTAAACTTATCAAATAGTTTGTCTTGAAGAACTTTGTCACCCTAACACTTCATCAAATAGTTTTTTTGGCAAACTTTGTCACTAACACTTCATCAAATAGTTTGTCTTACGAATTTTGTCACCCTAACACTTCATCAAATAGTTTGTCTTGAGCAGAACTTTGTCACCCTAACACTTCTCAAATAGCTTGTCTTGAGCAGAACTTTTGTCACCTAACACTTCATCAAATAGTTTGTCTTGAGCAGAACTTTGTCACCCTAACACTTCATCAAATAGCTTGTCTTGAACAGAACTTTGTCACCCTAACACTTCATCAAATAGCTTGTCTTAAACAGAACTTTGTCCCCCTAACACTTCATCAAATAGTTTGTCTTGAGCAGAACTTTGTCACCTAACACTTCATCAAATGGTTTGTCTTGAGCAGAACTTTGTCACCTAAACTTCATCAAATAGTTTGTCTTGAGCAGAACTTTGTCACCCTAACACTTCATCAAATAGCTTGTCTTTAGCAGAACTTTGTCACCCTAACACTTCATCAAATAGTTTGTCTTGAGCAGAACTTTGTCACCCCAAACTTCATCAAATAGTTTGTCTTGAGCAGAATTTTGTCACCTAACACTTCATCAAATAGCTTGTCTTGAGCAGAACTTTGTCACCCTAACACTTCCTCAAATAGTTTGTCTTGAGCAGAACTTTGTCACCCTAACATTTCTCAAATGGTTTGTCATGAGCAGAACTTTGTCCCCCTAACACTTCATAAAAATAGTTGTCTTGAGCAGAACTTTGTCACCCTAACACTTCATCAAATAGTTTGTCTTGAGCAGAACTTTGTCACCCTATCACTTCATCAAATAGCTTGTCTTGAGCAGAACTTTGTCCCCCTAACACTTCATCAAATAGCTTGTCTTGAGCAGAACTTTGTCACCCTAACACTTCATCAAATAGTTTGTCTAAGCCAAAGAACTTTGTCACCCTAACACTTCTTCAAATAGTTTGTCTTGAGCAGAACTTTGTCACCCTAACACTTCATAAAATAGTTTGTCTTGAGCAGAACTTTGTCACCCTAACACTTCATCAAATAGGTTGTCTTGAGCAGAACTTTGTCACCCTAACACTTCATCAAAAAGCTTGTCTTGAGCAGACCTTTGTCACCCTAACACTTCATCAAATAGCTTGTCTTAGCAGAACTTTGTCACCTAACACTTCATCAAATAGTTTGTCTTGAGCAGAACTTTGTCACCCTAACACTTCATCAAATAGTTTGTCGGCAGAACTTTGTCCCCCTAACATTCATCAAATAGCTTGTCTTGAGCAGAACTTTGTCACCCTAACACTTCATCAAATAGTTTGTTTTGGGGCAGAACTTTGTCACCTAACACTTCATCAAATAGTTTGTCTTGAGAGAATTTTTGTCACCTACACTTCATCAAATAGCTTGTCTTAAACAGAACTTTGTCACCCTAACACTTTCATCAAATGCTTGTCTTGAGCAGAACTTTGTCACCCTAACACTTCATCAAATAGTTTGTCTTGAGCAGAACTTTGTCAACCTAACACTTCATCAAATAGCTTGTCTTGAGCAGAACTTTGTCACCCTAACACTTCATCAAATAGCTTGTCTTAAGCAGAACTTTGTCACCATAACACTTCATCAAATAGCTTGTCTTGAGCAGAACTTTGTCACCCTAACACTTCATCAAATGTTTGTCTTAAACAGAACTTTGTCACCCTAACACTTCATCAAATAGTTGTCTTGAGCAGAACTTGTCACCCTAACACTTCATCAAATGGTTTGTCTATGAGCAGAACCTTTGTCACCCTAACATTTCTTAATTTTTAGTTTCACCCAAATTACTTTGTCTTAGCAGAACTTTGTCACCCTAACACTTCATCAAATAGTTTGTCTTGAACAGAACTTTGTCACCCTAACACTTCATCAAATAGGTTGTCTTGAGCAGAACTTTGTCACCCTAACACTTCATCAAATAGCTTGTCTTGAGCAGAATTTTTGTCCCCCTAACACTTCATTCAAATAGTTTGTCTTAGCAGAACTTTGTCACCCTAACACTTCATCAAATAGCTTGTTTTGACAGAACTTTGTCACTCTAAACTTCATCAAATAGTTTGTCTTAAACAGAACTTGTCACCCTAACACTTCATCAAAATGGCTTGTCTTGAGCAGAACTTTGTCACCCAACACTTCATCAAATAGTTGTCTTGAGCAGAACTTGTCACCCTAACTTCATCAAATAGTTTGTCTAACAGAACTTTGTCACCTAACACTTCATCAAATAGCTTGTCTTGAGCAGAACTTTGTCACCCTAACACTTCATCAAATAGGTTGTCTTGAGCAGAACTTTGTCACCCTAACACTTCATCAAATTGCTTGTCTTGAGCAGAACTTTGTCACCCTAACACTTCATCAAATAGTTTGTCTTAACAGAACTTTGTCCCCCTAACACTTCATCAAATAGTTTTTCTTGAACAGAACTTTTCACCCTAACCTTCATCAAATAGCTTGTCTTGAGCAGAACTTTGTCACCCAAAACCTCTCATCAAAAAAATTTCTTGAGCAGAACTTTGTCACCCTAACACTTCATCAAATAGCTTGTCTTGAGCAGAACCTTGTCACCCTAACACTTCATCAAATAGTTTGTCTTGAACAGAACTTGCACCCAAACCACTTCATCAAATAGTTTGTCTATGACAGAACTTTGTCACCCTAACACTCCATCAAATAGCTTGTCTTGAACAGAACTTTGTCTACACTTCATAAAAACTCTTGGCGAATTTGTCACCTAACCTCATCAATGTTGTCTTGAGCAGAACTTTGTCACCTAACACTTTTTCAAATAGTTTGTCTTAAACAGAACTTTGTCACCCTAACATTTCCATCAAATAGTTTGTCTATGAGCAGAACTTTGTCACCTAACATTTCCATCAAATAGCTTGTCTTGAGCAGAACTTTGTCACCCTAACACTTCATCAAATAGTTTGTCTTGAACAGAACTTGTCACCCAAACTTTATCAAATAGTTGTCTTGAACAGAACTTTGTCACCCAAACTTCATCAAAATAGTTTGTCTTGAGCAGAACTTTGTCACCCTAACACTTCATCAAATAGTTTGTCTTGAACAGAACTTTGTCACCCTAACACTTCATCAAATAGCTTGTCTTGAACAGAACTTTGTCACCCTAACACTTCATCAAATAGTTTGTCTTGAGCAGAACTTTGTCACCTAACACTTCATCAAATAGTTTGTCTTGACAGAACTTGTCACCTAACACTTCATCAAATAGTTTGTCTTTAGCAGAACTTTGTCACCCTAACACTTCATCAAATAGTTTGTCTTAAACAGAACTTTGTCACCTAACACTTCATCAAATAGCTTGTCTTGAGCAGAACTTTGTCACCCTAACACTTCTTCAAATAGCTTGTCTTGAGCAGAACTTTGTCACCCTAACACTTCATCAAATAGTTTGTCTTGAGCAGAACTTTGTCACCCTAACACTTCATCAAATAGCTTGTCTTAAACGAACTTTGTCACCCTAACACTTCATCAAATAGCTTGTCTTGACAGAACTTTGTCACCCTAACACTTCTCAAATAGCTTGTCTTGAACAGAACTTTTCTTCAACATATCATCAAATAGTTTGTCTTGACAGAACTTTGTCACCTAACACTTCATCAAATAGCTTGTCTTGAAGAACTTTGTCACCCTAAACTTCATCAAATAGCTTGTCTTGAGCAGAATTTTTGTCACCTAACACTTCATCAAATAGCTTGTCTTGAACAGAACTTTGTCACCCTAACACTTCATCAAATAGTTTGTCTTGAACAGAACTTTGTCACCCTAACACTTCATCAAATAGTTTGTCTTGAGCAGAACTTTGTCCCCCTAACACTTCATCAAATAGCTTGTCTTGAGCAGAACTTTGTCACCCTAACACTTCATCAAATAGCTTGTTTTGAGCAGAACTTTGTCACCCTAACACTTCATCAAATAGCTTGTCTTAAACAGAACTTTGTCACCCTAACATTTATCAAATAGCTTGTCTTGAAGCAGAACTTTGTCACCCTAACACTTCATCAAATAGCTTGTCTTGAACAGAACTTTGTCACTCCCAAACTTCATCAAATAGCTTGTCTTGAGAAAGAACTTGTCACCTAACACTTCATCAAATAGCTTGTCTTGAGCAGAACTTTGTCACCTAACACTTATAGCTTGTCTTAAACAGAACTTTGTCACCTAACACTTCATCAAATAGTTTGTCTTGAGAGAACTTGTCACCCTAACACTTCATCAAATAGTTGTCTATGAGCAGAACTTTGTCCCCCTAACACTTCATCAAATAGCTTGTCTTGAGCAGAATTTTGTACCTAACACTTCTCAAATGTTTGTCTTGACGAACTTTTCACCTAACACTTCATCAAATAGCTTGTCTTGAGCAGAACTTGTCACCCTAACACTTCATCAATGGTTTGTCTATAAACAGAACTTTGTCACCTAACACTTCATCAAATAGTTTGTCTTGAGCAGAACTTTGTCACCCTAACACTTCATCAAATAGCTTGTCTTGAGCAGAACTTTGTCACCCTAACACTTCTTCAAATAGTTTGTCTTGAACAGAACTTTGTCACCCTAACACTTCATCAAATAGCTTGTCTTAAGAACTTTTCACCCTAACACTTCATCATCAAATAGCTTGTCTTGAACAGAACTTTGTCCCCCTAACACTTCATCAAATAGTTTGTCTTGAACAGAACCTTGTCACCTAACACTTCATCAAATAGCTTGTCTTGAGCAGAACTTTGTCACCCTAACACTTCATCATAAAATAGCTTGTCTTGAGCAGAACTTTGTCACCCTAACACTTCATCAAATAGCTTGTCTTAAACAGAACTTCACCCTAACACTTCATCATCAAATAGCTTGTCTTGAGCAGAACTTTGTCACCTAACCTTCATCAAATAGCTTGTCTTGAACAGAACTTTGTCACCCTAACACTTCATCAAATAGCTTGTCTTAAACAGAACTTTGTCACCCTAACATTTCATCAAATGGTTGTCTTGAGCAGAACTTTGTCCCCCTAACACTTCATCAAATAGCTTGTCTTGAGCAGAACTTTTCACCTAACACTTCATCATCAAATAGCTTGTCTTGAGCAGAACTTTGTCCCCCTAACACTTCATCAAATGGCTTGTCTTGACAGAACTTTGTCACCCTAACACTTCATCAAATAGCTTGTCTTGAGCAGAACTTTGTCACCCTAACACTTCATCAAAAAGCTTGTCTTGAGCAGAACTTTGTCACCCTAACACTTCATCAAATAGTTTGTCTTGAGCAGAATTTTTGTCACCTAACACTTCATCAAATGCTTGTCTTGAGCAGAACTTTGTCACCTAACACTTCACCCAAATAGCTTGTCTTGAGCAGAACTTTGTCACCCTTACACTTCATCAAATAGCTTGTCTTGAGCAGAACTTTGTCAACCTAACACTTCATCAAATAGTTTGTCTTGAGCAGAACTTGTCACCTAACACTTCATCAAATAGCTGTCTTGAGCAGAACTTTGTCACCCTAACACTTCATCAAATAGTTTGTCTTGAGCAGAACTTTGTCACCCTAACACTTCTTCAAATAGTTTGTCTTGAGCAGAACTTTGTCATCCTAACACTTCATCAAATAGTTTGTCTTAAACAGAACTTTGTCACCTAACACTTCATCAAATAGCTTGTCTTAAACAGAACTTTGTCACCTAACACTTCATCAAATAGTTTGTCTTGAGCAGAACTTTGTCACCCTAACACTTCATAAAATAGTTTGTCTTGAGCAGAACTTTGTCACCCTAACACTTCATCAAATAGCTTGTCTTGAGCAGAACTTTGTCACCCTAACACTTCATCAAATAGCTTGTCTTGAGCAGAACTGTCACCCTAACACTTCATCATCAAATGGTTTGTCTATGAGCAGAACTTTGTCCCCTAACACTTCATCAAATAGCTTGTCTTGGGGCAGAACTTTGTCAACCTAACACTTCATCAAATAGCTTGTCTTGAGCAGAACTTTGTCACCCTAACACTTCATCATAAAATAGCTTGTCTTGAGCAGAATTTTGTCACCTAACACTTCATCAAATAGCTTGTCTTGAGCAGAACTTTGTCACCCTAACACTTCATCAAATAGTTGTCTTGAGAGAACTTTGTCACCTAACACTTCATCAAATAGCTTGTCTTGAGGAACTTGTCCCCTCTAACACTTCATCAAATAGTTTGTCTTGAACAGAACTTTGTCACCCTAACACTTCATCAAATAGGTTGTCTTGAGCAGAACTTTGTCACCCTAACACTTCATCAAATAGTTTGTCTTGAGCAGAACTTTGTCACCCTAACACTTCATCAAATAGTTTGTCTTGAGCAGAACTTTGTCACCCTAACACTTCATCAAATAGTTTGTCTTGAGCAGAACTTTGTCACACTAACACTTCATCAAATAGCTTGTCTTGAGCAGAACTTTGTCACCCTAACACTTCATCAAATAGCTTGTCTTGACAGAACTTTGTCACCTAACACTTCATCAAATAGCTTGTCTTGAACAGAACTTTGTCACCCAAACACTTCATCAAATAGCTTGTCTTGAGCAGAATTTTTGTCACCCTAACACTTCTTCATCAAATAGCTTGTCTTGAACAGAACTTTGTCACCCTAACACTTCATCAAATAGTTTGTCTATGAGCAGAACTTTGTCACCCTAACACTCCATCAAATAGCTTGTCTTGAGCAGAACTGCATCCCTAACACTTCTTCAAATAGTTTGTCTTGAACAGAACTTTGTCACCCTAACACTCCATCAAATAGTTTGTCTTGAGCAGAACTTTGTCACCCTAACATTTCCATCAAATAGCTTGTCTTGAGCAGAACTTTGTCACCCTAACACTTCATCAAATAGTTTGTCTTGAGCAGAACTTTGTCACCCTAACACTTCATCAAATAGCTTGTCTTGAACAGAACTTTGTCCCCCCTAACACTTCATCATCAAATAGCTTGTCTTGAGCAGAACTTTGTCAACCTAACACTTCATCAAATAGCTTGTCTTGAACAGAACTTTGTCACCCTAACACTTCATCAAATAGTTTGTCTTGAGCAGAACTTTGTCCCCCTAACACTTCATCAAATAGTTTGTCTTGAGCAGAACTTTGTCACCCTAACACTTCATCAAATAGTTTGTCTTGAACAGAACTTTGTCACCCTAACATTTCCCATCAAATAGTTTGTCTTGAGCAGAACTTTGTCACCTAACATTTCATCAAATAGCTTGTCTTGAGCAGAACTTTGTCACCCTAACACTTCATCAAATGGCTTCTTAAACAGAACTTTGTCCCCCTAACTTCATCAAATAGCTTGTCTTGAGCAGAACTTTGTCACCTAACACTTCATCAAATGGCTTGTCTTGAGCAAAACTTTGTCACCCTAACACTTCATCAAATAGCTTGTCTTGAGCAGAACTTTGTCACCCTAACACTTATAAAAGCTTGTCTTGAGCAGAACTTTGTCACCCTAACACTTCATCATAAAATAGCTTGTCTTGAGCAGAACTTTGTCACCCTAACACTTCATCAAATAGTTGTCTTGAGCAGAACTTTGTCACCCTAACACCATAAGCTTGTCTTAAACAGAACTTTGTCACCCTAACACTTCTTCAAATGTTTGTCTTGAGCAGAACTTTGTCACCCTAACACTTCATCAAATAGGTTGTCTTGAGCAGAACTTTGTCACCCTAACACTTCATCAAATGGTGTCTTGAGCAGAACTTTGTCACCCTAACACTTCTTCAAATAGCTTGTCTTGAGCAGAACTTTGTCACCCTAACACTTCATCAAATAGCTTGTCTTGAGCAGAACCTTGTCACCCTAACACTTCATCAAATAGTTTGTCTATGAGCAGAACTTTGTCACCTAACACTTCATCAAATAGTTTGTCTTGAGGAACTTTGTCACCCTAACATTTCCCATCAAATAGCTTGTCTTGAGCAGAACTTTGTCACCCTTTAACTTCTTCAAATAGTTTGTCTTGAACAGAACTTTGTCACCCTAACACTTCATCAAATAGCTTGTCTTGAACAGAACTTTGTCACCCTAACACTTCATCATCAAATAGCTTGTCTTGAGCAGAACTTTGTCACCCTAACACTTCATCAAATAGTTTGTCTTAAACAGAACTTTGTCACCTAACACTTCATCAAATAGCTTGTCTTGAGCAGAACTTTGTCACCCTAACACTTCATCATCAAATAGCTTGTCTGGAGCAGAACTTTGTCACCCTAACACTTCATCAAATAGCTTGTCTTGAGCAGAACTTTGTCACCTAACACTTCATCAAAAAAGTTGTCTTGAGCAGAACTTTGTCCCCCTAACACTTCATCAAATAAGCTTGTCTTGACAGAATTTTGTCACCCTAACACTTCATCAAATAGCTTGTCTTAAACAGAACTTTGTCACCTAACATTTCATCAAATAGTTTGTCTTGAGCAGAACTTTGTCACCCTAACACTTCATCAAATAGCTTGTCTTGAGCAGAACTTTTTCACCCTAACACTTCATCATCAAATAGCTTGTCTTGAGCAGAACTTTGTCACCTAACACTTCATCAAATAGCTTGTCTTAGCAGAACTTTTGCACCCTAACACTTCATCAAATAGCTTGTCTTGGGGCAGAATTTTCACCTATGTTATCAATGCTGTCTTGAACAGAACTGTCACCTAACACTTACAATAGTTTGTCTTGAGCAGAACTTTGTCACCCTAACACTTCATCAAATAGCTTGTCTTGAGCAGAAATTTGTCACCCTAACACTTCATCAAATAGCTTGTCTTGAGCAGACCTTTGTCACCCTAACACTTCATCAAATAGCTTGTCTTGAGCAGAACTTTGTCACCCTAACACTTCATCAAATAGCTTGTCTTGAGCAGAACTTTGTCACCCTAACACTTCATCAAATAGCTTGTCTTGAGCAGAACTTTGTCACCCTAACACTTCATCAAATAGCTTGTCTTGAGCAGAACTTGTCACCCTAACACTTCATCAAATAGCGTCCTGAGCAGAACTTGTCACCTAACACTTCATCAAATAGTTTGTCTTGAACAGAACTTTGTCACCCTAACACTTCATCAAATAGCTTGTCTTGAGCAGAACTTTGTCACCCTAACACTTCATCAAATAGTTTGTCTTGAACAGAACTTTGTCACCAAACCTTCATCAAATAGCTTGTCTTGAGCAGAATTTTTGTCACCCTAACACTTCATCAAATGGTTGTCTTAAACAGAACTTTGTCACCTAACACTTCATCAAATAGCTTGTCTTGAGCAGAACTTTGTCCCCCTAACACTTCATCAAATAGCTTGTCTTGAGCAGAACTTTGTCACCCTAACACTTCATCAAATAGTTTGTCTATGAACAGAACTTTGTCACCCTAACACTTCATCAAATAGCTTGTCTTGACAGAACTTTGTCACCTAAACTTCATCAAATAGCTTGTCTTGAACAGAACTTTGTCACCCTAACACTTCATCAAATAGCATGTCTTGAACAGAACTTTGTCACCCTAACACTTCATCAAATAGCTTGTCTTGAGCAGAACTTTGTCCCCCTAACACTTCATCAAATAGTTTGTCTTGAACAGAACTTTGCACCCTAACACTTCATCAAATAGTTGTCTTGAGCAGAATTTTGTCCCCCTAACACTTCATCAAATAGCTTGTCTTAAACAGAATTTTGTCACCCTAACACTTCATCAAATAGTTTGTCTTGAGCAGAACTTTGTCACCTAACACTTCATCAATAGCTTTCTTGAGCAGAACTTTGTCACCCTAACACTTCATCAAATAGTTTGTCTTGAGCAGAACTTGTCACCTAACACTTCATCAAATAGCTTGTCTTGAGCAGAATTTTGTCATTTAACACTTCTTCAAATAGCTTGTCTTGAGAAAGAACTTTGTCACCCTAACACTTCATCAAATGGTTTGTCTTGAGCAGAACTTTGTCCCCCTAACACTTCATCAAATAGCTTGTCTTGAGCAGAACTTTGTCACCTAACACTTCATCAAATAGCTTGTCGGAGCAGAACTTTGTCACCCTAACACATCATCAAATAGCTTGTCTGAGCAGAACTTTGTCACCCTAACACTTCATCAAATAGCTTGTCTTGAACAAGAACTTTGTCACCCTAACATCATCAAATGTTTGTCTTGAGCAGAACTTTGTCACCCTAACACTTCATCAAATAGTTGTCTTGAGCAGAACTTTGTCACCTAACACTCATCAAATAGCTTGTCTTGAGCAGAACTTTGTCACCCTAACACATCATCAAATAGCTTGTCTTGAGCAGAACTTTGTCACCCAAACCTTCATCAAATAGTTGTCTTAAACAGAACTTTGTCACCCTAACACATCATCAAATGGTTGTCTTGAGCAGAACTTTGTCACCCTAACATTCATCAAATAGTTGTCTTGAGCAAAACTTTGTCACCCTAACACATCATCAAATAGCGTCTTGAGCAGAACTTTGTCACCCTAACACTTCATCAAATAGCTTGTCTTGAGCAGAACTTTCACCCTAACACTTCATCAAAGCTTGTCTTGAGCAGAACTTGTCACCTAACACTTCATCAAATAGGTTGTCTTGAGCAGAACTTTGTCACCCTAACACTTCATCAAATAGCTTGTCTTAAACAGAACTTTGTCACCCTAACACTTCATCAAATAGTTGTCTTGACAAACTTTGTCACCTAACACTTCATCAAATAGCTTGTCTTGAGCAGAACTTTGCCTAACACTTCATAAAATGTTGTCGGCAGACTTTGTCCTAAATTCATCAAATGTTGTCTTGAGCAGAACTTTGTCACCCTAACACTTCATCAAATGCTTGTCGAGTTTTGTCTCACTTCATCAAAACTTGTCTGGCAGCTTTTCACTAACACTTCATCAAATAGCTTGTCTTGAGCAGAACTTTGTCAACCTAACACTTCATCAAATAGTTTGTCTTGAGCAGAACTTTGTCACCCTAACACTCCATCAAATAGCTTGTCTTGAGCAGAACTTTGTCACCCTAACACTTCATCAAATAGTTTGTCTTGAACAGAACTTTGTCACCCTAAACTTCATCAAATAGCTTGTCTTGGGGCAGAACTTTGTCACCCTACTTCATCAAATGTTTGTCTTAAACAGAACTTTGTCACCCTAACACTTCATCAAATAGCTTGTCTTGAGCAGAACATTGTCACCCTAACACTTCATCAAATAGTTTGTCTTGAGCAGAACTTTGTCACCTAACACTTCATCAAATAGCTTGTCTTGAGAGAACTTGTCACCCTAACACTTCATCAAATAGCTTGTCTTGAACAGAACTTTGTCACCCTAACACTTCATCAAATAGTTTGTCTTGAGCAGAACTTTGTCACCCTAACACTTCATCAAATAGCTTGTCTTGAGCAGAACTTTGTCACCCTAACACTTCATCAAATAGTTTATCTTGAGCAGAATTTTTGTCACCCTAACACTTCATAAAATAGTTTGTCTTGAGCAGAACTTTGTCACCCTAACACTTCATCAAATGGTGTCTATGAGCAGAACTTTGTCACTAACACTTCATCAAATAGAGTTTTCTATGAGCAGAACTTTGTCACCCTAACACTTCATCAAATAGTTTGTCTTGAACAGAACTTTGTCACCCTAACACTTCATCAAATAGAGTGTCATGAGCAGAACTTTGTCACCTAACACTTCATCAAATAGTTTGTCTTGAGCAGAACTTTGTCACCCTAACACTTCATCAAATGGTTGTCTTGAGCAGAACTCTTGTCACCTAACACTTCATCAAATAGCTTGTCTTGAGCAGAATTTTTGTCCCCCTAACACTTTCATCAAATAGCTTGTCTTGAACAGAACTTTGTCAACCTAACACTTCATCAAATAGTTTGTCTTGAGCAGAACTTTGTCACCCTAACACTTCATCAAATACTTGTCTTGAGCAGTTTGTCACCCTAACACTCTTCATCAAATAGCTGTCTTGAGCAGAATTTTTGTCACCCTAACACTTCATCAAATGCTTGTCTTGAGCAGAACTTTGTCACCTAAACTTCTTCATCAAATAGCTTGTCTTGAGCAGAACTTTGTCAACCTAACACTTCATCAAATAGCTTGTCTTGAGCAGAACTTTGTCACCCTAACACTTCTTCAAATAGCTTGTCTTGAACAGAACTTTGTCACCCTAACACTTCATCAAATAGCTTGTCTTGAGCAGAACTTTGTCACCTAAACATAAATAAATAGCTTGTCTTAAACGAACTTTTCACCTAAACTTCATCAAATAGCTTGTCTTGAGAGAACTTTGTCACCTAACACTTCATCAAATAGTTTGTCTGGCAGAACTTTGTCAACCTAACACTTCATCAAATAGCTTGTCTTGAACAGAACTTTGTCACCCTAACACTTCATCATCAAATAGTTTGTTTGAGCAGAACTTTTCACCTAACACTTCATCAAATAGCTTGTCTTAAACAGAACTTTGTCACCTAACACTTCATCAAATAGCTTGTCTTGAGCAGAACTTTGTCACCCTAACACTTCATCAAATAGCTTGTCTTGAGCAGAACTTTGTCACCCTAACACTTCATCAAATAGTTTGTTTTGGGAGCAGAACTTTGTCACCCTAACACTTCATCAAATAGCTTGTCTTGAACAGAACTTTGTCACCTAACACTTAATCAAATAGCTTGTCTTGACAGAACTTGTCACCTAACACATCATCAAATAGCTTGTCTTGAGCAGAACTTTGTTACCCTAACACTTCATCAAATAGCTTGTCTTGACAGAACTTTGTCACCCTAACATCATCAAATAGCTTGTCTTGACCCAGAACTTTGTCCCCCTAACACTTCATCAAATAGTTGTTTTGGGAGCAGAACTTTGTCACCCTAACACTTCTTCAAATAGAGTGTCTTGAGCAGAACTTTGTCACCCTAACACTTAATCAAATAGCTTGTCTTGAGCAGAACTTTGTCACCCTAACACTTCTTCAAATAGCTTGTCTTGAGCAGAACTTTGTCACCCTAACACTTCATCATCAAATAGCTTGTCTTGAGCAGAACTTTGTCATCCTTCTTCATCAAAAAAGCTTGTCTTGGCAGAACTTTGTCAACCTAACACTTCATCAAATAGCTTGTCTTGAGCAGAACTTGTCACCTAACACATCATCAAATAGCTTGTCTTGAGCAGAACTTTGTCCCCCTAACACTTCATCAAATAGCTTGTCTTGAACAGAACTTTGTCACCCTAACACATCATCAAATAGTTTGTCTTGAGCAGAACTTTGTCACCTAACACTTCATCAATAGTTTGTCTATGAGAACTTTGTACCTTTAATCATCAAATAGCTGTCTTGAGCAGACTTTGTCACCCAAACATCATCAAAGCTTGTCTTGAGCAGAACTTTGTCACCCTTTCACTTCATCAAATAGCTTGTCTTGAGCAGAACTGTCACTAAACTCATCAAATAGTTGTCTTGGCAGAACTTGTCACCTAACACTTCATCAAATGTTTGTCTATGAGCAGAACTTTGTCCCCCTAACACATCAATCAAATAGCTTGTTTTGAGCAAAACTTTGTCCCCCTAACATATCAAATAAGTTTGTCTTGAGCAGAACTTTGTCACCTTTAACACTTCATCATAATAGCTTGTCTTGAGCAGAACTTTGTCACCTAAATTCTTATCAAAAGCTTGTCTTGAGCAGAATTTTTGTCACCTAACACTTCTCAAAAGCTTGTCTTGAGCAGAACTTTGTCACCCTAACACTTCATCAAATAGATTGTCTTGAACAGAACTTTGTCACCCTAACACTTCATCAAATAGTTTGTCTTGAACAGAACTTTGTCACCCTAACACTTCATCAAATAGCTTGTCTTGAGCAGAACTTTGTCACCTAAACTTCATCAAATGTTTCTTGAGCAGAACTTTGTCACCCTAACACTTCATCAAATAGCTTGTCTTGAGCAGAACTTTGTCACCCTAACATTTCCATCAAATAGCTTGTCTTGAGCAGAACTTTGTCACCCTAACACTTCATCAAATAGCTTGTCTTGAACAGAACTTTGTCACCCTAACACTTCATCAAAAAGCTTGTCTTGAGCAGAACTTTGTCACCCTAACACTTCATCAAAGGTTTGTCTTGACAGAACTTTGTCACCCTAACACTTCATCAAATAGCTTGTCTTGAGCAGAACTTTGTCCCCCTAACACTTCATCAAATAGTTTGTCTTGAACAGAACTTTGTCACCCTAACACTTCATCAAATAGCTTGTCTTGAGCAGAACTTTGTCACCCTAACACTTCATCAAATAGTTTGTCTTGAACAGAACTTTGTCACCCTAACACTTCATCAAATAGCTTGTCTTGAGCAGAACTTTGTCACCCTAACACTTCATCAAATAGTTTGTCTTGAGCAGAACTTTGTCACCCAACACTTCATCAAAAGTTTGTTTGGAGAACTTTGTCACCTAACACTTCATCAAATAGCTTGTCTTGAACAGAACTTTGTCACCCTAACACTTCATCAAATAGTTTGTCTTGAACAGAACTTTGTCACCCTAACACTTCATCAAATAGCTTGTTTTGGGAGCAGAACTTTGTCACCCTAACACTTCATCAAATAGCTTGTCTTGAGCAGAACTTTGTCACCCTAACACTTCATCAAATAGCTTGTCTTGAACAGAACTTTGTCACCCTAACACTTCAAAATAGCTTGTTTAAACATAACTTTGTCACCCTAACACTTCATCATCAAATAGCTTGTCTTGAGCAGAACTTTGTCACCCTAACACTTCATCAAATAGTTTGTCTTGAGCAGAAATTTGTCACCCTAACACTTCATCAAATAGCTTGTCTTGAGCAGAACTTTGTCACCCAACACTTCTTCACAATAGCTTGTCTTGAGCGAACTTTGTCACTAACACTTCTTCAAATAGCTTGTCTTGACAGAACTTTGTCACCCTAACACTTCTTATCAAATAGCTTGTCTTGAGCAGAATTTTCACCCTAACACTTCATCAAAATAGTTTTTTTCTGAGCAGAACTTGTCCTAACACTTCATCAAATAGTTTGTCTATGAGCTGAACTTTGTCACCCTAACACTTCATCAAATAGAGTGTCTTGAGCAGAACTTTGTCACCCTAACACTTCTTCAAATAGTTTGTCTATAGCAGAACTTTGTCACCCTAACACTTCATCAAATAGTTTGTCTTGAGCAGAACTTTGTCCCCTTAAACTTCATCATCAAATAGGCTTGTCTTGAGCAGAATCTTGCACCTAACACTTCTTCAAATAGAGTGTCTTGAGCAGAACTTTGTCACCCTAACACTTCTTCAAATAGAGTGTCTTGAGCAGAACTTTGTCACCCTAACACTTCATCATAAAATAGCTTGTCTTGAGCAGAACTTTGTCACCCTAACACTTCATCAAATAGCTGTCTTGAACATAACTTTGTCACCTAACACTTCATAAAATCAAATGTGTCTTGAGCAGAACTTTGTCACCCTAACACTTCATAAAATAGTTTGTCTTGAGCAGAACTTTGTCACCCTAACACTTCATCATCAAATAGTTTGTCTTGAACAGAACTTTGTCACCCTAACACTTCATCAAATAGCTTGTCTTGAACAGAACTTTGTCACCCTAACACTTCATCCAATAGCTTGTCTTGAGCAGAACTTTGTCACCCTAACACTTCATCAAATAGCTTGTCTTGAGCAGACCTTTGTCACCCTAACACTTCATCAAATAGCTTGTCTTGAACAGAACTTTGTCACCTACACTTCTTATCAAATAGTTTGTCTTGAGCAGAACTTTGTCACCCTAACACTTCATCAAATAGCTTGTCTTGAGCAGAACTTTGTCACCCTAACACTTCATCAAATAGTTTGTCTTGGCAGAACTTGTCACCCCTAACACTTCATCAAATAGCTTGTCTTGAGCAGAACTTTGTCACCCTAACACTTCATCAAATAGCTTGTCTTGAGCAGAACTTTGTCACCCTAACACTTCATCATCAAATAGTTTGTCTTGAGCAGAACTTTGTCACCCTAACACTTCTTCAAATAGCTTGTCTTGAGCAGAACTTTGTCACCCTAACACTTCATCAAATAGCTTGTCTTGAGCAGAACATTGTCACCCTAACACTTCATCAAATAGCTTGTCTTGAGCAGAACTTTGTCACCCTAACACTTCATCAAATAGGTTGTCTTGAGCAGAACTTTGTCACCCTAACACTTCATCAAATAGCTTGTCTTGAGCGAATTTTGTCACCCTAACACTTCATCAAATAGCTTGTCTTGAGCAGAACTTTGTCCCCCTAACACTTCATCAAATAGCTTGTCTTGAGCAGAACTTTGTCCCCCTAACACTTCATCAAATAGCTTGTCTTGAGCAGAACTTTGTCACCCTAACACTTCATCAAATAGCTTGTTTTGGAGCAGAATTTGTCACCTAACACTTCATCAAATAGCTGTCTTGGAGCAGAACTTTGTCCCCCTAACACTTCATCAAATAGCTTGTCTTGAGCAGAACTTTGTCACCCTAACACTTCATCAAATAGCTTGTCTATGAGCAGAACTTTGTCACTAAACTTCATCAAATAGCTTGTCTTGAGCAGAACTTTGTCACCCTAACACTTAATCAAATAGCTTGTCTTGAGCAGAACTTTGTCACCCTAACACTTCATCAAATAGAGTGTCTTGAGCAGAACTTTGTCACCTAACACTTCATCAAATAGCTTGTCTTAAACAGAACTTTGTCACCTAACACTTCATCAAATAAGTGTCTTGAGCAGAATTTTGTCACTTTTAACACTTCATCATCAAATAGCTTGTCTTGAGCAGAACTTTGTCACCCTAACACTTCATCAAATAGCTTGTCTTGAGCAGAACTTTGTCACCCTAACACTTCATCAAATAGCTTGTCTTGAGCAGAACTTTGTCACCCTAACACTTCATCATCAAATAGCTTGTCTTGAGCAGAACTTTGTCCCCCTAACACTTCATCATCAAATAGCTTGTCTTGAGCAGAACTTTGTCAACCTAACACTTCATCAAATAGCTTGTCTTGAGCAGAACTTTGTCACTAACACTTCATCAAATAGCTTGTCTATGAGCAGAATTTTGTCACCTAACACTTCATCAAATAGAGTGTCTTGAGCAGAACTTGTCACCCTAACACTTCATCAAATAGCTGTCTTGAGCAGAACTTTTGTCACCTTAACCCTTCTTCATCAATTACTTGTCTTGAGCAGAACTTTGTCCCCCTAACACTTCATCATCAAATAGCGTCCTGAGCAGAACTTTGTCACCCTAACACTTCATCATCAAATAGCTTGTCTTGAGCAGAACTTTGTCACCCTAACACTTCATCAAATAGTTTGTCTTGAGCAGAACTTTGTCACCTAACACTTCAATTCAAAAGCTTGTCTTGAGCAGAACTTTGTCACCCAAACCCTTCATCATCAAAAAAGCTTGTCTTGAGCAGAACTGTGTCACCTAACACTTAAATCAAATAGCTTGTCTTGAAAGAACTTTGTCACCTAAATTCATAAAATAGAGTGTTTGAGCAGAACTTTGTCACCCTAACACTTCATCATCAAATAGCTTGTCTTGGCAGAACTTTGTCCCCTAACACTTCATCAAAAAGCATGTGAGCAAACTTTGTCACCCTAACACTTCTTCATCAAATAGCTTGTCTTGAGCAGAATTTTTGTCACCTAACACTTCATCATCAAATAGCTTGTCTTGAACAGAACTTTGTCACCCTAACACTTCATCAAATAGAGTGTCTTGAGCAGAACTTTGTCACCCTAACACTTCATCAAATAGCTTGTCTTGAACAGAACTTTGTCACCCTAACACTTCATCAAATAGCTTGTCTTGAGCAGAACTTTGTCCCCCTAACACTTCATCAAATAGCTTGTCTTAAAACAGAACTTTGTCACCCTAACACTTCATCAAATAGCTTGTGTTGAACAGAACTTGTCCCCCTAACACTTCATCAAATAGCTTGTCTTGAACAGAACTTGTCACCCTAACACTTCATCAAAAGCTTGTCTTGAAAGAACTTTGTCACCCTAACATTTTCATCAAATAGCTTGTCTTGAGCAGAACTTTGTCACCAAACATTCATCATCAAATAGTTTGTCTTGAAGAATTTGTCACTTAACACTTCATCAAATAGCTTGTCTTGAGCAGAACTTTTCACCTAACACTTCATCAAATAGCTTGTCTTGAACAGAACTGTCACCCTAACACTTCATCAAATAGCTTTCTTAACAGAATTTTGTCACCCTAACACTTAATCAAATAGCTTGTCTTGGGAACATAACTTTGTCACCTAACACTTCATAAAATAGCTTGTCTTGAACAGAACTTTGTCACCCTAACACTTCTTCATCAAATAGCTTGTCTTGAGCAGAACTTTGTCACCCTAAACTTCATCATAAAATGGTTGTCTTGAGCAGAACTTTGTCACCCTAACACTTCATCAAATAGCTTGTCTTGAGCAGAACTTTGTCACCCTAACACTTCTTCAAATAGCTTGTCTTGAACAGAACTTTGTCACCCTAACATTTCCCATCAAATAGCTTGTCTTGAGCAGAACTTTGTCACCCTAACACTTCATCAAATAGCTTGTCTTAAACAGAACTTTGTCACCTAACACTTCATCAAATAGCTTGTCTTGAACAGAACTTTGTCACCTAACACTTCATCAAATAGCTTGTTTTGAACAGAACTTTGTCACCCTAACACTTCATCAAATAGCTTGTCTTGAACAGAACTTTGTCCCCCTAACACTTCATCATCAAATGGCTTGTCTTGACAGAACTTTGTCACCCTAACATTTCCATCAAATAGCTTGTCTTGAACAGAACTTTGTCACCCTAACACTTCATCAAATAGCTTGTCTTGAACAGAACTTTGTCACCCTAACACTTCATCAAATAGCTTGTCATGAACAGAACTTTGTCACCCTAACACTTCATCAAATAGCTTGTCTTGAACAGAACTTTGTCACCCTAACACTTCATCAAAAAACTTGTCTTAAACAGAACTTTGTCACCCTAACACTTCATCAAATAGCTTGTCTTGAACAGAACTTTGTCACCCTAACACTTCATCAAATAGCTTGTCTTGAACAGAACTTTGTCACCCTAACACTTCATCAAATAGCTTGTCTTGAACAGAACTTTGTCACCCTAACACTTCATCAAATAGCTTGTCATGAACAGAACTTTGTCACCCTAATAGTCCTTCAGAATTTCTCTCAAATGTCAGATGTTATGCATTGGCAGCATCATGCTCAAACCATCAATTACACCCATAATCCATCTTCTCGTGGTCTTTCCTTCTCTCTTGTCGGGATTTTCTTCTTCCATAATGGTCTTCTTCAACCCTTCGCGTCTTTTTTATATGTCTAAAATACTTCAATTGTCTCTTTCTTATTTGTAGCATCAGCCAGTTGTCTTTGATTTTGTGTTCTTTCTGTATGGATCTATTTGTTCTATTCTCTCCCATGATATACGGAGAACTTTTGTAACACTTTGTTTAAAAAAACATGTTTTACCCTTGTTAAATGCCCATCTTCATACCTATATATATATTTTATATATGTTAAACCATGTTTTACACTTCATTAAATGTCCATGCTTCATACCTATATATATATATATATATACTATTAAAACATGTTTTACACCGCCTTTTAAATGCCCATGCTTCATACCTATATATATATATATATATATATATATATTTTTAAACCATGTTTACATCCTTTATAAATGTCCATCTTCATACCATATATATATATATACTACTTAAAATGTTTACACCACCTTTAAATGTCCATCTTCATCCCTATATATATATATATATACTTAAACATGTTTTACCTGCTTGTTAAATGTCCATGTTATCTACTATATATATATATATATATATATATTTAAACCATGTTTTACACCCCTTGATAAATGTCCAAATGCTTCATTTTATATATATATATATATACTATTTAAAACCATGTTTTACACCCTTGTTTAAATGTCCATATTCATACCTATATATATATATATATATATATATATAACTAATTTAAAACATGTTTACAATCCTTTGTTAAATGTCCATGTTCATATACAATATATATATATATATATATACTACTTAAACCATGTTTTACATCGCCTTGTTAAATGTCCATGCTTCATACCTATATATATATATATATATATACTACTTAAACATTTTTTACACTTTTTAAATGTCCATTATTATACCTATATATATATATATATATCCCATTAAACCATGTTTACCCCCTTGTTAAATGTCCATGTTTATACTATATATATATATATATATACTAAACCATGTTTACATCGCCTTGTTAAATGTCCAAGTTATACCTATAAAATTATATATATATATATATATATATATATATATCCATTTTTTACACCCCTTGTTAAATGTCCATGCTTCATACCTATATATATATATTATATCTTAAACCATGTTTTCATGTTTTAAATGTCCATGCTTCATACCTATATATATATATATATATATATATATATATATATATTAAACCATGTTTTCTTTGTTAAATGTCCATGCTTCATACCTATATATATATATATATATTATACTACTTAAAACCATGTTTTACATCTTTTGGAATTAAATTCCATGTTCATACCTATATATATATATATATATATATACTATTAAACCATGTTTTACATACCTTTTAAATGTCCATGCTTCATACCTATATATATATATATATTACATAAACCATGTTTTACATCTTTGTTAAATGTCCATGCTTCATACCTATATATATATATATATATATATACTTAAACCATGTTTTACATCCCTTGTTAAATGCCCATGTTATACCTATATATATATATTATTTTATATATATACTTAAACCATGTTTTACATCCTTGTTAAATGTCCATGCTTCATACCTATATATATATTTTATATTTAAACCATGTTTTGCCTTGTTAAATGCCCATGCTTCATACCTATTATATATATATATTATACTTAAACCATGTTTTACACCCTTGTTAAATGCCCATGCTTCATACCTATATATATATATATATATACTACTTAAACCATGTTTACACCTTTGTTAAATGTCATGCTTATCCCTTAAAATTATATATATATATATATATATACTTAAACATGTTTACACCCCTTGTTAAATGTCCATGCTTCATACCTATATTATATATATATACTACTTAAAACCATGTTTTACACACCTTGTTAAATGTCCATGCTTCATACTATATATATATATATATCTATTAAACCATGTTTACCCTTGTTAAATGTCATGCTTCATACTATATATATATATATATATATATATTACTTAAACCATGTTTAACCGCCTTGTTAAATGTCCATGCTTCATACCTATATATATATATATATATATATATATTATTTAAAAACATGTTTTACATCCTTGTTAAATGCCCATGCTTCATACCTATATATATATATATATACATTTAAACCATGTTTTACTTTCCTTGTTAAATGTCATGTTATACCTATTATATATATATACTACTTAAACATGTTTTACACCGCCTTGTTAAATGTCCATGCTTCATACCTATATATATTATATATATATTAAAACTTAAAACGTGGCATATCCTTTACATGATGTAGCCATCAACCACAGTAAACGAGTAGTTGATTTTCTAGGCACCACTATACGTTCAGTAGTTTGTCATTGCTTTCTGAACAGTGATGTCTATTTTTACCTTTCGTAAAAATCCCACGAAACAATTGGCTTCCAAAATTCCGCCCGAAGTTTGAACCAGGTATGCTTGAGTTGTGATTCCACAGAAAAACGATTAATTTGGCCACCCTGTGTTTTCAAGACGTCATCTCTTTAACTTGATTAATTTTGATTTACTGACATAAGATATACTTATATTACACTGTGTAATTGCATTACAACGGACATTTAACAAAGCAGTGAAAAAACATATATGTACTTTTGAATATAAGTGTTACAAGAGAGCCCTCCGTATATCAAGGACAGAGAATAGAACAAATAGATCTATCCAGAAGAACTCAAAATCAAAGAAAACTGGCTGATGCTACAAATAAGAAAGAGAAATTGTAAGTATTTTGGACATATAAAAAGACATGAAGACCATCATGGAAGGAAGCATACCAGCAAGAGAAGAAGAGGAAGACCACGGAGAAGATGGATTCAGGATGTAACTGATAGTTTGAACATGACGGCTGTAGAGGCGGACATCTGACCTATGAGAGATAGAAATTCCGGAGAACTGTTGGGGTGGCAGAGTTCTGCGCAGGAAAAGCTATTCGATGATGACTGCAATATAAGTATACTGTCTTTGCATTGTCTTACAAAATGCTGGCAGTCAGTATATCTCTGAAGCAATGTAGACTAAGAGATTGGAACAGATAGAGATATCAAAATGCTGGCAGTCAGTATATCTGTAAAGCAATGTAGACTAAGAGATTGGAACAGATAGAGACATCAAAATGCTGGCAGTCAGTATATCTCTGAAGCAATGTAGACTAAGAGATTGGAACAGATAGATATATCAATATGCTGGCAGTCAGTATATCTCCAGTAGACTAGTGGACAGAGAGATATCAAATGTGGTCAGTATATCTGGCAATAGATAGATTGGAACAGATAGAGATATAATGTCAGAGATATCTACAAGTAGACTAAGTTGGACATAGTAAGTGGCAGTATATATCTCTGAAGCAATGTAGACTAAGAGATTGGAACGATAGATTATATGCTGGAGTCAGATATCTACAATGTGACTGGATTGAACAGATGGTATCATATGCTGCAGTCAGTATATCTCTGAAGCAATGTAGACTAAGAGATTGGAACAGATAGAGATATCAAAATGCTGGCAGTCAGTATATCTGTGAAGCAATGTAGACTAAGAGGTTGGAACAGATAGAGATATCAATATGCTGGCAGTCAGTATATCTGTGAAGCAATGTAGACTAAGAGGTTGGAACAGATAGAGATGTCAATATGCTGGCAGTCAGTATATCTGTGAAGCAATGTAGACTAAGAGGTTGGAACAGATAGAGATGTCAAAATAAGAATACAGAAGGCAAGAGAAGCTTTCATTGCACTGGGAAATATATGGAAGTCTAAAGAAATCAAATCTAGAACAAAAATTCGGATACTAAACTTCAATATTAAAACAGTTCTGTTGTATGGGTCAGAAACATGGAGAACAACTAAAACAATAGCGCATACATTGCGAACATTCATCAACTGGTGTCCGTGCAGAATAGAGGGACTGAGAAGGTAGGATCATCATCATCATCAGGTGCCGTGCCGGCTGGCGTAAGTGATCATGGATCTCCACAAATCTCTATCTTTAGTGTTTGCTATCAATTCAGATGTTGACGCTCTACTGTGCCATGAAGCCAGGCTATCCAAAATTGTCTCTATCTGTAGATCTCGGTCTCGTCTACCCTCGATTTTACCAGTTGCCACAATGTGTTCTAAGTCTCTCCTTCTCATCACCTGTCCGGAAAATAATGATTGCCTCTTTCTTATATTGACAATAAGCTTTCTCTGTGTCTTGGCCTCATTTAACACCTCAACATTCTCCATTTAAGGAGTCTACAGGATTCTCATCATTCTTCTGTAAAACTACATCTCTGTGGTCCTCAGAGATTTTTTGAACTGTTTGTTTGTTGTCCAAAACTCGCAACCGTATGTCAGTATTGGTTCTATGTAGCACTGTATAACTCTCATTCTGATCTCAATTGACATGGACTTGTTGCATATAACGCTTCTCATTTTCTCGAACGATGTTTTCACCTGCCCTGTTGAGGAACTTATGGAGAGAGCAAGACCTATTTCAGAGAACAAAGAGGTTTAGAAAAGATGCTAGTGCTGGATAGGAAACACCTTGAGGAAATCGGAGGGGAATATAACAAGAAGGATCCATTCCTGGAACCCACAGGGACAGCGCTAGAGGTGGAGGCATACACGGAGAAGATATTTGGAGGTAGAGATCAACATTATAAAGAAGAGCTGGAGGAAGCTGTGGGAAATAGCAGGAGATAGAAAGACTTGGCATGAGTTGTTTGATGGCCTAAGCTCAAATCGGGTTTAAAAGGTATAGGGGGTGGAAGAGAGAGAAAGAGTACATCGACACAAAAGGGCACAGGGGAGTTGATGATCAAATCAAGTATATAGAATTAGTCTTCATTTATTGACATTTCCTGCAACTATATCTCTAAACTGTAACACAAAGAATGCTTTGATTAGTTGAGACACGTCAAATAACATTTGCTATTAAGAAATGAATGGGACAAATAGTAGAAGAGAAATTAAATACTTTTGTAAATGAACAATACAAGATTTGGACAAGAATTAGGTCAACATTCTGGAGAGTGCTTCTGTCAGGGACTTCATCAAATCTATTTGGGATGCTCAGATCAATTTAAGATTTATACAAACACTAAATGTACATACACAAAACTCATGTACAGATGGTATTCTGAGGCCATGTCTAGGACAAGAAATCCACTTCTACAAACTTATTTGTTGAAATCCACTTGTTGAAATCCACTTGTTGAAATTCAATGAATGTTTGTTTCAAATTCTCAATGGCTGTAATTTAGCTTAACGAGTTTGACCTTTTGTGAAGATTCAAGGTTGTGTCATTCAAAGTTTAATTATATTCATGTTGAACTATCTATTTATAGAAATTCCATGCGTCTGTTTGTTAGCCTTCTATGTAATCCATTCAACCACTGCACCTCATTCTCAACACTAAAATAATATGCAGTTTACTACTACTACTACTACTACTACCACCACCTACTAACTACTACTACACTACTACACCACTACTACTACTACTACTACCACTACTACTACTACTACTACCACTACTACTACTACTACAACTACAACAATGTATGGCACTAATATACAACTATTGTGCGTACTGTATTAACATACCTAGCGAGTTATCATAAAGCTGTGCTATCAAAGCTGGACTATTAAAGCTGGACAATGAGAAAGCTGGACTATCAAAGCTGGACAATGAGAAAGCTGGACTATCAAATCTGAATGACAAGCTGGACAATGACAAAGCTGGACAAAGACAACGCTGGACAATGACAAAGCTGGACTATCAAAGCTGGACGATCAGAGCTGGGCTATCAAAGCTGGGCACTGGAAAAGCTGGGCTATCAAAGCTGGACTATCAAAGCTGGACAAATACAAAGCTGGACAATGACAAAGCTGGACAAAGACAACGCTGGACAAAGACAACGCTGGACAATGACAAAGCTGGACAAATACAAAGGTGGACAATGACAAAGCTGGACAAATACAAAGCTGGACAATGACAAAGCTGGACAAAGACAACGCTGGACAATGACAAAACTGGACAAATACAAAGCTGGACAATGACAAAGTTGGACAATGACAAAGCTGGACAATGACAAAGCTGGACAATGACAAAGCTGGACAAATACAAAGCTGGACAATGACAAAGCTGGACAAAGACAACGCTGGACAATGACAAAGCTGGACAAATACAAAGTTTGGGCAATGACAAAGCTGGACAATGACAAAGCTGGACAATGACAAAGCTGGATAATGACAAACTGGAACAATGACAAAGGTGGACAATGAAAAAGCTGGACAATGACAAAACTGGACAAGGACAAAGCTGGACAATGACAAAGCTGGACAATGACAAAGCTGGACAATGACAAAGCTGGACAATGACAAAACTGGACAATGACAAAACTGGACAACAAGGTGGACAATGAAAAAGCTGGACAATGACAAAACTGGACAATGACAAAGCTGGACAATGACAAAACTGGACAATGACAAAGCTGGACAATGACAAAACTGGACAATGACAAAGCTGGACAATGAAAAAGCTGGACAATGACAAAGCTGGACAATGAAAGCTGACAATGACAAAACTGGACAATTACAAAGCTGGACAAAGACAAAACTGGACAATGATAAAGCTGGATAATGACAAAACTGGACAATGACAAAACTGGACAATGACAAAGCTGGACAATGACAAAACTGGACAATGACAAAGCTGGACAATGACAAAACTGGACAATGACAAAGCTGGACAATGGCTTGAGTGTTTGACTACTTATTGCTTATTGTTTACTGAACTAACTTTATATTACTCCGGGAAGACACATAGGTGCTCAGTCTCCCCAAGCAGATGTCATATCCCTCCGGGAAGACACATAGGTGCTCAGTCTCCCCCAGCAGATGTCATATCACTCCGGGAAGACACATAGGTGCTCAGTCTCCCCCCGTAGATGTCATATCACTCCGGGAAGACACATAGGTGCTCAGTCTCCCCCCGCAGATGTCATATCACTCCAGCCAGACACATAGGTGCTCAGTCTCTCCCAGCAGATGTCATATCACTCCAAGCAGACACATAGGTGCTCAGTCTCTCCCAGCAGATGTTATATCACTCCAGGCAGACACATAGGTGCTCAGTCTCTTCCAGCAGATGTTGCTTCATATACATACGGCACTAATGGTTTACATTGTTGGCAGGTTAAACACACACAATATCTGCTCATCAGGCATCCAGCCCTTTTTTTCCTACAGTAAGCATGTGAGGTAGTCTCCAGCAGACCATCCTGCAGACTAATAAGTCATAGTCTATATTTAGTGTGCTCCTAGAGGGTGCAGACAACAGATATAGAGTGACGCACAACCCCGAACGAAAACAGGTGAGCTTAAGAATTGTATAGTGCAGACTTGGGCGGTTCTGTATTCTTGGCAAAATGGGTTGATTATACTCGTCCTTGATGACGACCTTGACCGCTTTGGTTGTTATATATAAAAAATATTTACAAAATTAGGCAGCTCTTTCTACCTTTCATTTGTTTGAAATATTGTTTACACATTCAATGTTGTCTCTTGTACCATTCAATGTTGTCTCTTGTACCATTCAATGTTGTCTCTTGTACCATTCAATGTTGTCTCTTGTACCATTCAATGTTGTCTCTTGTACCATTCAATGTTGTCTCTTGTACCATTCAATGTTGTCTCTTGTACCATTCAATGTTGTCTCTTGTACCATTCCTTTCTTTTGTTTGTTTGAAATATTGTCTACACATTCAATGTTGTCTCTTGTATAAACGTCATTGTCTTTTGTAGCTCACACAGATTTCCCGTGTAGTTTTCTGTCGAGTGTTGTTTCATTAGGCCAGTGAGTTTGCCTAGCTCAGTATATCATATTCGAGGCAGTATTGAAGTTTGTGCTCTGCAGTATAATGTGTCTGTCCACATGTACACAAGATTGAATTACCAATCTTGAATGTTGTACACATGTTGCGGCGGAGTCGATTGTGTCTTGTTGTTTAATAAAACAGTCAAAACCTAGCGACAACTTGAAAATCGTAAATTAACAAAAGTGAAAAGATGCCAGAGGGAGATATATGGGATACGAGTGGGCTTTAGTTTATATATGTGGTAGAGTAGAGTGGGCTTCATATATATATATATATATGTTATAGAGTGGGCTTTAGCTATGTTTGGCATTGAGTGGGCCTTAGTTATATATATGATAGAGTGGGCTTTAGATATATATATATATAATAATAATTCCTCTCGTACCGTTATACGTTACATAGGGCCTACAAGTAATTTCTCCATACCGCTCTATCCTGGGCAACTCGCTCAATCTCCTCCATGGAACTGAGACCGATATTTCCTGCCTCTCTCAGCAAAGTTCGTTTCAGGGTCTCCTTAGGTCGACCTCTCTTTCTTGAACCCTTTGCATCCCACTTCAATGCCTGCTTTGATATTCGTTGATCATTTCTCCTTAAGGTGTGCCCAACATATCTCCATTCTCCTTCTTATAACAGTTGACACTAGTGGTTGACCAGACATGTCTCTGATTTCATCACTTCTCCTGAATTTGTTCCACTTTATATTCATTATTTTTCGCAGACATCTATTTTCAAATGCATTCAACTTGCTTTCTATATCTTTAGTCATTTTCCAACTCTCGCTAGCATATGTTAGGATTGATACATTTGAATTGAAAATTCGTAATTTAGTTGTAATACTATATAACTTGCAGTTCCATATTTTATTTAGACTTTTAAAAGCTGATGTTGCTTTGCCAATTCGCATCATAATTTCTTTTTAACATTTTCTGTGCAATCAAAATTGCTACCTAAATAGATGAACTGCTCTGTTATTTTTATCATTTTAGATTCCAGTGTGATATCTGCATTACTTGCAATAGTGTCTTCATTATATTTGTTTTTCATAGCTTATCTGCAGTCCAACTTTTGATGCTATAGATGACAAGTTGTCTGTTTTTCTTTGCATATCTTGGTTGTTTCTACTTAACAAGGCAATATCATCTGCAAAATCCAAATCTGCTAGTTGACTATTTTCTACCCAATCGATGCCAGTTTCGCCCTGCAACATTTTCGCATCACCCAGTCAATGGCCACTCCAAACAATAGCGGAGATAGAATACAGCCTTGCTTTACTCGGTTTCAACCATATACACTATATATATATATATATATATATATATATATATATATATATGATACAGTTGGCTTTAGTTTATATATGTGATAGAGGGCTTCAGAAATATAAATGTGATAAAGTGGTTTCTATATATATATATATATATATATATATGTGTGATAGAGTGGGCTTTGTATAGATAGAGTGATCTTGACTATCTCGTGACAGCCCTGTATATAGTGGACTTTTCAATCCGCCCGTGTTGTGTCCGGGGACCACAATGGAAGCAAAGAATAGTACCACTGAACCTACAAGGCATGTCATAAGAGTCGACTGGGTAGGACCTATGGAATCTACCTAATAAATAAAAGCGTCGCCGAAATCGGAGGTGCTGACCTACTCGTGCACAACGTGTATAACTAGCACAGCGTACAATCGCTCTTAGGTTCGGATCACATACAAATCACAAAGAGTGGTTAGCAAGTGGTCGATATGGAGCGTTAGAAGAAGAAGACGAAGAAGAAATACTTTTCAATCACTTTACAGTTGTTGTCTCTTGTTTGTATATTTCTCTAGAACTTTAGTATCTTCTTAATCAAGAATTGATCTTTCATCTCAATTCTCATTCACATTGTATTTAACATCGTGTCGCCAAAGCTTCATGTTGGCTAGACTTCTGCATTATTTCTCTCTCTTCTCATTATTTCCCTCTGTCCCCCTCGTCAGTTTGCCACATGGCGTCCTCCTCTCGCTGTCGTTTCACATTTAACTAAAGATTAATCTCGTCTTGTACCCAAAATGTTGCTTAGAATATGTCGTGTACATCTCTCCACGTCTGGGGTACACTTCATTTTTGATAAAGCGACCCCATGTCTCCCCCGATCTACCCTCTCTCACCCTCTCACCTATTATGCCGTGTTTAGGTTTGATCATATTTCATCTACAGCCTGTCACAATTCTTAAATACATCAACCAGGCCTGGGCGACAACACGGTCATTGGGTGTCTCTATGGCATAGAGGTTAGATGCTCGACTCTCGTTTGAAAGGTGCTCCGTTCGCTCCCTTGTAAAGCCATCAGGATATTTTTCTAGAAATCCCTGATCTCAGTGTAAGTGAGATCGAGTTCCCAGTCCTATCGGAGACGAACGATAAAATGTAGGTCCCATGTTTAATTTGAGCAAGTAAAAGAATGTATCATCGTTAGCAGCAGCAAAAGCTATTTTCAGATGGATGAAGAGAGATGGCTGGAAAGCAGCTGTCCGGGCAAAAAACTAATTAGAAAAGATTTAAAATAAAAATTCTTACAAAAATATCATTATCTTCATCAACTTATATCGGGTACCCTCACAATGCTACGGAGTTGATACACTGCCGCTGAGATCTTTCTTTGTAAGATAGAGATCCGAGCTCATATTGTTACTCATATTGTTCTCATAGTCATCGTATGTTGACAGAGTTCTCATAGTCATCGTATGTCGACAGAGTTCTCATAGTCATCGTATGTCGACAATTTACATAGTCATCGTATGTTGACAGAGTTCACATAGTCATCGTATGTTGACAGAGTTCTCATAGTCATCGTCTGGTGGTAGAGTTCTTTGATAAACACTGACAAAGAGACGGACACACAAACAGTCCAATGTTTATTTCAAAACTGACCAGCATATGCTCTGTCTGTTTGTGTATGTATGTCTGTATGTATGTCTGTACTTATGTTAGTGTGTGTATGTCTGTATGTATGTCTGTACTTATGTTAGTGTGTGTATGTCTGTATGTATGTCTGTACTTATGTTAGTGTGTATGTCTGTATGTATGTCTGTACTTATGTTAGTATGTATATGTCTGTATGTATGTCTGTACTTATGTTAGTATGTGTATGTCTCTACTTATGTTAGTATGTATGTCTCTACTTATGTTAGTATGTATATGTCTGTACTTATGTTAGTATGTGTATGTCTCTACTTATGTTAGTATGTGTATGTCTCTACTTATGTTAGTATGTATGTCTCTACTTATGTTAGTATGTATGTCTCTACTTATGTTAGTATGTATATGTCTGTACTTATGTTAGTATGTGTGTGTCTGTACTTATGTTAGTATGTGTATGTCTGTACTTATGTTAGTATGTGTATGTCTCTACTATGTTAGTATGTATAGTCTCTACTTATTTAGTATGTATGTCTCTACTTATGTTAGTATGTTTTGTCTGTACTTATGTTAGTATGTGTGTGCTGTACTTATGTTAGTATGTGTGTCTGTACTTATGTTAGTATGTATGTCTCACTATGTTAGTATGTGTATGTCTCTACTTATGTTAGTATGTGTGTGTCTCTACTTATGTTAGTATTTTGTGTCTGTACTTATTTGTAGTAGTCTCTATATGTTAGTATGTGTATGTCTCTACTTATGTTAGTATGTGTATGTCTGTACTTATGTTAGTATGTATGTCTCTACTTATGTTAGTATGTATGTCTGTATATTTATATGTATAGTCTCTACTTATGTTAGTATGTGTATGTCTGTACTTATGTTAGTATGTGTATGTCTCTACTTATGTTAGTATATGTATGTCTCTACTTATGTTAGTATATGTATGTCTCTACTTATGTTAGTATGTGTATGTCTCTACTTATGTTAGTATATGTGTGTCTGTACTTATGTTAGTATGTGTATGTCTCTACTTATGTTAGTATGTGTATGTCTGTACTTATGTTAGTATGTGTATGTCTCTACTTATGTTAGTATGTGTATGTCTCTACTTATGTTAGTATGTATGTCTCTACTTATGTTAGTATGTGTGTGTCTGTACTTATGTTAGTATGTGTATGTCTCTACTTATGTTAGTATGTATGTCTGTACTTATGTTAGTATGTGTATGTCTCTACTTATGTTAGTATGTATGTCTCTACTTATGTTAGTATGTGTATGTCTGTACTTATGTTAGTATGTGTATGTCTCTACTTATGTTAGTATGTGTATGTCTCTACTTATGTTAGTATGTATGTCTCTACTTATGTTAGTATATGTATGTCTCTACTTATGTTAGTATGTGTATGTCTGTACTTATGTTAGTATGTGTATGTCTCTACTTATGTTAGTATGTGTATGTCTCTACTTATGTTAGTATGTATGTCTCTACTTATGTTAGTATGTGTATGTCTCTACTTATGTTAGTATGTGTGTGTCTGTACTTATGTTAGTATGTGTGTGTCTGTACTTATGTTAGTATGTGTATGTCTCTACTTATGTTAGTATGTGTGTCTCTACTTATGTTAGTATGTATGTCTCTACTTATGTTAGTATGTGTATGTCTCTACTTATGTTAGTATGTGTATGTCTCTACTTATGTTAGTTGATGTCTCACTTATGTTAGTATGTATGTCTCTACTTATGTTAGTATGTATGTCTCATATGTTAGTATGTATGTCTTACTTATTTAGTATGTATGTCTCTACTTATGTTAGATGTGTGCTCTACTCTATGTTAGTATGTGGTCTCTACTTATTTAGTATGTGATGTCTCTACTATGTTAGTATGTATGTCTCTACTTATGTTAGTATGTATGTCTCTACTTATGTTAGTATGTATGTCTGTACTTATGTTAGTATGTATGTCTCTACTTATGTTAGTATGTGTTCTCTACTATGTTAGTATGTATGTCTCTACTATGTTAGTATGTGTATGTCTCACTTATGTTAGTATGTATGTCTCTACTATGTTATATGTATGTCCTCTTATGTTAGTATGTATGTCTCTACTTATGTTAGTATGTTGTCTACTTATGTTAGTATTGTATGTCTCCTATGTTAGTATGTATTCTCTACTATGTAGTATGTGTGTCTCACTTATGTTAGTATGTATATGTCTACTTATGTTATATGTGTATGTCTCACTATGTTAGTATGTATATCTACTATGTAGATGTTCTCTACTTATTTAGTATGTTTGCTATTTTAATATGTATGTCTCTACTTATGTTAGTATGTGTTGTCTCACTTATGTTAGTATGTGTATGTCTCTTATGTTAGTATGTGTATGTCTCTACTTATGTAGTATATGTATGTCTCTACTTATGTTAGTATGTTGTGTCTACTTATGTTAGTATGTTGTGTCTTACTTATGTTAGTATGTGTCTCTACTTATTTAGTATGTGTGTGTCTGTACTTATGTTAGTATGTGTAGTCTCTACTATGTTAGTATGTATATGTCTACTATGTTAGTATGTATGTCTCACTTATGTTAGTATGTGATGTCTCACTATGTAGTATATTGTGTCTGTACTATGTTAGTATGTGTGTCTGTACTTATGTTAGTATGTTATGTCTCACTATGTTAGTATTGTATGTCTACTTATGTTAGTATATGTGTGTTCTGACTATGTTATATGTGTCTGACTATGTTAGTATGATTCTGACTATGTTAGTATGTGTCTGTACTTATGTTAGTATGTGGTGTCTGTACTATGTTAGTATATGTTGTGTATATGTTGACATAAGAACATTTAAGTTGATGATTGACGTCATTACAGGTATGACCATATGGCTCGATATGCTTCGCGAAATAGCACGCCCTCCAAGTATTCATCCAAACTCGCATCTCCGGGACAATCATATGGATTTCCGGAAAAAATTACCGTGAACAGAACTGCTTGAGTCTGGGTTCATTCACGAACCTCGCTCGCAATGCTGAGATTTATCTACATAACCACAGAGATACTCAGTATGTTTATTAAACTATATGTATACTCAGTAGGTTTATTAAACTATATGTATACTCAGTAGGTTTATTAAACTATATGTATACTCAGTAGGTTTATTAAACTATATGTATACTGGTAGGTTTATTAAACTATATGTATACTCAGTAGGTTATTAAACTATATGTATTAACAATTCGTCCTTCAGAGCTGATATACGGCTGCAGTATTATAAGATAAATAAAGACAGTATACAGGCTAGCAGATAATACACAGACAGTATACCGGCTGACAGATGATACACAGACAGTATACCGGCTGACAGATGATACACAGACAGTATACGACTGACAAATGATACACAGACAATATACCGGCTGACAGATGATACACAGACAGTATACCGACTGACAGATGATACACAGACAGTATACCGGCTGACAAAGGATACATAGACAATATACCGGCTGACAGATGATACACAGACAGTATACCGACTGACAGATGATACACAGACAGTATACCGGCTGACAAATGGATACACAGACATATACGGCTGACAAATGATACACAGACAGTATACGGGCTGACAGATGATACACAGACAGTATACTGGCTGAAGAGTAATGATACACAGACAGTATACTGGCTGACAAATGATACACAGACAGTATACTGGCTGACAAATGATACACAGACAGTATAACTGGCTGAAAATGATCACAGACAGATACTGGCTGACAAATGATACACAGACAGTATACTGGCTGACAAATGATACACAGACAGTATACCGACTGACAGATGATACACAGACAGTATACCGACTGACAGATGATACACAGACAGTATACCGGCTGACAAATGATACACAGACAGCATACTGGGAGGATGTTCACAAAATATGTTCAGTTTGTTGTTTTTCTTTTATCTCCAATGTTTACATTTTCGATTTCCGCTTGTTTTACTTTGAGCTCAAGTTTTTAAATAGTTGATTGTCTTATCTGTTTTCTATCTATCGTTATTTATACAGTGCCATTTCATTTGTTATTGTTCTTTGCCTTCAGTGTGTCCTGTATTCTTGACTTGATGAAGATCTTTTGTGTGGAAACGTTGATTGAGTCTGCTTTTATATGTGTAAATCTTCTTAACTTCAAGTTTTCACTATGATTGTGTGATTGAGTGATTGATTGATTGATTGATAGAATCATCATTATCGTACTTCGATGAATAATCGTGTGAACTCTTATTTCAACCAACTTCTGGAATCAGTCTTCTACAACCGAACATCAGTCTCCTACAACCGAACATCAGTCTTCTACAACCGAACATCAATCTCCTACAACCAAACATCAGTCTTCTACAACCGAACATCAGTCTTCTACAACCAACATCAGTCTTCTACAACCGAACATCATCTCTACAACCAACATCAGTCTTCTACAACCGAACATCAGTCTTCTACAACCGAACATCAGTCTTCTACAACCGAACATCAGTCTCCTACAACCGAACATCAGTCTCCTACAACCAAACATCAGTCTTCTGCAACCGAACATCAGTCTTCTACAACCGAACATCAGTCTCCTACAACCGAACATCAGTCTTCTACAACCGAACATCAGTCTCCTACAACCGAACATCAGTTTTCCTACAACCAAACATCAGTCTTCTACAACCGAACATCAAGTCTTCTACAACCGAACACAGTCTCTACAACCGAACATCAATCTCCTACAACCGACATCAATCTCCTACAACCAACATCAGTCTCCTACAACCAGACATCAATCTCCTACAACCGAACATCAATCTCCTACAACCGAACATCAATCTCCTACAACCGAACATCAATCTCCTACACCGAACATCAATCTACAACGAACATCAATCTCGTAAAACCAGAAACCCAGATCTCCACAACAAACATCAGTCTCAGCACTGCATCAAGCAACGCGAGAAAGTTGAAGAAGGACATACAGACCGGTAACATGTGACACACTTTCATCCAAGCTATTAGACAGGTGAGATAAAAACAGAAACATGACGACACTGGACAACAACCCGGTAACAGTGTGACGACACTGGACAACAACCCGGTAACAGTGTGACGACACTGGACAACAACCCGGTAACAGTGTGACGACACTGGACAACAACCCGGTAACAGTGTGACGACGCTGAGCAACAACCCGGTAACAGTGTGACGACACTGGACAACAACCCGGTAACAGTGTGACGACACTGGACAAAAACCCGGTAACAGTGTGACGACACTGGACAACAACCCGGTAACAGTGTGACGACACTGGACAACAACAACCCGGTAACAGTGTGACGACACTGGACAACAACCCGTAAAGTGTGACGACACTGGACAACAACCCGGTAACAGTGTGACGACACTGGACAACAACCCGATAACAGTGTGACGATACTGGACAACAACCCGGTAACAGTGTGACGACACTGGACAACAACCCGGTAACAGTGTTACGAGAAAAAAAAAGTAGAAAGAAGGCTGATATTTATTTTTAAACAGAAAGTTTCCAGCGACAGTGTCTGAACTCCGTAGCACAGGCTAGGGTATCCTATGTAATTTTGAAATTGGTGAACATATTTGCAGGAGTTTTATTTTAACCTGTTTGATGTGGTTTTGTCCAGACTGCGGCGTTGCAGCCTACTCTTACTGATGTTCAATTATCAAATGTTCTTTTACGTGCTCATCATGATCGCGAAACATATGTATTATCGTCCGTCTCCGATAGGACTAGGATTACTGGGAAAATATACCGATCTCTACAAGCGGGGAACGAACCGAGTGTCTATTGTCTATTGTCTATTCCCAGGTGGAAGATGTAGTTGGCTGTCCACTCTTGACGTTAAGCGTAGGGATGGGAGTTTTAATTTTCGTTCTAGGGTTAGATGAGTCGCCTTTGATATTGTCTATCCATCTTTTCTTGGTCTTCCCTTAGCTCTAGTACCCGATCTCTTTTTATTGTATGCTGTTATTGTTGGTTGGTTGTATTTCATTCTCATTAAATGTCCAAATCCCTGCATTTGTTGTCTTTCGATGTATTCGGTGCATGAAGTTATGCCCACTCTGCTTCTGATGTCCTCATTTCATAGTCTGTCTTTCCTGGTGACTCCCACTGCCTTCCTCAAGCATTTCATTTCACGTGGTGAGCTTTCTGTGATGTGTTGCTGTAAGAGACTAAGTTTAGCACTGGTAACAAAGTGTTGGTAGGAAAATACTTTTATCATCTGTCTTTTCACTTCCATCTTGATCTTTGGGTGTTGTAGTAATGGTGCCAGCTGGTAGGTCACTGCATTTGCTTTTGACACCTTTCTCTATTTCTCTATCGAGTTTTCTGTCCTCTGTGAAAATGCTGCCTAAATATTTGAATTCAGAAACTTGCTTTACTCTGGTGTTGTCTATTTGTCTATTAGTGGAAGTCAATAAGTAAGCCACAAATGGCTGTAGAAAAATGACTAAACATGATAACAACTTGAAACCAGTTTATTTTTATACATACATTGTTCCTTTATTTCTCAACATAATTTCCACCAACATTGGTGCACTTATCTCATCGTTTTATCAATCCTCCCAAACCGGCTGCATAGAACTGCGTGCTCTGTTTTCTAAACCACGTTTTCACTTCACATTCAACTTCGGCGTCATTCGCGAAATGTCTTCCGCCAAGGGGGGTTTTTCAGTGGACCAAAAAGGTGGAAATCGTTAGGGGCTAAGTCGGGACTGCAAGATGGATGTTCCAGAACTTCCCACCTTAGTTTGTTAATTTTCTCCTGAGTTAATCGAGCCGTATGTGGTCTGCATTGTCTTCAAGAAGCAGCACTCCTCTAGACAGCAGTCCTGAGCGTATTTTTTCCGAATTGCATCATGACGCATCAATAGAACTTCACAGTACGATTCAGAAAGTACGATTCAGAATTCACATTGTCACCTTTCTTCTTGAAATTGGTTAAGAACACCCCTTGACAATCCCAGAACACCATCAGCATAACCTTCCCTGCTGATGGCATATCCGTGAATTTTTGGACACAAGGTGAAGAAGGATGTTTCCACTGCATTGAAGCTCGCTTTGATTCGGGCTGGTAGTGATGCACACATGATTCATCCCCAGTAACAATCCTGTTCAGCATGTCTTCTCCTTCATCTTCGTATCGACAGAGATGATGCAAGGACAGTCCAAATCGGTTAATTACCTACAAGGCATATCGACAGAGATGATGCAAGGTTAATGACCTACAAGGCATATCGACAGAGATGATGCAAGGTTAATGACCTACAAGGCATATCGACAGAGATGATGCAAGGTTAATGACCTACAAGGCATATCGACAGAGATGATGCAAGGTTAATGACCTACAAGGCATATCGACAGAGATGATGCAAGGTTAATGACCTACAAGGCATATCGACAGAGATGATGTAAGGACAGTACAAATAGGTTAATGACCTACAAGGCATATCGACAGAGATGATGCAAAGGTTAATGACCTACAAGGCATATCGACAGAGATGATGCAAGGTTAATGACCTACAAGGCATATCGACAGAGATGATGCAAGGGTTAATGACCTACAAGGCATATCGACAGAGATGATGTAAGGGTTAATGACCTACAAGGCATATCGACAGAGATGATGTAAGGGTTAATGACCTACAAGGCATATCGACAGAGATGATGTATAGACAGTAAAAATCAATTAATGACCTACAAGGCATATCGACAGAGATGATGCAAGGTTAATGACCTACAAGGCATATCGACAGAGATGATGCAAGGTTAATGACCTACAAGGCATATCGTAAGTTGCCACTGAGGTAGATGCCTAGAGAAGCTACCCTCGTAAATAAAATAAGCATCGCAGAGATCGGATGTACTAGCCTACCTGTGGGCGCATAACTGGCACAAAGTACAATCACTCTTAGGCTCAGATCACATACAAATCACACAGATTTGTTTAACGAGTGGTCGATGTAGAACGTTGGAAGAAGAAGAAGAAGAAGAAGAAGACAGGAAAAAATGGCAAACATGGTCACAAAGGAAAGAATAGAAATCATATATGGTAGAAATATAAGAATGGGTATGTCAAAAATAGAACAAGCGGAACACAGAGGAGTATACAAAATAGAACAAGCGGAACACAGAGGATTATACAAAAATAGAACAAGCGGAACACAGAGGGGGTATACAAAAATAGAACAAGCGGAACACAGAGGAGTATACAAAAATAGAACAAGCGGAACACAGAGGAGTATCAAAAATAGAACAAGCGGAACACAGAGGGAGTATACAAAAATAGAACAAGCGGAACACAGAGGGAGTATACAAAAATAGAACAAGCGGAACACAGAGGGAGTATACAAAAATAGAACAAGCGGAACACAGAGGGAGTATACAAAAATAGAACAAGCGGAACACAGAGGAGTATACAAAAATAGAACAAGCGGAACACAGAGGAGTATACAAAAATAGAACAAGCGGAACACAGAGGAGTATCAAAAATAGAACAAGCGGAACACAGAGGGAGTATACAAAAATAGAACAAGCGGAACACAGAGGAGTATACAAAAATAGAACAAGCGGAACACAGAGGAGTATACAAAAATAGAACAAGCGGAACACAGAGGAGTATACAAAAATAGAACAAGCGGAACACAGAGGAGTATACAAAAATAGAACAAGCGGAACACAGAGGAGTATACAAAAATAGAACAAGCGGAACACAGAGGAGTATCAAAAATAGAACAAGCGGAACACAGAGGAGTATACAAAAATAGAACAAGCGGAACACAGAGGAGTATACAAAAATAGAACAAGCGGAACACAGAGGAGTATACAAAAAATAGAACAAAGCGAACACAGAGGGAGTATACAAAAATATAACAAGCGGAACACAGAGGGAGTATACAAAAATAGAACAAGCGGAACACAGAGGGAGTATACAAATATAGAACAAGCGGAACACAGAGGGAGTATACAAAAATAGAACAAGCGGAACACAGAGGGAGTATACAAATATAGAACAAGCGGAACACAGAGGGAGTATACAAAAATAGAACAAGCGGAACACAGAGGGAGTATACAAAAATAGAACAAGCGGAACACAGAGGGAGTATACAAAAATAGAACAAGCGGAACACAGAGGGAGTATAAAAAAATAGAACAAGCGGAACACAGAGGGAGTATACAAAAATAGAACAAGCGGAACACAGAGGGAGTATACAAAAATAGAACAAGCGGAACACAGAGGGAGTATACAAAAATAGAACAAGCGGAACACAGAGGGAGTATACAAAAATAGAACAAGCGGAACACAGAGGGAGTATACAAAAATAGAACAAGCGGAACACAGAGGGAGTATACAAATATAGAACAAGCGGAACACAGAGGGAGTATACAAAAATAGAACAAGCGGAACACAGAGGGAGTATACAAATATAGAAGGCAGTGTTGTAACTATAGTAGGGAGTTTTGGATATTGGAGTACTTTCTTCTTTTCTTTTGTCCTTCTTTGCTTTTTTGCTGTTGGGTGTAGCAGGTTTAACTGATGATCGGTTTCATCTTTTTCTTGGTCTACTTCTTCCTCCTGATCATTATATTTTCACGTTGTCGCTCTTGTACCTAGTGTATTCGGGTTCATTCTCACCAAGTGGCCAAACCACATGAGTCTCTATTTTTCAATGAATATAATAGCAGGTGTTGTTCCGACTGTTCTTCTAATTTCCTCATTTCTTATATGGTTTCTTCTGGTTTCATTTACCGATTTCCTCAAGCATCTCATTTCACAGGAAAGCGGTCAATAAAACATGAAGATATCATATAAGAAATGGAAATAGAAGAACATCGGAACAACACCTGCTATTAAATACTACCAAACGGTAATCACGAAAGCAACAAAGAAGACATGCTAGAGGAAGACACGAATGCTGAAGAAAATGAAGAAAAACTGAAGATAAGAGAAACAAAACACATTGTTAATAGTATGACTATCATTGGCTAGGGGGCGCTGAAAGAAATATTCATTGATCAGGTTTCCTGTGAAAACTCTGTGACTTACGTAGGTGGTCGGACACGCTTCATGAAGTCATTGAATTATCAGGTGTCAGACGGTTAATTTTTTTTATTATACATCCTTACCTGATCAAGAAAGGTCACTCTTAAAATGTCATTAACTTTGCTTTAAGCAGTGTTTGATGAAAAGATGAACATTGTGCGTTGTATGCAGATGAACTAACGAAACTTTAACTAACTTGCCGTTCAAAGGGGCAACTGATCTGTGCAGTTTATGCTAGTGTCTGAGAAATATCAGTTGAATATCCTAGAACTGGATCCTCAGCGTGCGCAACCAGGATCCCTGGTGCGGGTTGACCTTACGCGAGTAATGATTTGATCGTTTATAAGTTTCGTTTTTTGGATCTAAGACACTTTCATGAATAGATTTGAATACTTGGCAGACATATGCAAATAATGTTAACATTTATAAATCTGAATTATTGTAGCTATTAAATAAGATGAACCACAAATGTGTTGTTATTTAGCGTACTGAAATAAATGTGTATACAATTGACTAGCAGGGACAATGTATTAGATGGCGGCTGATGGAGTCTGCTGTATTCATCCGTTGTGTGGGTTACAGAATAGCGACTGTTGTATTACTTCGAGTCCATGAGAAACGAAAATGTATTCAAGTCTCAACTAATGTACGATTCTCCTCTCGTTAACAATACTTCTCAAACCAGATATATCATTTATTGTCCTCATGGCATCAAGTTGATATATACAGAGTTCAAATGTGTACCTGTTGCTGTATCAGTTCTCGTCAGATCCGTTATATATATATATATATATATATATAACCAAACAATATAACAATATATTTATATACACTGTTATATATCTAAATAATAATGAACATAAAATGGAACGAATTCAGGAGAAGTGATGAAATCAGAGAAATGTCTGGTCAACCACTAGTGACAACTGTTATAAGGTGAAGATGGAGATATATTGGACACACCTTGAGAAGAAATGATCAACGAATATCACAGCAGGCATTGAAGTGGGATGCAAATAGGTCTGCCCGGAGTGAAATAACATCAGTACAATAACCAACCAATACAACAAATGGATATCAAAGCTATAAATCTAGCCTTCCTTGAACTTAGCAATATCATGTTGTTGATAGCTTTACTTGAACTTAGCAACATCATGTTGTTGATAGCTTTACTTGAACTTAACAACATCATGTTGTTGATAGCTGTCCTTGAACTTAGCAACATCATGTTGTTGATAGCTTTCCTTGAACTTAGCAACATCATGTTGTTGATAGCGGTGGTTTTGTTAACATTTTTATTATTGAGCGCAATCAAGTGGACATAACACTTTGATCTTAGTAAATAAATTGACCGCAATCAAGTGGACATAACGCTTTGATCTTAGTAAATAAATTGACCACAATCAAGTGGACATAACACTTTGATCTTAGTAAATAAATTGAGCACAATCAAGTGGACATAACGCTTTGATCTTAGTAAATAAATTGACCACAATCAAGTGGACATAACACTTTGATCTTAGTAAATAAATTGAGCACAATCAAGTGGACATAACGCTTTGATCTTAGTAAATAAATTGACCACAATCAAGTGGACATAACACTTTGATCTTAGTAAATAAATTGACCACAATCAAGTGGACATAACACTTTGATCTTAGTAAATAAATTGACCACAATCAAGTGGACATAACTCTTTGATCTTAGTAAATAAATTGACCACAATCAAGTGGACATAACTCTTTGATCTTAGTAAATAAATTGAGCACAATCAAGTGGACATAACGCTTTGATCTTAGTAAATAAATTGACCACAATCAAGTGGACATAACTCTTTGATCTTAGTAAATAAATTGAGCACAATCAAGTGGACATAACTCTTTGATCTTAGTAAATAAATTGAGCACAATCAAGTGGACATAACTCTTTGATCTTAGTAAATAAATTGACCACAATCAAGTGGACATAACTCTTTGATCTTAGTCAAAAATCCGAGAAGCAGTCTTCTCCCTGCTTGAATTTAAAAAAAAATTATGTTAACCTATTTGGGGGTCACACAACAAGTTGACCCAGTAAGGTTGAACGTGTAAACTCTGAGCGTCATCTATCTTTCGAATGAGAGAGTTCGGACTTTGTTTAAGTGGCTTTTACTTTGCCATTAGGCGTTTTTTAAGGTCCCCACTCTTTGGTCTAGACTCTAGATCAGCGTTTCCCAAAGTGGGCGGTACCGCCCCCAGTGGGCGCTGAAGCATTCTAGGTGGGCGACAGTGGGTTCAGAAGAATGTGGGGGAGGTTCAAGCTATTAGGGGTTGGTGGCTCCTTAAAGCAGAAATTATTAATAAAATTTTTAAATAAATTATGTTCGTGATTTTGCGATTGAATAATCATTTAAAATTTGAATTCTGCATTTTAGTTCATCTTATGCCCTTCTTACACGATCCATTTTTCATCAATTTTCTATTTCATGTATATAATCATTTGAAAATTGACCATGTATTACAGAAATATATATCAATTTTCTATGTCAAAGAGAAAATAGGGCATATTTATATGTGGGATGGGTGCGTTAGCAAACTGTTATAATGTGGAACGGGGCGTTACAAAGTTTATGTTCTGCAAAGTTGGCGGTGGGCCGACAAATTTAAATTATTATACTGTGGAGCGGGGCGTTACAAAGTTTATGTTCTGCAAAGTGGACGGTGGGCCGACAAATTTAAACTGTTATACTGTGGAGCGGGGCGTTACAAAGTTTATGTTCTGCAAAGTGGGCGGTGGGCCGACAAATTTAAACTGTTATACTGTGGAGCGGGGCGTTACAAAGTTTATGTTCTGCAAAGTGGACGGTGGGCCGACAAATTTAAACTGTTATACTGTGGAGCGGGTTACAAAGTTTATGTTGTGCAAAGTGGGCGGTGGGCAGACACATTTTGGGAATCTTTGGTCTAGATCAAGTGGGCACTACTTTTTGTAATCAGTGTTGACCCCTTACCCTGTAGTGCCACAGAGGGTAGTACCCAGTTACGTTTTAAACGTGTAAAACCCCAAGCGTTGTCATTCTTTCGAACGAGAACTGCTCGGCGTTTTGGACTTTTTTGTTTAATTTGTCTATTGACTCTATGTAGTCTCCCATCACTTGGCCACAGTCAAGTGGGTACTATACTTTCGTCTTAACTAAACTAAGGCCGAGATCTCGGCGCTGGGGTTCACCGTCTTAACCAAACTAAGGCCGAGATCTCCATGATGGTGTTGTGTTTCACAGTCTTAACCAAACTAAGGCCGAGATCTCCATGATGGTGCTGTGTTTCACAGTCTTAGCCAAACTAAGGCCAAGATCTCCATGATGGTGCTGTGTTTCACCGTCTTAACCAAACTAAGGCCGAGATCTCCATGATGGTGTTGTGTTTCACGTCTTAGCCAAACTAAGGCCGAGATCTCCATGATGGTGCTGTGTTTCACCGTCTTAGCCAAACTAAGGCCGAGATCTCCATGATGGTGCTGTGTTTCACAGTCTTAGCCAAACTAAGGCCGAGATCTCCATGATGGTGCTGTGTTTCACAGTCTTAGCCAAACTAAGGCCGAGATCTCCATGATGGTGTGGTTTCACAGTCTTAACCAAACTAAGGCCGAGATCTCCATGATGGTGATGTGTTTCACAGTCTTAGCCAAACTAAGGCCGAGATCTCCCAGATGGTGTGTGTTTCACAGTCTTAGCCAAACTAAGGCCGAGATCTCCATGATGGTGCTGTGTTTCACAGTCTTAACCAAACTAAGGCCGAGATCTCCATGATGGTGCTGTGTTTCACAGTCTTAGCCAAACTAAGGCCGAGATCTCCATGATGGTGTTGTGTTTCACAGTCTTAACCAAACTAAGGCCGAGATCTCCATGATGGTGATGTGTTTCACAGTCTTAGCCAAACTAAGGCCGAGATCTCCATGATGGTGCTGTGTTTCACAGTCTTAGCCAAACTAAGGCCGAGATTCATGATGGTGTGTGTTTCACAGTCTTAGCCAAACTAAGGCCGAGATCTCCATGATGGTGTTGTGTTTCACAGTCTTAACCAAACTAAGGCCGAGATCTCCATGATGGTGATGTGTTTCACAGTCTTAGCCAAACTAAGGCCGAGATCTCCATGATGGTGCTGTGTTTCACAGTCTTAGCCAAACTAAGGCCGAGATCTCCATGATGGTGCTGTGTTTCACAGTCTTAGCCAAACTAAGGCCGAGATCTCCATGATGGTGCTGTGTTTCACAGTCTTAGCCAAACTAAGGCCGAGATCTCCATGATGGTGCTGTGTTTCACAGTCTTAACCAAACTAAGGCCGAGATCTCCATGATGGTGTTGTGTTTCACAGTCTTAACCAAACTAAGGCCGAGATCTCCATGATGGTGCTGTGTTTCACAGTCTTAGCCAAACTAAGGCCGAGATCTCCATGATGGTGTTGTGTTTCACAGTCTTAGCCAAACTAAGGCCGAGATCTCCATGATGGTGTTGTGTTTCACAGTCTTAACCAAACTAAGGCCGAGATCTCCATGATGGTGTGTGTTTACAGTCTTAACAAACTAAGGCGCGAGGGATCTTCAAACTAGGCCAGATCTCGATGGTGTGTGTTTCACAGTCTTAGCCAAACTAAGGCCGAGATCTCCATGATGGTGCTGTGTTTCACAGTCTTAGCCAAACTAAGGCCGAGATCTCCATGATGGTGCTGTGTTTCACAGTCTTAACCAAACTAAGGCCGAGATCTCCATGATGGTGTTGTGTTTCACAGTCTTAGCCAAACTAAGGCCGAGATCTCCATGATGGTGCTGTGTTTCACAGTCTTAACCAAACTAAGGCCGAGATCTCCATGATGGTGCTGTGTTTCACAGTCTTAACCAAACTAAGGCCGAGATCTCCATGATGGTGCTTGTGTTCAATCAAACTCCATGATGGTGCTGTGTTTCAGTCTTACAAACTAAGGCCGAGATCTCCATGATGGTGCTTGTTCAGTTTCGGTTCCGACTGTGTTTCAGTCTTAGCAAACTAAGGCCGAGATCTCCATGATGGTGCTGTGTTTCACAGTCTTAGCCAAACTAAGGCCGAGATCTCCATGATGGTGCTGTGTTTCACAGTCTTAGCCAAACTAAGCGAGATCTCCATGATCTGTGTTCATCTTGAACTAGGCCAGATCTCATGTGGCTGTTTTCATAGTCTTACCAAACTAAGGCCGAGATCTCCATGATGGTGTTGTAGTTCACAGCACCAATATGTTTAACAATAGAAATGTTGTTGTCGCTAGCTCCCATAATGATGGCGTCGATACCTGTAGCTTAATTACCTAATCGACACAGCAATATTGCATCCTTTAAATATTTGCCAATGTCACCTGTCAAATTTCAACTTCACCTTGTTACCATTATTTTAATTTCCAGGCAGTAAGAATTAGGTCATTAGATTCGCTACCAGGACGAGAGTACATGTTTGTAGAATTATCTCCCTTAATCAAGCTCTTCTTTCATATATCAATTCAAGGGACATAAATGAAACAACACTAAGAACCATAATCTGCACCAAACTTAAATACAGAGGTCTATCTACTTCATGATATACATAATATGGCTAGGGCTAAGTATGAACAATACAAGCACGTCAGGTACACGCGCATTAAGCGCCACACGTCATTTGAGTTTCTGTTGTTGTATTTCTGTCTCCCCAACCATATGAAACAGACGAAGCTAGCAATGTCAGAACTCTGCAGGAACTTCACGCTCCGCATGCCGTGATCTCGACTGAACAAGAATTCCAAAGTCGCGACAAGAAAGAATGTTGCAACATTCCAGAGATATTTACTTATATATCTTTATAAATAATCACAAAGATGGCAGCTCTTGTCGTTTCTATTTGGGTGTCCGCTTCTTGTTAACAAATAATATCAGAAATATGTCAAAGCTGGTACACAATTGACATTCCAACTTTTCACAAATAAACTTGAACTTCAGGTTAATCGTCTGTCATCAGAGTTTCAATTTGAATCCCAGTCGCTGTCCAGATTGAGAGAGAGAGAGAGACAGAAGTTTCAGAGTTTTGAATCCCAGTCGCTGTCCAGATTGAGAGAGAGAGACAGAGTTCAGAGTTAAGTGCTTCAGATTGGAGAGACGAGTTAGTTTGAATCCCAGACGATGTCCAGATTGTGTGTGTGTGAGAGAGAGAGAGAGAGAGAGAGAGAGAGAGACAGACAGAAGTTTCAGAGTTTTGAATCCCAGTCGCTGTCCAAATTGAGAGAGAGAGAGAGACAGAAGTTTCAGAGTTTTGAATCCCAGTCGATGTTCAGATTGAAAGATAGATAGATAGAGAGAGAGAGAGAGAGAGAGAGAGAGACAGACAGAAGTTTCAGAGTTTTGAATCCTAGTCGATGTCCATATTGAGAGAGAGAGAGAGAGACAGAAGTTTCAGAGTTTTGAATCCCAGTCGATGTTCAGATTGAGAGAGAGAGAGAGAGAGAGAGAGAGACAGACAGACAGAAGTTTCAGAGTTTTGAATCCCAGTCGATGTTCAGATTGAGAGAGAGAGAGAGAGTAGAAGTTTCAGAGTTTTGAATCCCAGTCGATGTCTAGATTGAGAGAGAAAGAGAGATGGGCGTCGATATTGGTACAGGTCGAAAAGAACGTCATATCAAATATGTAAAACAGAATGATTGATTGATTGATTGATTGATTGGACCATCATCATTGCACTTTGATGACTAACCACGTGTGCTCCGATCTCTTTTTTACACAGGAAGATTTCAGCGCAGTGCGCGAACTACGTAGCACCGGCGAGTGTCCCCATGCAATACAGATTGATTTATCAATATCGAACTGTCATGTTGGGCCGAGGGCGCTGCTGGATTTATTGATGCTGAGATCGAAGCACGTATGGACATGTCCGGAGTGCTTTAATGATAGTCCTCTGATAACTGAATATAAATTCAAGTAAAACTTATAATTTTAATATAGGAATCTAAGTATGTGTAAGGATACTTCTTTCTGTCCACTCATGAGTTATCTCGTCTTCTGTCCACTCATGAGTTATCTCGTCTTCTGTCCACGCATGAGATGTCTCGTCTTCTGTCCACGCATGAGATGTCTCGTCTTCTGTCCACTCATGAGTTGTCTCGTCTTCTGTCAACGCATGAGATGTCTCGTCTTCTGTCCACTCATGAGTTATCTCGTCTTCTGTCCACGCATGAGATGTCTCGTCTTCTGTCCACGCATGAGATGTCTCGTCTTCTGTCCACTCATGAGTTATCTCGTCTTCTGTCCACGCATGAGATGTCTCGTCTTCTGTCCACGCATGAGTTATCTCGTCTTCTGTCCACGCATGAGATGTCTCGACTTCTGTCCACTCATGAGTTATCTCGTCTTCTGTCCACGCATGAGATGTCTCGTCTTCTGTCCACGCATGAGTTGTCTCGTCTTCTGCACACGCATGAGATATCTCGTCTTCTGTCCACGCATGAGATGTCTCGTCTTCTGTCCACGCATGAGATGTCTCGTCTTCTGTCCACGCATGAGATGTCTCGTCTTCTGTCCACTCATGAGTTGTCTCGTCTTCTGTCCACGCATGAGATGTCCTCTTCTGTCCACTCTGAGTTATCTGTCTCTGTCCACGCATGAGATGTCTCGTCTTCTGTCCACGCATGAGATATCTCGTCTTCTGTCCACGCATGAGATGTCTCGTCTTCTGTCCACTCATGAGTTATCTCGTCTTCTGTCCACGCAGAGTGTCTCGTCTTCTGTCCACGCATGAGTTATCTCGTCTTCTGTCCACGCATGAGATGTCTCGACTTCTGTCCACTCATGAGTTATCTCGTCTTCTGTCCACGCATGAGATGTCTCGTCTTCTGTCCACCATGAGTTTCTCGTCTTCTGTCACACCATGAGATTCTGTCTTCTGTCCACGCATGAGATTCTCGTCTTCTGTCCACCATGAGTTTCTCGTCTTCTGCCCACGCATGAGATGTCTCGTCTTCTGTCCACTCATGAGTTATCTCGTCTTCTGTCCACGCATGAGATGTCTCGTCTTCTGTCCACGCATGAGATATCTCGTCTTCTGTCCACTCATGAGTTATCTCGTCTTCTGTCCACGCATGAGATGTCTCGTCTTCTGTCCACGCATGAGTTATCTCGTCTTCTGTCCACGCATGAGATGTCTCGACTTCTGTCCACGCATGAGTTATCTCGTCTTCTGTCCGCATGAGATGTCTCGTCTTCTGTCCACCATGAGTTGTCTCGTCTTCTGCCACATGAGATATCTCGTCTTCTGTCCAGCATGAGATGTCGTCTTCTGTCCACGCATGAATGTTCGTCTCTGTCCACATGAGATTCTCGTCTTCTGTCCCCATGAGATGTCTCTCTTCTGTCCACCATGAGATGTCTCGTCTTCTGTCCACGCATGAGATGTCTCGTCTTCTGTCCACTCATGAGTTATCTCGTCTTCTGTCCAGCATGAGATGTCTCTCTTTCTGTCCACGCATGAGATGTCTCGTCTTCTGTCACTCATGGTTATCTCGTCTTCTGTCCACCATGAGATATCTCGTCTTCTGTCCACCATGAGATGTCTGCTTCTGTCCACATCATGAGTTATCTCGTCTTCTGTCCACGCATGAGATGTCTGTCTTCTTCCACGCATGAGATGTCTCGTCTTCTATCCACCATGAGTTATCTGTCTTCTGTCCACGCAGAATGTCTGTCTTCCGTCCACGCATGAGTTATCTCGTCTTCTTCCACCATGAGATAGTCTTATAACTGTCTTCTGTCCACATGAGATTCTAGTCTTCTGTCCACGCATGAATAAGTTGTTTCTCAACATCATGAGATACTAGTCTTCTGTCCACATGAGATGTCTCTCATTCATCACGAACTAGAGTTGTTAGATTGTCACCCATGAGATATCTAGTCTTCTGTCACATGAGTTATCTCGTCTTCTGTCCACATGAGATACTAATGTTCTGTCACATGAGATGTCATGCTTCTTCATCGAGAACTGTTGTAGATATGCTCATCCATCATGAGAACTAGTTTAATGAGTATCCTTCATCAGAGAATCTAGTTTATAGATGGATATCTCAGTCTTCTATCACAGAATATAGTCTTCTATCCACGCATAGATATTAGTCTTCTATCCATCATGAGATATCTGTCTTCTATCCATAGATATCAATTTCTATCAGCATGAGATATCTAGTCTTCTATCATTCATCGAGAACTAAGTTGTAAGATGTCATCCATCGAGAACTAAGTTATAAGATGTCATCCATTCATCGAGAACTAAGTTGTAAGATGGCATCCATTCATCGAGAACTAAGTTGTAAGATGTCATCCATTCATCGAGAACTAAGTTGTAAGATGTCATCCATTCATCGAGAACTAAGTTGTAAGATGTCATCCATCAAGAACTAAGTTGTAAGATGTCATCCATCAAGAACTAAGTTGTAAGATGTCAACCATCAAGAACTAAGTTGTGAGATGTCAACCATCAAGAACTAAGTTGTAATATGTCAACCATTCATCGAGAACTAAGTTGTAAGATGTCATTCATCGAGAACTAAGTTGTAATATTTCAACTATTCATCGAGAACTAAGTTGTAATATTTCAACCATTCATCAAGAACTAAGTTATAATATGTCAACCATTCATCAAGAACTAAGTTGTAATATGTCAACCATTCGTCAAGAACTAAGTTGTAATATGTCAACCATTCATCGAGAACTAAGTTGTAATATGTCAACCATTCATCAAGAACTAAGTTGTAATATGTCAACCATTCATCGAGAACTAAGTTGTAATATGTCAACCATTCATCAAGAACTAAGTTTTAATATGTCAACCATTCATCGAGAACTAAGTTGTAAGATGTCATTCATCGAGAACTAAGTTGTAATATGTCAACCATTCATCGAGAACTAAGTTGTAAGATGTCAGTCATCGAGAACTAAGTTGTAATATGTCAACCATTCATCGAGAACTAAGTTGTAATATTTCAACCATTCATCAAGAATTAAGTTGTAATATGTCAACCATTCATCAAGAACTAAGTTGTAAGATGTCAACCATTCATCGAGAACTAAGTTGTAATATGTCAACAGAAAGAAGAACTGGAAAAAAACTTGAGAATAACATAAAGATAAGGGAAGTCATCCAGCACATTTGTCTAGATGGAGTTATCTGCCCGTCTTAGTCCGTTCCCATTTAGTTTCTTGACAACTCCCCCTGCTGTCTTCCTGTTGGTTTGTTATTGTTGCTATGGGATTTCAGTCACGCCCACTATGTCTACATATCAACAATGGCTGTCTTGTCCCGGTGTTGTAGTTGAAACTAATCACAACGGTTGATAAAACCACCAATTTAGTTGTATACAAACCTAGCGACCCAGATTCCAGTGCCCGTTCCGGTAGCTCTCCAGTCAGCACGACCCTGTTTCAACACTCTCGCCGTTTCTTAAGCGTTATCATGCCTGCCTTGATAATTTCTCAAGGTAAAGTCTCCTTCTTTGATTCCAAATGGTATGTAGCGAAGCGTTGCAGGGAGAGTCTACTGTTTGTTTTCAATTTCAACATCCGACATGATTTAGGATTTCATGTTGCAATATGGTTGTTGTTGTGTGTTGTTGTAGGTGCTGCAATCATCTCATTCATGGTTCAACCTCTTGTGCATGTACTCTTCCAACCTCCGCGGCTATCACATTACAACAATGGACTAAACTAGGGTTGTTATATTTTGATCTTCCGAAATGAGAACGCTTCTTCTAAGATTAAATTTCATTTAAATTGTGCTCCATGCATATTTTACTGATGACTTGATCTTTTTAGCATCTTTCTTTTGCATCAAATGTCCATCAAATTGCCTGCAAATGAAATATTTGAAATTAAATTTTACAAGTGAAATTGACTTGACTGAATCCACACCAAGACGATTTCTCACATTGGACATGGATTCAATAAAATAGTCTTCTACTGAAGCATTGTGTGCTGGAATATCAAAGAAGAACTTTGCTATCTTGACGATTTCAGAATTACATTTCCCTACTTCTACAGTTTTCTATATATTCAGAGCATTTCTTGTACGATATCACTTGACTTTTATAGTTGGATGCACATTTCTCTAGATTAAACCATCCTATCAAAGTGAAACGCCCACGAATGTGCATTAATGTTATGTTTCATCTTCTTCTTCTTTTGTCAGCACACTGTTACCGGGTTGTTAACCCAATGTCGTTGTTTTATGTTGTTGTCAGCACACTGTTACCGGGTTGTTAACCCAGTGTCGATACGAAAATGTTGCAGGGGCGAAACTGGCATCGATTGGGTAGAAAATAGTCATCAAGAAGATTTGGATTTTGCAGATGATATTGCCCTGTTAAGTAGAAACAACCAAGATATGCAAAGAAAAACAGACAACTTGTCATCTATAGCAACAAAAGTTGGACTGCAGATAAGCTATGAAAAACAAATATAATGAAGACACCTATGGCAAGTAATGCAGATATCACACTGGAATCTAAAATGATAAAAATAACAGAGCAGTTCACCTATTTAGGTAGCAATTTTGATTGCACAGGAAATGTTAAAAAAATTATGATACGAATTGGCAAAGCAACATCAGCTTTTAAAAGTCTAAATAAAATATGGAACTGCAAGTTATATAATATTAAAACTAAATTACGAATTTTCAATTCAAATGTTGTATCAATCATAACATATGCCAGCGAGAGTTGTAAAATAACTAAAGATATAGAAAGCAAGTTGAATGCATTTGAAAATAGATGTCTGCGAAAAATAATGAATATAAAATGGAACGAATTCAGGAGAAGTGATGAAATCAGAGATATGTCTGGTCAACCACTAGTGACAACTGTTATAAGAGAAGATGAAGATATGTTGGGCACACCTTGAGGATAAATGATCAACGAATATCAAAGCAGGCATTGAAGTAGGATGCAAAGGGTTCAAGAAAGAGAGGTTGACCTAAAGAGACCCTGAAATGAACTTTGCTGAGAGAGGCAGGAAATATCGATCTCAGTTCCATGGAGGAGCGAGTTGCCTAGGATAGAGCGGTATGGAGAAATTACTTGCAGGCCCTATGTAACGTATAACGGTACGAGAGAGGAATTATAACATAGAGTGGGTATGAAGATGCTGTTGATCAACTGTTGTTTAGCTGTCAGTGAGATGTTTGGATGTCTAAGTAGTGGCGCTAGTTGGTAGGTTATTGCATTTGTTTTCTGGACTCTAGTTTCTTCCTATTCATCTTCTGTCGTAAATGTTCTATGTCAGTTTCCTTCTCATGTATACATGATGCTTCTTATGTACTTGAATTTCTCGCTACATTCTTATTAGTATTGCCATTATGTTTATGTTTAGTAGTATTCTTTCTAACACTATACTTCATTCATTACACAGTCATTCTTCTAACGTATTATTCTTACTAACAGAAGAAGTAACATTCTTTCTAACAGAAGCAGTAACATTCTTACTAACAGAAACAGTAACATTCTTACTAACAGAAGAAGTAACATTCTTACTAACAGAAGCAGTAACATTCTTACTAACAGAAGAAGTAACATTCTTACTAACAGAAGAAGTAACATTCTTACTAACAGAAGAAGTAATATTCTTACTAACAGAAGCAGTAACATTCTTACTAACAGAAGAAGTAACATTCTTACTAACAGAAGAAGTAACATTCTTACTAACAGAAGAAGTAACATTCTTACTAACAGAAGAAGTAACATTCTTACTAACAGAAGGAGTAACATTCTTACTAACAGAAGCAGTAACATTCTTACTAACAGAAGAAGTAACATTCTTACTAACAGAAGAAGTAACATTCTTACTAACAGAAGCAGTAACATTCTTACTAACAGAAGAAGTAACATTCTTACTAACAGAAGGAGTAACATTCTTACTAACAGAAGCAGTAACATTCTTACTAACAGAAGAAGTAACATTCTTACTAACAGAAGAAGTAACATTCTTACTAACAGAAGAAGTAACATTCTTACTAACAGAAGCAGTAACATTCTTACTAACAGAAGCAGTAACATTCTTACTAACAGAAGAAGTAACATTCTTACTAACAGAAGAAGTAACATTCTTACTAACAGAAGAAGTAACATTCTTACTAACAGAAGAAGTAACATTCTTACTAACAGAAGAAGTAACATTCTTACTAACAGAAGAAGTAACATTCTTACTAACAGAAGAAGTAACATTCTTACTAACAGAAGAAGTAACATTCTTACTAACAGAAGAAGTAACATTCTTACTAACAGAAGAAGTAACATTCTTACTAACAGAAGAAGTAACATTCTTACTAACAGAAGAAGTAACATTCTTACTAACAGAAGAAGTAACATTCTTACTAACAGAAGAAGTAACATTCTTACTAACTGAAGAAGTAACATTCTTACTAACAGAAGAAGTAACATTCTTACTAACAGAAGAAGTAACATTCTTACTAACAGAAGAAGTAACATTCTTACTAACAGAAGAAGTAACATTCTTACTAACAGAAGAAGTAACATTCTTACTAACAGAAGAAGTAACATTCTTACTAACAGAAGAAGTAACATTCTTACTAACAGAAGAAGTAACATTCTTACTAACAGAAGAAGTAACATTCTTACTAACAGAAGAAGTAACATTCTTACTAACATAAACAGTAACATTCTTACTAACAGAAGAAGTAACATTCTTACTAACAGAAGAAGTAACATTCTTACTAACAGAAGAAGTAACATTCTTACTAACAGAAGAAGTAACATTCTTACTAACAAAAGAAGTAACATTCTTACTAACAGAAGAAGTAACATTCTTACTAACAGAAGAAGTAACATTCTTACTAACAGAAGAAGTAACATTCTTACTAACAGAAGAAGTAACATTCTTACTAACAGAAGAAGTAACATTCTTACTAACAGAAGAAGTAACATTCTTACTAACAGAAGAAGTAACATTCTTACTAACAGAAGAAGTAACATTCTTACTAACAGAAGAAGTAACATTCTTACTAACAGAAGAAGTAACATTCTTACTAACAGAAGAAGTAACATTCTTACTAACAGAAGAAGTAACATTCTTACTAACATAAGCAGTAATATTCTTACTAACAGAAGAAGTAACATTCTTACTAACAGAAGAAGTAACATTCTTACTAACAGAAGAAGTAACATTCTTACTAACAGAAGAAGTAACATTCTTACTAACATGAAGGTAACATTCTTACTAACAGAAGAAGTAACATTCTTACTAACAGAAGCAGTAACATTCTTACTAACGAGAAAAAGTAACATTCTTACTAACAAAAGAAGTAACATTCTTACTAACAGAAGAAGTAACATTCTTACTAACAGAAGCAGTAACATTCTTACTAATCCAGGAAGTAAATTCTACTACGAAGAAGTAACATTCTTACTAACAGAAGCAGTAACATTCTTACTAACAGAAGAGTAATTCTACTAACAGAAGTAACATTCTTACTAACAGAAGAAGTAACATTCTTACTAACAGAAGAAGTAACATTCTTACTAACAGAAGAAGTAATATTCTTACTAACAGAAGCAGTAACATTCTTACTAACAGAAGCAGTAACATTCTGTTACTAACAGAAGAAGTAACATTCTTACTAACAGAAGAAGTAACATTCTTACTAACAGAAGAAGTAACATTCTTACTAACAGAAGAAGTAACATTCTTACTAACAGAAGAAGTAACATTCTTACTAACAGAAGAAGTAACATTCTTACTAACAGAAGCAGTAACATTCTTACTAACAGAAGAAGTAACATTCTTACTATCAGAAGAAGTAACATTCTTACTAACAGAAGCAGTAACATTCTTACTAACAGAAGAAGTAACATTCTTACTAACAGAAGCAGTAACATTCTTACTAACAGAAGAAGTAACATTCTTACTAACAGAAGCAGTAACATTCTTACTAACAGAAGAAGTAACATTCTTACTAACAGAAGAAGTAACATTCTTACTAACAGAATAAGTAACATTCTTACTAACAGAAGAAGTAACATTCTTACTAACAGAAGAAGTAACATTCTTACTAACAGAAGAAGTAACATTCTTACTAACAGAAGAAGTAACATTCTTACTAACAGAAGAAGTAACATTCTTACTAACAGAAGAAGTAACATTCTTACTAACAGAAGCAGTAACATTCTTACTAACAGAAGAAGTAACATTCTTACTAACAAAAGAAGTAACATTCTTACTAACAGAAGAAGTAACATTCTTACTAACAGAAGAAGTAACATTCTTACTAACATAAGCAGTAATATTCTTACTAACAGAAGAAGTAACATTCTTACTAACAGAAGCAGTAACATTCTTACTAACAGAAGAAGTAACATTCTTACTAACAGAAGCAGTAACATTCTTACTAACATAAGAAGTAACATTCTTACTAACAGAAGAAGTAACATTCTTACTAACAGAAGAAGTAACATTCTTACTAACAGAAGCAGTAACATTCTTACTAACAGAAGAAGTAACATTCTTACTAACAAAAGAAGTAACATTCTTACTAACAGAAGAAGTAACATTCTTACTAACAGAAGAAGTAACATTCTTACTAACATAAGCAGTAATATTCTTACTAACAGAAGAAGTAACATTCTTACTAACAGAAGCAGTAACATTCTTACTAACAGAAGAAGTAACATTCTTACTAACAGAAGCAGTAACATTCTTACTAACATAAGAAGTAACATTCTTACTAACAGAAGAAGTAACATTCTTACTAACAGAAGAAGTAACATTCTTACTAACAGAAGAAGTAACATTCTTACTAACAGAAGCAGTAACATTCTTACTAACAGAAGAAGTAACATTCTTACTAACAGAAGAAGTAACATTCTTACTAACAGAAGAAGTAACATTCTTACTAACAGAAGAAGTAACATTCTTACTAACAAAAGCAGTAACATTCTTACTAACAGAAGAAGTAACATTCTTACTAACAGAAGAAGTAACATTCTTACTAACAGAAGAAGTAACATTCTTACTAACAGAAGCAGTAACATTCTTACTAACAGAAGAAGTAACATTCTTAATAACAGAAGAAGTAACATTCTTACTAACAGAAGCAGTAACATTCTTACTAACAGAAGAAGTAACATTCTTACTAACAGAAGAAGTAACATTCTTACTAACAGAAGAAGTAACATTCTTACTAACAGAAGCAGTAACATTCTTACTAACAGAAGCAGTAACATTCTTACTAACAGAAACAGTAACATTCTTACTAACAGAAGAAGTAACATTCTTACTAACAGAAGAAGTAACATTCTTACTAACAGAAGAAGTAACATTCTTACTAACATAAGCAGTAACATTCTCACTAACAGAAGAAGTAACATTCTTACTAACAGAAGGAGTAACATTCTTACTAACAGAAGCAGTAACATTCTTACTAACAGAAGAAGTAACATTCTTACTAACAGAAGAAGTAACATTCTTACTAACAGAAAAAGTAACATTATTACTAACAGAAGCAGTAACATTCTTACTAACAGAAGAAGTAACATTCTTACTAACAGAAGAAGTAACATTCTTACTAACAGAAGCAGTAACATTCTTACTAACAGAAGAAGTAACATTCTTACTAACAGAAGAAGTAACATTCTTACTAACAGAAGAAGTAACATTCTTACTAACAGAAGAAGTAACATTCTTACTAACAGAAGCAGTAACATTCTTACTAACAGAAGAAGTAACATTCTTACTAACAGAAGAAGTAACATTCTTACTAACAGAAGAAGTAACATTCTTACTAACAGAAGAAGTAACATTCTTACTAACAGAAGAAGTAACATTCTTACTAACAGAAGAAGTAACATTCTTACTAACATAAACAGTAACATTCTTACTAACAGAAGAAGTAACATTCTTACTAACAGAAGCAGTAACATTCTTACTAACAGAAGAAGTAACATTCTTACTAACAGAAGGAGTAACATTCTTACTAACAGAAGCAGTAACATTCTTACTAACAGAAGAAGTAACATTCTTACCAACAGAAGAAGTAACATTCTTACTAACAGAAGAAGTAACATTCTTACTAACAGAAGAAGTAACGTTCTTACTAACAGAAGAAGTAACATTCTTACTAACAGAAGAAGTAACATTCTTACTAGGTGTTCAGTGTTCAAGTTTTAGAACTATTGTAATGTCCCCAGTTCTAATCTCAATATCCGCTTTTCTTAGTTGTATATTGTAATGTCCCCAGTTCTGATCTCAATATTTGCTAGGCTTAGTTTTTATTGTAATGTCCAGTTCTGATCTCAATATCTGCTAGGCTTAGTTGTATATTGTAGTGTCCCCAGTTCTGATCTCAATATCTGCTAGGCTTAGTTGTATATTGTAGTGTCCCCAGTTCTGATCTCAATATCTGCTAGGCTTAGTTGTATATTGTAATGTCCCCAGTTCTGATCTCAATATCTGCTAGGCTTAGTTGTATGTTGTATGTCCCCAGTTCTGATCTCAATATCTGCTAGGCTTAGCTGTATATTGTAATGTCCCCAGTTCTGATCTCAATATCTGCTAGGCTTAGTTGTATATTGTAATGTCCCCAGTTCTGATCTCAATATCTGCTAGGCTTAGCTGTATATTGTAATGTCCCCAGTTCTGATCTCAATATCTGCTAGGCTTAGTTGTATATTGTAATGTCCCCAGTTCTGATCTCAATATCTGCTAGGCTTAGTTGTATATTGTAATGTCCCCAGTTCTGATCTCAATATCTGCTAGGCTTAGCTGTATTTGTAATGTCCCAGTTCTGATCTCAATATCTGCTAGGCTTAGTTTTATATTGTAATGTCCCCAGTTCTGATCTCAATATCTGCTAGGCTTAGTTGTATATTGAAATGTCCCCAGTTCTGATCTCAATATCTGCTAGGCTTAGTTGTATATTGTAATGTCCCCAGTTCTGATCTCAATATCTGCTAGGCTTAGTTGTATATTGTAATGTCCCCAGTTCTGATCTCAATATCTGCTAGGCTTAGCTGTATATTGTAATGTCTCCAGTTCTGATCTCAATATCTGCTAGGCTTAGTTTTATATTGTAATGTCCCCAGTTCTGATCTCAATATCTGCTAGTCTTAGTTGTATATTGAAATGTCCCCAGTTCTGATCTCAATATCTGCTAGTCTTAGTTGTATATTGAAATGTCCCCAGTTCTGATCTCAATATCTGCTAGGCTTAGTTTTATATTGTAATGTCCCCAGTTCTGATCTCAATATCTGCTAGTCTTAGTTGTATATTGTAATGTCCCCAGTTCTGATCTCAATATCTGCTAGTCTTAGTTGTATATTGAAATGTCCCCAGTTCTGATCTCAATATCTGCTAGTCTTAGTTGTATATTGAAATGTTGTTTTAGAAGAAACTAAAGATTAAAGAAAACTGACTGATGCTACAAATAAGGATGAGAAATTGAAGTATTTTGAATATATAAAAAGGACACACTTGGGAAGACATTATGGAAGGAGACATCCGAGCCAAAAAAGGAGACGAGGAAGACCACAGAGAAGATGGATTTAGGAATATGATGATTCGAGCATGACGTGTGCAGAGGCAGGACATCAGGAGAAATTCTGAGGCACGGCAAAGTTGTACTCGAAACATCTGGAGAAATTTCGAAACACTGTTAGTGTGACAAAGTTGTACTCGAAACATCTGGAGAAATTTCGAAACACTGTTAGTGTGACAAAGTTGTACTCGAAACATCTGGAGAAATTTCGAAACACTGTTAGTGTGACAAAGTTGTACTCGAAACATCTGGAGAAATTTCGAAACACTGTTAGTGTGACAAAGTTGTACTCGAAACATCTGGAGAAATTCCGAAACACTGTTAGTGTGGCAAAGTTGCATCCAGGTACATTCTATTAGATTATGATGAACTACATATATAGCTGCGAGATACACATTTGTCATTCCCTCATAGGCGCGCATGATAGCACAGTCAATCGTAACTGATGAATGTTATTATAACAGCTCTGACTGCACTTAATGCAGAGTTGATAAATGCACTAGTCAACAGGTTGGATATCATTTACATAATATCCTGAGTATTATATTACGCAAAGAGGAAACAGTGCTACAGATACACATCTGCGCAGAGTTGTACGTTAGTGCGCACCAAACGATACTTGTAAAAGCGGCAGTTTTAAATTACCAGGTCGCTAACTATTTCATTTTTTAAGTTATAAAATCCTGGCGCGTTTTCAACCAGCCTTTCTTTGTCAATAGGTATCTATTTCAGATCAGTACATTTATTTGACAAGGGATGAAGGCAAGAGAGAGTTACGATAAACTATTCACATTTGTACATTTGTAATGACAGAATCAACATCGCAGGTACATGAATAAAATAGGAAAAGAAAGACTACGGTACTGGTGCGGTATTCATTCATTCAAATGTCATATAAGCGTAAACACAGCTTGTATTTCAAGAACGACACTACCAGCATGGTCTGACAAATATACGGTACTGTACTGTGTGTATTTTCGCGCCATCTACGTGAATCGTCGAGATCGCAAATTTAAGTATTGTTCCTCTTCAGTTTGAGCTGCTACAGAATTTGATGCTGTTTGTGAGAATTTCACATGAACTGAGCTTTTGTTCTGTATGATGCTGTTTGTGAGAACTTCACATGAACTGAGCTTTTGTTCTGTAAAATTGTCATTTCTCTGACATAGTACATCTCAATAATATGACAACTAAATTTGTTGTTCAAGACATATACTAGCAACTTTAGTTTACTTTAACCTCTTCAAGACATATACTAGCACACAAGACATATACTAACACACAAGACATATACTAACACACAAGACATATACTAACACACAAGACATATACTAACACACAAGACATATACTAACACACAAGACATATACTAACACACAAGACATATACTAACACACAAGACATATACTAGCAACTTTAGTTTACTTTAACCTCTTCAAGACATATACTAACACACAAGACATATACTAACACACAAGACATATACTAACACACAAGACATATACTAACACACAAGACATATACTAACACACAAGACATATACTAGCACACAAGACATATACTAACACACAAGACATATACTAACACACAAGACATATACTAACACACAAGACATATACTAACACACAAGACATATACTAACACACAAGACATATACTAACACACAAGACATATACTAGCACACAAGACATATGCTAGCAACTTTAGTTGACTTTAACCTTTTCGCCCGTTGAGACCGATACACTGGCTCACATTATTTGATTAATATAACGCAAATATCAGTATAATAGTTAATTGAGTATACATTGCAAAGTAAATGTGTCTGGATGTCAAGCAAATGTGTCTGGATGTCAAGTAAATGGGTCTGGATGTCAAGTAAATGTGTCTGGATGTCAAGTAAATGTGTCTGGATGTCAAGTAAATGTGTCTGGATGTCAGTAAATGTGTCTGGATATCAAGTAAATTGTGGAGTAAAATGGTGTAAAACTTGTTCACAACTATCTTTTGTAACAATAGCTCCCTTCTGTTCAAGCCCATCTCGGTATCACTATGTCCAACCGTGACCCCCGGCCGACTAGCTCAGATGAGAAAACCAAATTTCCTGTTTAATGGGGGCTGATTTGTATAGATGTTTGATAGAACACTGTAAGGTTTTCTGCAATTTTACTCAATTCTATAAGTCCATGGTTATTTATTGATGAAAAATGTTAATAATACTGATATTACTTAGCTTTAAACTTCACTTGTAACATAATGAAAAATGTTAATAATACTGATATTACTTAGCTTTAAACTTCACTTGTAGCATAATGAAAAATGTTAATAATACTGATATTCCTTAGCTTTAAACTTTACTTATAGCATAATGAAAAATGTTAATAATACTGATATTCCTTAGCTTTAAACTTTACTTATAACATAATGAAAAAATGTTAATAATACTGATATTCCTTAGCTTTAAACTTGACTTGTAACATAATGAAAATGTTAATAATACTGATATTCCTTAGCTTTAAACTTCACTTGTAACATAATGAAAAATGTTAATAATACTGATATTCCTTAGCTTTAAACTTCACTTATAACATAATGAAAAATGTTAATAATACTGATATTCCTTAGCTTTAAACTTGACTTGTAACATAATGAAAAATGTTAATAATACTGATATTACTTAGCTTTAAACTTCACTTGTAACATAATGAAAAATGTTAATAATACTGATATTCCTTAGCTTTAAACTTGACTTGTAACATAATGAAAAATGTTAATAATACTGATATTCCTTAGCTTTAAACTTCACTTGTAACATAATGAAAAATGTTAATAATACTGATATTACTTAGCTTTAAACTTCACTTGTAACATAATGAAAAATGTTAATAATACTGATATTACTTAGCTTTAAACTTCACTTGTAACATAATGAAAAATGTTAATAATACTGATATTACTTAGCTTTAAACTTCACTTATAACATAATGAAAAATGTTAATAATACTGATATTACTTAGCTTTAAACTTCACTTGTAACATAATGAAAAATGTTAATAATACTGATATTCCTTAGCTTTAAACTTCACTTGTAACATAATGAAAAATGTTAATAATACTGATATTACTTAGCTTTAAACTTGACTTGTAACATAATGAAAAATGTTAATAATACTGATATTACTTAGCTTTAAACTTCACTTGTAGCATAATGAAAAATGTTAATAATACTGATATTACTTAGCTTTAAACTTCACTTGTAACATAATGAAAAATGTTAATAATACTGATATTACTTAGCTTTAAACTTCACTTGTAACATAATGAAAAATGTTAATAATACTGATATTACTTAGCTTTAAACTTTACTTGTAGCATAATGAAAAATGTTAATAATACTGATATTCCTTAGCTTTAAACTTGACTTGTAACATAATGAAAAAATGTTAATAATACTGATATTACTTAGCTTTAAACTTCACTTGTAACATAATGAAAAAATGTTAATAATACTGATATTACTTAGCTTTAAACTTCACTTGTAACATAATGAAAAATAAAAATCGTTTCATATCCTAAAGGATGTAGCCATCAACCACAGTAAACGAGTCGTTGATTTTCTAGGCACCACTTATACGTTCAGTAGTTTGTCATTGCTTTCTGAACAGTGAGGTCTATTTTTACCTTTTGTAAAAATCCCACGGAAACAAATTTGCTTCCAAACTTTCCCGCTGTGGGGTTTGAACCAGGTACGCTTGGGTTCGTGATCGAGCTGACTATCTCTTCAGCTACATATGTTCACTGTAACATATTATAACCTTGATTTAGCATGTTGTATTGTTTATCAAATAAATTTGTCTTTATACAACAACACTGGAATACGAAGTCAAGAGATGGTTGTGCTCTGATTCCACAGTAGCATGAATTCTCATCCCACAGTGAGCATGGAATATCTCAATCCCACAGTGAGCATGGAATATCTCAATCCCACAGTGAGCATGGAATATCTCAATCCCACAGTGAACATGGAATATCTCAATCCCACAGTGAGCATGGAATATCTCAATCCCACAGTGAGCATGGAATATCTCAATCCCACAGTGAGCATGGAATATCTCAATCCCACAGTGAGCATGGAATATCTCAATCCCACAGTGAGCATGGAATATCTCAATACCACAGTGAGCATGGAATATCTCAATCCCACAGTGAGCATGGAATATCTCAATCCCACAGTGAGCATGGAATATCTCAATCCCACAGTGAACATGGAATATCTCAATCCCACAGTGAGCATGGAATATCTCAATCCCACAGTGAGCATGGAATATCTCAATCCCACAGTGAGCATGGAATATTTTACCAATAGTAACGGCTCTCAGATCGACCCACCCTCAATTGAGTACCAGGAAGTGAACAGGAAGATACAGGTGGCCGGCGTGACGTTGACCACATTACCCATCGTGTGCCGACGGTCAATGAAGAATACGGGTCTAACACCGTATTACCCAATGCACCACGAGGTATGAAAATGGGTTCCTGTACTATTTACCTTCTACTTCCTCTTCTTCTTCAAACTCTCTATATCGACCACTTGTTAAACCACTCTTTATGATTTGCAGTTGATCTGAGCCTAAGAGCGATTTACATTGTTCCAGTTATGCGTCTACAAGTAGGTCAGCACATCCGATTTCTACGGTGTTTTTTATTTACTTTGGAAGCAAATTAGTTCCATTGGGTTTTTACGAACTGTAAAAATAGACCTTACCGTTCATAAATCAATGGCAAACTACTGAACGTATAAGTGGTGCATACAAAATCGACTACTTGTTTACTGTTGTTGATGGCTACGTCCTGTAACAAAGATTATGCCCCGATTTTCATTTTTTTCAGCTTCCTAGACCCCTACCTCAGTCGCCTCTTACGACATGCCTTGTAGGTGACAGTGTTACTATTCTTTGCTCCCCTTGTGAGGCCCGACAACACACAAGCAAACCTTTTAGACATCTTCGTTCTCTAATAAACACTTATCTAATAAACACTTATCTAATAAACACTTATCTAATAAACACTTATCTAATAAACACTTATCTAAACAAATTTGATCTTCAAATAAGCATAATAATTCCTCTCGTACCGTTACAAGTTACATAAGGCCGGCAAGCAATATCTCCATACCGCTTTACCCTGGGCAACTCGCCCAATCTCCTCCATGGAACTGAGACCGATCTTTCTTGCCTCTCTCAGCAAAGTTCGTTTCAGGGTCTCCTTAGGTCGACCTCTCTTTCTTGAACCCTTTGCATCCCACCAATGCCTGCTTTGATATTCTCTGATCATTTCTTCTCAAGGTGTGCCCAACATATCTTCATCTTCTCTTTCTTATAACAGTTGGTCACTAGTGGTTGACCAGACATTTCTCTGATTTCATCATTTCTCCTGAATTCGTTCCATTTTATTTTCATTATTTTTCGCAGACATCTATTTTCAAATGCATTCAACTTGCTTTCTATATCTTTAGTCATTTTCCAAATCTGGCTGGCATTCAACTTGCTTTCTATATCTTTAGTCATTTTCCAAATCTGGCTGGCATTCAACTTGCTTTCTATATCTGTATCCATTTTCCAAATCTGGCTGGCATATTTGTATCTTGAAAGCTAACACCAAAATATAATTTCTTCTTATAAAAGGTCAAAGTTGTCAAACTTGCTCTTATTAAAGCATCCAATCATATCCAGAGTTGACGAGTCTGAATCTGCATCATCCTTTGTCTGACGTCTGTCAAGAGAAGATGTTGTTGATCCACACTTCAAGTCCGACTCCAGATCTCCCGCAGATAGATTTGATTAAAACATCATAACGTGTTGTTGGAAGATAAGAACCAATAGGATCGGGTTCAAGTCTCAGTAGATCTTGTAACTTTCTGTGAAATTCCACAAACAGATGATCACTGGTTTACAATTTCACATTGTCGACTTTTCCCCGGAGTGACTGAGTTTTCTTCCTCTTTCTTCTTCTGTTCTCCAATCATGTTTTGCCTGACAGCTTTAGGATAAAAAGAGATTTCTAGAATGCGCTTTTGTGTTCGCTTCATAAATAATGTTTTTTCACCACCTCTGTTATTTCTATGCTCCTTCTTTTGTGTTGACGGCCTTTTGCTTTGTATACACTGTATCAGAGTATCATTGCTCTTTGAGGTGCACTGTCTGTGGGTAATCTGTTTTTGTGTCTAAACCATTTAATATGTTGTTTCTTGATCAAATTCAGTACTGATGTTGTACCGACTTTTTTTTCGAAACCAGTCTCTTCTTGTTACCCCCAGCATTCTGTGCAGACACTTCATCTCTGCTGTGACTAGTTTTCTTCAATCGTTTGATATCAGCGTCCAGGTTTGGTAGTAAAAAGTAAAAGTAAGTAAAGGAACCCTTTCATACCTTGTGGTATATAGGGCAATACAGTGTTAGGCCTGTATTTTCATTGACCGTCGGCACACGATGGGTGATGTGGTCAGCATCACGCCGGCGCCTTTACTTTCCCAGAGCATGTCTGGTACCCAGTTGAGGCTGGGTCGACCTGAGAGCCGTTCTGGAAAAATTTCACGCGCACTACGGGAGTTGAACCCAGACCACCAGCCTTGAGAAGTGAGTTCACTAACAACTACGCTACCGCGGCTCTCCCAGGTTTGGTACTGATAGTATAATGTTAGGAGACCCAGTGTAATGAACATTGCTATTTTTTAAAATGATTTTAAAGCCGAAAGATTTACTTCACTGCACCGGGTTTTATCGCATATTGCTCGGTCCCTCTCTGCAGACATGGCATGACACCTGCAGAGAGTATTGTATAAAGCACGAAATCCGTATCTCCTATAACGATCCTAGGGATCTCTGGACAAAATGCACAGCTGAGGGCATATGTCCCAATCGAGGGTTTTAAAACTGACCAAGAAAGAGATAGATAGAGATGGAGAAAGTGAGAGAGATAGAGAGGGGAGAGAATAGAGGGAAAGAGTGAGGTAGAGAGGAGAGTAGTGAGATAGTGTGTGTAGGAGAGAGAGAGAGAGAGAGAGAAGTGAGAGATAGAGGGAAAGAGTGAGGTAGAGAGGGAGATAGTGTGTTGTGGAGAGAGAGAGAGAGAGAGAGAGAGAGGAGAGTGGGAAAGAGTGGGTATGACAGTTAGATCTTTGAAGAATTGAGAGAAAGATGAGAGATATTATCAATGTCAAGTCATACATTATCTACGATCAATGTCATAAACATATCTACGATCAATTCACTCAACATTATCTACGATCAATGTCATCATCAACATTATCTACGATCAATGTCATCATCAACATTATCTGATCAATTCATCTACATATCCGATCAATTTCATCATCAACATTATCTACGATCAATTTCATCATCAACATTATCTACGTATAGTTAGTTGAATCTTCTTCTTCTTTGCGTTCGGTTTCGTATGCTCATTTTAATCTTGAGATGGGTTGCCTCTCTGAAGCTGCATGTCAGTTCTTCGAGAGTTCCTCATAGCTTGCTCTGTAAGCTTTGTTCATGAGACCATGTTTCATTTCGTTGGTGTATGTATAATGGACATGACTGCAGGATGTGCTCTGGAGTCTGTGTTTCTGTCTGGCATGCACACTCTGCAGTCTGAGCAGGCTTTATTCTGTGCATGTGATGGTTGAGCCTGCAGTGACCTGTTCTTAGACGAAAGATTGTTGTGTGCTGTTTTCTGTTTAGTTTGCTGATGTGATCTTGTGGGTGTTTGCTGTGGGTTTGTTGCCTCCACAACTTTTTGTTATTTTCGCTTGATATGTGTCTTGATTTCTGATAGTGAGACTGTGTGTTTGTGTTGTATAAATTTTGTTCCCTCCTTAGCAAGTCTGTCTGCTCTCTCATTTCCTGGTATGCCAGAGTGGGCTGGTATCCACTGGAGAATAATTTGGTTATGTTCTGAGAGCTTGTGTAGCTGTAGTGTCAGCACTCTTTCCATATTATCTCAACTTTCCCATCAACATTATGCACGTTCGATCGTTTGATGAATTATCTAATTTTTCATCGACATTCTCTGAGTGGTTTCAACTTGATGACATGTCGATTACCCTCGCTTGAGGCTCGCGCTTCAGTTGCCTTCTACATCGTCTCACGAGAATGAATTCATGGCTAGAACAAGTATTATTGATATAAGGGAAGACTGCAGTAAGACTGTAGCAATGGCAAAACACGTACAAACAAAGTACTGTAGTTTTACAAAATACAAAAACAATAACAATACACAGCAACGTTTCGATCAAAAGGCTTTGGCCAGAACAACATATATGTATATATTAACTCTTACAATTCTACTAGACAGAACAACTGATATATATATTAACTCTTACAATACAACTAGACAGAAACAACAGATATATATATATTAACTCTTACAATACAACTAGATAGAAACAACAGATATATATATATATTAACTCTTACAATACAACTAGACAGAACAACAGATATATATATTAACTCTTACAATACAACTAGACAGAAACAACAGATATATATATTAACTCTTACAATACAACTAGACAGAAACAACAGATATATATATTAACTCTTACAATACAACTAGACAGAAACAACAGATATATATATATTAACTCTTACAATACAACTAGACAGAACAACAGATATATATATATATTAACTCTTACAATTCTACTAGACAGAAACAACAGATATATATATTAACTCTTACAATACAACTAGACAGAAACAACAGATATAAATATTAACTCAACAATACAACTAGACAGAAACAACAGATATATATATTAACTCTTACAATACAACTAGACAGAAACAACAGATATAAATATTAACTCAACAATACAACTAGACAGAAACAACAGATATATATATTAACTCTTACAATACAACTAGACAGAAACAACAGATATAAATATTAACTCAACAATACAACTAGACAGAAACAACAGATATAAATATTAACTCAACAATACAACTAGACAGAAACAACAGATATATATATTAACTCTTACAATACAACTAGACAGAACAACATATATATATATATATATATATATTAACTCTTACAATACAACTAGACAGAAACAACAGATATATATATTAACTCAACAATACAACTAGACAGAAACAACAGATATATATATTAACTCTTACAATACAACTAGACAGAAACAACAGATATATATATATTAACTCTTACAATACAACTAGATAGAAACAACAGATATATATATTAACTCAACAATACAACTAGCAGAAACAACAGATATTATATTGAGCCTACATGACACTAGATAGAAAAAGATTGTTATTACTATCAGTTTATTGCGATGACTGGGCTGTGTCCACAACTTTGATATATATATTGATATGTATCTTGATTTCTGATAGTGACAGTGTGGTTTGTTGTATAATTTGTTCTCCTTAGCAATTCATTTACTGACAGAAGCTAACAGATATAATATTTATTTCTAACATTTCTACTGGGTCAGAACTCTTTCAATATTATTAACTTCCATCAACATTATCACGTTCGATCGTTTGATGAATTATCTAATTTTCTCACATTCTCTGAGTGGTTCAACTTGATGACATGTATTACTCTTAGCTCTATCCCAACTCCAGAGATGAAAGGCAGACAATATTATTATATAGGAAGCTGCTAAGACTGAGCAATGACAGAAACACACAAACAAATACTTAGTTTTACAAATACAACTAGACAAACAACAGTATATATATATATATATATATATTAACTCTTACAATACAACTAGACAGAACAACAGATATATATATATATTAACTCTTACAATTCTACTAGACAGAACAACAGATATATATATTAACTCAACAATACAACTAGATAGAAACAACAGATATATATTTAAATCTCTTACAATACAACTAGACAGAACAACAGATATATATATTAACTCTTACAATACAACTAGACAGAAACAACAGATATATATATATTAACTCTTACAATACAACTAGATAGAAACAACAGATATATATATTAACTCTTACAATTCAACTAGAAGAAAACAGATATATATATTAACTCTTACAATACAACTAGACAGAACAACAGATATATATATATAACTCTTACAATTCTACTAGATAGAAACAACAGATATATATATTAACTCTTACAATACAACTAGATAGAAACAACAGATATATATATTAACTCTTACAATACAACTAGATAGAAACAACAGATATGTATATTAACTCTTACAATACAACTAGACAGAAACATATCTGGAAGTACGACTGTTCACACAAACCACATCACGAACAAAAACAATAAACACTGACCTACTTTACTTCCTAGTGTTTCTATGGTATCACATTAGGGTTTTGTTGACCTGAGAAACCTATCTCAATTGGGAATGGAACCTGGACCTCTAGTCTACGAAGTATGTGCACTAATTACTATACTATCGAGGCTATGGTGTGTGTATGCTAATAGTTAATAATTGAATCTCTTCTCGAAGTCACCACTTCCTTTACAAGACACAGATATAGACAAGATAAACACAGAAGTAGATAAAACAGACACAGATGTAGACAAGACAAGGACACAGATATAGGCAAGATAAACACAGAGTAGAAAAGACAGGACACAGATGTAGACAGAAATGTACAAGAAAAATACAGATGTAAACAAGACAAGACACAGATGTAGACAAGACAAAACACAGATGTAAACAAGACAAGACACAGATGTAGACAAGACAAAACACAGATGTAAACAAGACAAGACACAGATGTAGACAGGACAAGACACAGATGTAGACAAGACAAGACACAGATATAGACAAGATAACTACACAGAAGTAGATAAGACAGGACACAGATGTAGACAAGACAGGACACATATGTAGACAAGACAAGACACAGATGTAGACAAGACACAGATGTAGACAAGACAAAACACAGATGTAAACAAGACAAGACACAGATATAGACAAGATAATACACCGAAGTAGATAAGACAGGACCGATGAAAGATGACTATAGACAAGACAAGACACAGATGTAGACAAGACAAGACACAGATGTAGACAAGACAAGACACAGATGTAAACAGATAACTACAGATAACGTACTACAGAAGTAGATAAGACAGGATAATAACGTCCATCGCAAGCGATGATGACAACAATCTCAGACGTGTGCTGTTGCACCTCTCTGATGTGTGCGGAGGTGACTGTAGAGTCCAATCCTAGAACAGAATCCCCGACCACAGGTGGGGCATACATGATCAAGGTTAGACATGTGCGTGTTGTGTGCTCTGTCTTTTCGCGCTGCTCGTTTTCTCTGTGACTCAACAATACGATGATTCTCAGCTATTCGGGTTCCTCTTTGTTGTTACAGCGCCACATTTGGCGATCTTGCGCAAGGGATTCCTAGCACGTATTGTCTATATCGAAGCATTTCAGAGACACTTTAAGAGTGTCTTAAAACGTTTTTCTGTCCACCAGCAAACGTCTGCCTTCCTCATACATCAACTGTTTTGGGATGCGTTTATCAGGCATTCGAGCAACGTGACCGACCCATCTCAATTGGGCCTTCTCAACAGGGTGTTGACGCTTGGGATCTTTGCTCTTGTGAGGACTTCGCTGTCTGGAATTTTGTCCTGCCACCTTATTTTTAGTATTCTGCGTAGACAGCTTGTGTGGAAATGGTTTAATTTTCTTGCGTGTCTGCTATACACTGTCCATGTCTGGCTTGCGTACAGCAGCGTGGTTAGCACTATGGCCTGGTAAACTTTCAGCTTTGTTACTATGCTTATCCCGTTCCGTTCCCACACAGTGACACGTAACCTTCCGAATGCAGCACTTGCTTTGGATATCCTATTGTTGACCTCAGAATATATGTTTGTCGATCTGGATAGGAGGCTACAGATGTAGACAATAACCATGTGTGCTCCGATGTCTATCTTTAAAATGAGGGTTTCAACGTCAACGCACGATCTCCGTAGCTCCAGCGAGTCACCGATGTAATTTTAATATATGACAATTTTTGTATGAATACTTTTTAAAATAAATTTTTCCCTGGCAGTGACATTTCTGTTTACTCTTGTCAATTTTTGCCAGACTTTGTGATTTGTTTGTGATATGAGCCTAAGTGCGATTGTACGTTGTGCCTGTTATGCGCCTACAAGTAGGCCAGCACATTCTATCTTTGTGACACTTTTTATTTACTAGGGTAGTTTCCCTAGGCCCCTACCTCAGTCGGCTCTTACGACATGCCTTGTAGGTGGCAGGGGTACTATTACTTGCTCCCCTTGCGATCCCTGGCAACACAGGGCAAGATACAGTAATAATCCCAGGGGGTCTCATGAAAAAACTTCGCATGTAACTCGGTCTGGATTCGAACTCACAACATTCAGAACGACAGGTAAACGTATTAACCACCTCGTCCTACAGCCCCCACCTACAAGGTGCTCGTTGAGAAACTAACAGCAATAACCTGGAGTCCGTTAATCCAAATATTCTGTGGCGTCCTATAATAAATTCAGGTAAGTATAGATGACCTGACCTTCGTGCTGCAGGCTCATAAAGTTACCGGAAACTGATTCGATCACCTAAAGTTGAACAATATTCCAAACATTATCTGACATTTCGATTGATGATGGCAAGAACAGGCGTCAGAAATATACAACATTCGTCGCGACAACTCGTTTTATGTTCCAGCCCTCGCACCAACACTCGGATTAAGATCCACAAGTCTCTCCTCAATATGCAATAAAATATATAACATCGAGTTCTTCTCTCGTAAACTTTTCCCATTCAGAAAATAAAACGGATGCATTGCGGTATGAAATAGAAAGAAAATAATGAAGTTTTGAATATATATTTCTTCATTCAAATCAATTGCTGCACATCGGTTGGGGGAGGGGATTGGGGGTGTAGACATGACGGGTGATAAACAAACCAAACTGATAGTTTATGGTTAGATATTCAAGGCCATTTTTGGTATTTTTATGGTTTTATTAGTCTGTATGTCAGTGAGTAAAGATTACCATCATCATTCGGGGAGCGATACGTCGGTTCTATAGTTTGACAGTAAATCTTGATGAGTGGGGGTTACTGCCGCGGTAAACATTACTCTGATTGCAATTCAATGTACACACAGACAGACAGATATACACACGCACAGTGAATCTCTCTTAGATATCTCGTCTGGATTCTAGAAGATGTCTAACGCGCACCACTATACACACACACACACGCGCGCACACATACACACACACGCGCGCACCACTATACACACACACGCGCGCGCCACTATACACACACACGCGCGCACCACTATACACACACACACACACGCGCACATACACACACGTGGTCTCTGTAGTGTAGAGGTTAGATACTCGCCTCTCGTATAAAAGGTAACCGGTTCGCTCCCTCGTAGAGCCATTGGGATATTTTTCCAGAGGTTCCTGATCTCAGTGTAGGTGAGATCGAGTTGCTAGTCCTATCGGAGACAGACGATAAAACGTAGGCACCGTGTTCAATATGAGCAAGTAAAAGAACCCTTGGCAGTTCAAAATTGAGAATAGCAGGCTTTAAAGCCGCAGCCTGTTCAAAATTCATTAGAAAAAAAACTAAAATTCCTACAACATATCTTCACCATCTTCAAAAATCATCTTTGTGGACCTTCGCCAGTGCTAAGGAGTTCGTGCACTGCTGCTGAGATCTTCCATGATGGAAAGAGATCGGAGCACACATAGCTACTCTCCGAACTGCAGTGATGATGGTCCTATCAATCAATCAATCAAACACTCACATAACTTTTCTCTCTCTATATATATATATTTCTTACACGTTCTCTTTAATTCTCTCTCTCTCTCTAAGTGTATATGTGTATATCAACGCTCTCAGAGAAACATACGCTCTGACTTTAATTCTCTCTCTCTAAGTGTATATGTGTATATCAACGCCTCAGAGAAAACTACGCTGAAGATTTCAACATGAAGATAAGGCATTCTCATTCGTGCGCAAGTTATGCATACGATAGGTTGGGCAAGATGGGAAAACTAGAGAAACCCAGTAGATAACATCAGCCAGAACTGAGAGTTGCTAGATGAACACTGAGATACATCAGTCAGCCCCAGAATGAGGATTGCTAGACTGACCATGAGAGATCCCATCAGTCATCACAGAATGAATTGTCTAGTCTGAACCTTGAAGATACATCTAGTCGCAAAAATGGAGTTGCTAGACTGACCACTGGAAACATCAGTCAGCAACAGAATGAGTTGCAGACTGACACTGAGAGATACATCAGTCGCACAGAATGAGATTCTAGACTGATACACACTGAAGATACATCAGTCAGCACAGAATGGTCTAGACTGACACACTAATACACAGTCAGCACAGAATGAAGTTGCTAGACTAACACACTGAGAGATACATCAGTCAGTACAGAATGAGAGTTGCTAGACTGACACACTGAGAATACATCACACACAGATGGACTAGACTGACACACACTGGACAACATCAGTCACACAGAATGAGTTGCTAGACATGAACACACTGAGATACATCAGTCAGCAGAATGAGAGTTGCAGATACACAGCACTGATCATCAGTCAACAGGAATGAGTTGCCTAGATGAACACACTGGAATACATCAGTCACAAGAAGAGTTGCTAGACTGAACAGCTAGAGATGCATCAGTCAGCACAGAATGAGTTGCTAGACTGAACACACTGAAGATACATCAGTCAGCACAGAATGAGAGTTGCTAGACTAAACACTGAGAATCATCAGTCAGCACAGAATGAGAGTTGCTAGACTGAACACACTGAGAAACATCAGTCAGCACAGAATGAAGGCTAGACTGAATCACACTGAAAAGATACATCAGTCAGCCAGAATGAGCTTCAGACTGAAACACTGAGAGATCTATCAGCACAGAATGAGAGTTGCTAGACTGACACTGAGATACATCCATAGCAAGAATGAGATCTAGACTGAACACACTGAGCTACATCAGTCAGCACAGAATGAGAGTTCTAGACTAACAACTGAAATACATCAAGTCAGCACAGAATGAGAGTCTCTAGACTGAACACACTTGAATTACATCATCGCACAGAATGAGATTGCTGATGAACACACTGAATCATCAGACAGAATGAGATTGCTGACTGAACACTGAAGATCATCAGTCAGCACAGAATAGAGTTGCTAATGAACAACTGAAATACATCAGAGCAAGAATGAGGTTGCTGACTAACAATGAAGATACATCAGTCTGCAAGAATGAATGTAGCTGACACACAAGATACATCAGTCAGCAAGAATGAGATTGCTGACTGAACACTGAAGATCATCATTCAGCACGAATGAAGTTGCTAGATGAACACCTGAGAGAACATCAGTCAGCACAGAATGGAGTTGCTAACTAACCCTGAGATCATCAGTCAGCAAGAATGAGTTGTAGACTGAACACCTGAGAGATACACAGTCAGCTCTGAATGAGGTTGCAGACTGAACACATGAAAGCATTCATCTACCAGAATGAGAGTTGCTAACTGAAATAGAGATACATCAGAGCACAGAATGAATTCAGACTGAACAACCTAGAGATACATCAGTCACAGAATGAGAGTTGCTAGACTGAACACACTGAGAATACATGCTTGGGAGGAGATCAGAACAATTATGGACATGTTCGTGTGCGATGAAGATGATCCTCAAATGAACAATGAACAATATGTGTATATGTGTGTGTATGTGTGTGTATGTGTGTATATGTGTGTGTGCGTGTCATTCTTTCTTTCTCTCACAAAGTTTCCACAAAATGTATCCTCTTGACATCCACAAGTTATATCAAACTTGGAAACCTTCACATATATAATCGCCATTTTGTGGGCGTGGTAGTGAACATTATATATACATTCTACATTTTTGTGGGCGTAGCAGTTAACCAAGTGGGCAGGGGGTAGAAGGGCCCAATTCTGTCCTCACTTGTGGAACCGAGCGTGCGATTGAACCTACATCAATCTTATGTCTAATTTGATAAATGAAAGATCTATGTTTACGCTTAATCCGTCCAAAGATTACTTACAACATAAGCGACTCATATCATGATATCAGCAACGACGAAGCAAACAAACTACAATCATAGCTCTAAGAGGATAATTTAGCAGCGCGTTGCTTTATGCTGCTGTTGATAACCTGTAATACTAGCTCGATCCAAGAAGAAGAAAGATGGTACACCATGAAGTCCTATGTTATGTATATAATTTTATGTAAAAGAAATCTGAATATGTTAAGTTTAATCGGACATTTTAATAGTGTTTTATTTCACTTTATAATAGGCAAACTGAATATGGAATTATGGACATTTAATAGTGTTCAATTTATTGAAGAATTGGCAGAGGGAGGAGAGAGATTCGAGACAGAAGAGGAAAGACGAAAGAAGAAATGACGAACAAGGGCGAAACAGAGAGAAGAGACAGAGTAGGACAGAAAGAAGAGACGAGGAGACAAGTAGCGAAAGACAAGTAGGAAAGGAGAAAGATGCAAGGACAGAGAGGGGGACGAGACAGAGAGGAAAAGACAGAGAGGACAGAAAATGGAGAGGGACAGATAGGAGAAAGAGACGAAGAGACAGAAGAAAGAGACGGAACGATAAGACAGAGACGAAGAGACGGAACAACAGAGAAGAGACAGAGGACGAAGAGACAGGAGACAGAAAGAAGAGACGAAGAGACAGGGACAGAAAGACAGAGACGAGAGACGGGACAGAAGACAGAGACAGAGACGGACAGAAATCAAGACAAGGTCGGGCAGAGACAGATCGACAGAGACGAGAAACAGGGACAGAGACAGGGAGGACGGACAGAGAGTCGAACAGAGAGAGACAACAGAGAGATAGACGGACAGAGAGAGACGGACAGAGAGAGATGGAGAGAGAGAGACGGACAGAGAGAAGCGGACAGAGACGGCAAAGAGAGGCGGATAGAGAAAGACGGGCAGAGAGAGGGCAGAGAGAGACGGACGAGAGAGAGCGGACACAGAGAGGCGGACAAAGAGAGGGATGGACAGAGAGAGACGGACAGAGAGACAGTGCACATCAAGAGAGACAGGAGACAGACATCAGAGAGCAGAGCGAGTGAGAGTGAGATACACATACGCAAAGACTTCGTGACATCAAAAATATCTTCCGTTGTTCATATTCTCAAACCTGTTCATGACAGTGGAACAAGCACTCCAGCATAGTGGATACAAGTACTGTTAAGTGAGATTACAAGTGTAATCCTAGGATGAATAGCTTTAGAAAAATTGCTCTCTTTATTTCCTTGGTGATATAAAAACACTAGAGCATGTCTAAACCTTTCAAATATCTCAAACAGTTTTATCCTCTTTTCCTCTCCCTCTGCTTCTCTTTACGGGTTAAAAATGTACCCTTTCACCGTGTCCATCACCGAATAATTGTTCGTGGTATCTTTCTATATATGTTCACCGGTGCGAAATGGTGTCCCAATTACGTCATGTGCAATCATCTTTTCCTTGACAAATTCCTTGCATTTCTCTCTCTATATATATAATATATATTTCTTTCTCCCTCTCTCTCTCTCTCTATTTCTTTCTTTCTTTATCTTTTGCTCGCTTTCTCTCTATTTCTCTTCTCTTTCTCTTTCTATCTCTCTTGATCTCTCTTTTCTCTTTCTATCTCTCTATCTCTCTCTCTTCCTCTCTATCCCTCTCTATTTCTATCGCTGGTGACTTTTGCAGTCCTTATTTTAGCCAAACTGAAATTATTTTTCATTACTATTTAAAAAGTCATGCTGGGATCGGAATGCCAATTTGCAATTGTGTTTAAACTAAGACAGACAATGTGTACAGAACACTGTGGCAGCTAGTTTAAGAAAAGACTGGCACCTGTTGCTATGACCTTGTACAATAGAAAGCAACTAGACTGTTCTAATAGAGAAATCCGTTGTGTGTGTGTGCGTGTCTGTGTGTGCGTGTGTGTGTGGGTGTGTGTACGTAAGTGCGTGTGTGTGGGTGTGTGTGTGCGAAAGTGCGTGTGTGTGTGTGTGTGTGTATGTATGTGTGCGTGTGTTACGTAGAATGCACTTAATGTCTTGTTGGTAATCGTTCCCATTGAGATGTCTAAATGATAATTCCAACATTAATGCGACTATTCCGGTATGTGCCATAAACAGAGTGGTGCACTTGAGGTCTTCACATAGTCACTTTTTAGTCGCTTTCCCCGATGGACGAAGCTGCTTCGTTTTAGTCGACCAAGTGCCAGATTATTTAATCTTGCTTTCATTGGATGCAAGGGCATACTGGTGTATTTCTCCATCTGTATCATATTTTTGGTTTCCCTTCTGTAAGCCAGGGCTCTTTTTTTGCATTTCTGTGATAGGCGTAGATTTCATGGCTCCGGTGATGATCCTGAGTGCTTGATTTTGCACTCTGTCCAAGACAGTACCAAGATGACCTACCAATGCACACAACACCGCTGATACCTAGTCTCGACCCTGTTCCTGGGAACAAGTTAAGATACAGCAAAAATCATAACAACAATTAGTGGAATCACAACTGGAGAAATACACAATGACCTGTAGAAGAGAACAGTCACTATGTGCATGATCCAAGAAACTACCTAAACAATCATGGATCCACGCCTACACCGATGGATCTGCAACAGATGCAATCAAGAACGGAAGGGCTGGTATCTATATTACATATCCCAACAATCACACCGAAACAAAGTACATGCCAACTGGTAAATTTTGTTCAAACTACACCGCAGAGGCTCAAGCACTATTACAGGCCGCAATCATGATCAATAATTCCAACTCTGACTGCCAACAAGTGGTATTTTTCACAGACGCACTATCTGTTTTGCAAGCCCCACAGAGTAACCATCCATCCCTGAGAAAAGCGCTCAGCAAGATCTCTACCAACAAAAGAGTTACACTTCAGTGGGTACCATCACAATGTGTGGTGCCAGGTAACGAGAAGGCAGACAAAACTTGCTAAAAAGGGAGAAGAATGTGAACAAATAGATAATGAAATCACATACTTTGAAGAAAAAAGAGCTATCATGGACATTAGAAAAGAACCTAAACCATCCAACGATGACTACCACACACTTGACAGACAAGAACAGACTATCATCTTTCGACTCAGGATAGGTCATAACAGACTGAACAAACACCTACACAGGCTGCGATTGTCCCCAACCCCTCTGTGCCCCTGTGGCTCCGCTTAACAAACCACAGAACATGTCCTGCAAGACTGCCCCTGTATGTCCTCCCAAGAAAGGAATGCTGGCCCTACAACACAACACTACATTCAAAACTACATGGCACTAGAGATGAGCTCCAGACAACAGTCGATTTCATCATAAGAAAACGTCTAACGGTATAATCATCAAAACTACATGGCACTAGAGATGAGCTCCAGACAACAGTCGATTTCATCATAAGAACGAGTCTAACGGTATAATCATCAAAACTACATGGCACTAGAGATGAGCTCCAGACAACAGTCGATTTCATCATAAGAACGAGTCTAACGGTATAATCATCAAAACTACATGGCACTAGAGATGAGCTCCAGACAACAGTCGATTTCATCATAAGAACGAGTCTAACGGTATAATCATCAAAACTACATGGCACTAGAGATGAGCTCCAGACAACAGTCGATTTCATCATAAGAACGAGTCTAACAGTATAATCATCAAAACTACATGGCACTAGAGATGAGCTCCAGACTACAGTCGATGTTATCATAAGAACGAGTCTAACGGTATAATCATCAAAAAAGCGATCGCAAAGAAGAAGAAGAAGGTCTTCACATGTCCCCCATAGTTTCTTCTGAAGGGTTACTCCTGTTGGCCAGATTTCAGTTCCTACGCTGCTCAGTCTTGCAGGACATATTTGCTGAAGGGTTACTCCTGTTGGCCAGATTTCAGTTCCTACGCTGCTCAGTCTTGCAGGACATATTTTGCTGAAGGGTTACTCCTGTTGGCCAGATTTCAGTTCCTAGCTGCCTCAGTCTTGCAGGACATATTTTGCTGAAGGGTTACTCCTGTTGGCCAGATTTCAGTTCCTACGCTGCTCAGTCTTGCAGGACATATTTTGCTGAAGGGTTACTCCTGTTGGCCAGATTTCAGTTCCTACGCTGCTCAGTCTTGCAGGACATATTTTGCTGAAGGGTTACTCCTGTTGGCCAGATTTCAGTTCCTACGCTGCTCAGTCTTGCAGGACATATTTTGCTGAAGGGTTACTCCTGTTGGCCAGATTTCAGTTCCTACGCTGCTCAGTCTTGCAGGACATATTTTGCTGAAGGGTTACTCCTGTTGGCCAGATTTCAGTTCCTACGCTGCTCAGTCTTGCAGGACATATTTTGCTGAAGGGTTACTCCTGTTGGCCAGATTTCAGTTCCTACGCTGCTCAGTCTTGCAGGACATATTTTGCTGAAGGGTTACTCCTGTTGGCCAGATTTCAGTTCCTACGCTGCTCAGTCTTGCAGGACATATTTTGCTGAAGGGTTACTCCTGTTGGCCAGATTTCAGTTCCTACGCTGCTCAGTCTTGCAGGACATATTTTGCTGAAGGGTTACTCCTGTTGGCCAGATTTCAGTTCCTACGCTGCTCAGTCTTGCAGGACATATTTTGCTGAAGGGTTACTCCTGTTGGCCAGATTTCAGTTCCTACGCTGCTCAGTCTTGCAGGACATATTTTGCTGAAGGGTTACTCCTGTTGGCCAGATTTCAGTTCCTACGCTGCTCAGTCTTGCAGGACATATTTTGCTGAAGGGTTACTCCTGTTGGCCAGATTTCAGTTCCTACGCTGCTCAGTCTTGCAGGACATATTTTGCTGAAGGGTTACTCCTGTTGGCCAGATTTCAGTTCCTACGCTGCTCAGTCTTGCAGGACATATTTTGCTGAAGGGTTACTCCTGTTGGCCAGATTTCAGTTCCTACGCTGCTCAGTCTTGCAGGACATATTTTGCTGAAGGGTTACTCCTGTTGGCCAGATTTCAGTTCCTACGCTGCTCAGTCTTGCAGGACATATTTTGCTGAAGGGTTACTCCTGTTGGCCAGATTTCAGTTCCTACGCTGCTCAGTCTTGCAGGACATATTTTGCTGAAGGGTTACTCCTGTTGGCCAGATTTCAGTTCCTACGCTGCTCAGTCTTGCAGGACATATTTTGCTGAAGGGTTACTCCTGTTGGCCAGATTTCAGTTCCTACGCTGCTCAGTCTTGCAGGACATATTTTGCTGAAGGGTTACTCCTGTTGGCCAGATTTCAGTTCCTACGCTGCTCAGTCTTGCAGGACATATTTTGCTGAAGGGTTACTCCTGTTGGCCAGATTTCAGTTCCTACGCTGCTCAGTCTTGCAGGACATATTTTGCTGAAGGGTTACTCCTGTTGGCCAGATTTCAGTTCCTACGCTGCTCAGTCTTGCAGGACATATTTTGCTGAAGGGTTACTCCTGTTGGCCAGATTTCAGTTCCTACGCTGCTCAGTCTTGCAGGACATATTTTGCTGAAGGGTTACTCCTGTTGGCCAGATTTCAGTTCCTACGCTGCTCAGTCTTGCAGGACATATTTTGCTGAAGGGTTACTCCTGTTGGCCAGATTTCAGTTCCTACGCTGCTCAGTCTTGCAGGACATATTTTGCTGAAGGGTTACTCCTGTTGGCCAGATTTCAGTTCCTACGCTGCTCAGTCTTGCAGGACATATTTTGCTGAAGGGTTACTCCTGTTGGCCAGATTTCCAGTTCCTCGCTGCTCAGTCTTGCAGGACATATTTTGCTGAAGGGTTACTCCTGTTGGCCAGATTTCAGTTCCTACGCTGCTCAGTCTTGCAGGACATATTTTGCTGAAGGGTTACTCCTGTTGGCCAGATTTCAGTTCCTACGCTGCTCAGTCTTGCAGGACATATTTTGCTGAAGGGTTACTCCTGTTGGCCAGATTTCAGTTCCTACGCTGCTCAGTCTTGCAGGACATATTTTGCTGAAGGGTTACTCCTGTTGGCCAGATTTCAGTTCCTACGCTGCTCAGTCTTGCAGGACATATTTTGCTGAAGGGTTACTCCTGTTGGCCAGATTTCAGTTCCTACGCTGCTCAGTCTTGCAGGACATATTTTGCTGAAGGGTTACTCCTGTTGGCCAGATTTCAGTTCCTACGCTGCTCAGTCTTGCAGGACATATTTTGCTGAAGGGTTACTCCTGTTGGCCAGATTTCAGTTCCTACGCTGCTCAGTCTTGCAGGACATATTTTGCTGAAGGGTTACTCCTGTTGGCCAGATTTCAGTTCCTACGCTGCTCAGTCTTGCAGGACATATTTTGCTGAAGGGTTACTCCTGTTGGCCAGATTTCAGTTCCTACGCTGCTCAGTCTTGCAGGACATATTTTGCTGAAGGGTTACTCCTGTTGGCCAGATTTCAGTTCCTACGCTGCTCAGTCTTGCAGGACATATTTTGCTGAAGGGTTACTCCTGTTGGCCAGATTTCAGTTCCTACGCTGCTCAGTCTTGCAGGACATATTTTGCTGAAGGGTTACTCCTGTTGGCCAGATTTCAGTTCCTACGCTGCTCAGTCTTGCAGGACATATTTTGCTGAAGGGTTACTCCTGTTGGCCAGATTTCAGTTCCTAGCTGCTAGTCTTGCAGGACATATTTTGCTGAAGGGTTACTCCTGTTGGCCAGATTTCAGTTCCTACGCTGCTCAGTCTTGCAGGACATATTTTGCTGAAGGGTTACTCCTGTTGGCCAGATTTCAGTTCCTACGCTGCTCAGTCTTGCAGGACATATTTTGCTGAAGGGTTACTCCTGTTGGCCAGATTTCAGTTCCTACGCTGCTCAGTCTTGCAGGACATATTTTGCTGAAGGGTTACTCCTGTTGGCCAGATTTCAGTTCCTACGCTGCTCAGTCTTGCAGGACATATTTTGCTGAAGGGTTACTCCTGTTGGCCAGATTTCAGTTCCTACGCTGCTCAGTCTTGCAGGACATATTTTGCTGAAGGGTTACTCCTGTTGGCCAGATTTCAGTTCCTACGCTGCTCAGTCTTGCAGGACATATTTTGCTGAAGGGTTACTCCTGTTGGCCAGATTTCAGTTCCTACGCTGCTCAGTCTTGCAGGACATATTTTGCTGAAGGGTTACTCCTGTTGGCCAGATTTCAGTTCCTACGCTGCTCAGTCTTGCAGGACATATTTTGCTGAAGGGTTACTCCTGTTGGCCAGATTTCAGTTCCTACGCTGCTCAGTCTTGCAGGACATATTTTGCTGAAGGGTTACTCCTGTTGGCAGATTTCAGTTCCTACGCTGCTCATGGTCTTGCAGGAATATTTTGCTGAAAAGGGGTTACTCCTGTTGGCCAGATTTCACATCCTACGCTGCTCAGTCTTGCCAGGACATATTTTGCTGAAGGGTTACCCTGTTGGCCGATTTCAGTTCCTCGCTGCTCAGTGTTCAGGACATATTTTGCTGAAGGTTACTCCTGTTGAGCCAGATTTCAGTTCCTACAGCTGTCCAGTCTTGCAGGACATATTTGCTGAAGGGTTACTCCTGCTGGCCAGATTTCAGTTCCTCGCTGCCATCTTGAGGACTATTTGCTGAAGGTTACTCCTGTTGGCCAGATTTCAGTTCCTACCTGCTCAGGTCTTGCAGGACATATTTTGCTGAAGGGTTACTCCTGTTGGCCAGATTTCAGTTCCTACGCTGCTCAGTCTTGCAGGACATATTTTGCTGAAGGGTTACTCCTGTTGGCCAGATTTCAGTTCCTACGCTGCTCAGTCTTGCAGGACATATTTTGCTGAAGGGTTACTCCTGTTGGCCAGATTTCAGTTCCTACGCTGCTCAGTCTTGCAGGACATATTTTGGGGAATGCTTTGGTGCTCCTGATGTGCAGGCAGCCTAGTCTCTGAGGCCGATTCTATGGAGGTGTGCTCTGCGATCACAATGTTCCGTTCTAAATCTGAAGACTGGTCTCTGCTTTTCTGTTTAATGTATTTATACTGTCGTGCTCTGCGACCACAGTGTCCCGTTCTAAATCTGAAGACTGTGGTCTCTGCTTTTCTGTTTAATGTATTTATACTGTGGTGCTCTGGTTTGTATATTCCATTAATTTTTCTCAACGTCATTTTTCTGGACTGTTTCAGGAGAGTCTTTGCTTCTGTAAGACTAACAGATACAGGCAGATGCAACAACACACGTATGCGACTGTTGTCATCATAACTTGCTATGGACAGATATTTTTACATGGAGGTAACAAAACACATGAAGGACAGTTGATAAAAGGGATCGATACCAAAAATATAGCAATAGAGGTTAAAATAACAACTTCTATATGATAATTATAAATAATATAATCATGAATATTATACACTAATTACAACAGGTTAAGGTGAAGACCATACATGGACCTAAGTGTCAACAGCTTGTGAAGTAATCCCTGGATTTTGGGATATGTATTACCAGACAGCAGACTCCCTTAGCCAAGCCATAAATCATATCAGACATACTGTTGTGTTACCAGACAGCGGACTTCCTTAGCCAAGCCATGAATCATGTCAGACATACTGTTGTGTTACCAGACAGCGGACTTCCTTAGCCAAGCCATGAATCATATCAGACATACTGTTGTGTTACCAGACAGCGGACTTCCTTAGCCAAGCCATGAATCATGTCAGACATACTGTTGTGTTACCAGACAGCGGACTTCTTAGCTAGCCATGAATCATGTCAGACATACTGTTGTGTTACCAGACAGCGGACTTCCTTAGCCAAGCCATGAATCATATCAGACATACTGTTGTGTTACCAGACAGCGGACTTCCTTAGCCAAGCCATTAATCATGTCAGACATACTGTTGTGTTACCAGACAGCGGACTTCCTTAGCCAAGCCATGAATCATGTCAGACATACTGTTGTGTTACCAGACAGCGGACTTCCTTAGCCAAGCCATGAATCATATCAGACATACTGTTGTGTTACCAGACAGCGGACTTCTAGCCTTGCCATGAATCATTCAGATATACTGTTGTGTTACCAGACAGCGGACTTCCCTTAGCAAGCCGAATCATGTCAGATCATACTGTTCTGTGTTACCAGACACGACGTTAAGTGAAGCCATGAATCATGTCAACATACTGTTGTGTTACCAGACAGCGGACTTCTTAGCAAGCCATGAATATGACATACTGTTGTTTACCAGACAGCGGACCTTCAAGCCATAATCATTCAGACATACTGTTGTGTTACCAGACAGGACTTCAGAACCATGAATCATGTCAGACATACTGTTGTGTTACCAGACAGCGGACTTCCTTAGCCAAGCCATGAATCATGTCAGACATACTGTTGTGTTACCAGACAGCGGACTTCCTTAGCCAAGCCATGAATCATGTCAGACATACTGTTGTGTTACCAGACAGCGGACTTCCTTAGCCAAGCCATGAATCATGTCAGACATACTGTTGTGTTACCAGACAGCGGACTTCCTAGCCAAGCCATGAATCATTGACATACTGTTGTGTTACCAGACAGCGGACTTCTTGCCAAGTCCATGAATCATGTCAGACATACTGTTGTGTTACCAGACAGCGGACTTCTTGCCGCCATGAATCATGTCAGTACATACTGTTGTGTTACCAGACAGCGGACTTCCTTAGCAAGCCATGAATCATGTCAGATCATACTGTTGTGTACCAGACAGCAGGACTTCCCTTAGCCAATCGCCATGAATCATGTCAGACATACTGTTGTGTTACCAGACAGCGGACTTCCTTAGCCAAGCCATGAATCATGTCAGACATACTGTTGTGTTACCAGACAGCGGACTTCCTACCAAGCCATGATCATGTCAGACATACTGTTGTGTTACCAGACAGCGGACTTCCTTAGCCAAGCCATGAATCATGTCAGACATACTGTTGTGTTACCAGACAGCGGACTTCTTAGCCAGCCATGAATCATGTCAGACATACTGTTGTGTTACCAGACACGGACTTCCTTAGCAATCCATGAATCTTCAGACATCTGTTGTGTTACAGACAGCGACTTCCTACAACATGATCATGTCGCATCTGTTGTGTTACCAGACAGCGGACTTCTTAGCAGCCATGAATCATGTCAGACATACTGTTGTGTTACCAGACAGCGGACTTCTGACATGAATCATGTCAGACATCTGTTGTGTTCGACAGCGGACTTCCTTGCAGCCAGCAATCATGTCGACATACTGTTGTGTTACCAGACAGGACTTCCGTGCCGCATGAATCAGTCGACATACTGTTGTGTTACCAGACAGCGGATTCCTGCAAGCCATGAATCATGTCGACATACGTTGTGTTACCAGACAGGGACTTTCGCCGAATATGTCATATGTTGTGTTCGACAGCGATTCCTTAGCCACATGATCATGTCGACATACTGTTGTGTTACAGACAGCGGACTTAGCCACATAATCATGTCAGACATCTGTTGTGTTACCAGACACGATTCCTACCGCGCCATGATCATGTCAGACATACTGTTGTGTTCAGAAGCGGACTTCCTTAGCACATGAATCACGTCACGTGACCACAGTCCATATTTGTGGTCAGACAGCACTTCCTAGCCAGCCATGAATCATGTCAGACTACTTTGTGTTACCAGACAGCGGACTTAGCGCCATGAATCTGTCAGAATACTGTTGTGTTACCAGACGGACTTCCTAGCAGCATGATCGTCAGACACTGTTGTGTTACCAGACAGGACTCCCATTATTTGTGGTACTCAAGCACATACCGCAGAATCTTCAGACATACTGTTGTGTTTTAAATAGAGAACCTCAATGTCCGTCCACATGACCACAGTTCCATATTTGTGGTACCTCAATGTCCGTCCACATGACCAGTCTCATATTTGTGGTATTCATTTCACTGTCCACAGTTCTACATCAAATTGTGTAAGGACACAGTCCTCTGTAACATACGGCCGTCCAGCTCACTTAGAAAATCTGAGATTTGCGTTGTAGTGGGCTGACTTGTATATATGTTTGGTAGAACTTTGTAGGTTTTATAACAATTGTATACAATTTTAAGAGCACATGGTTATTTATTGATCACTTGTACAATCTACATATACACATACGTACACACGCACAGACACACACAAGTACGATAGGTAGTCACAACATACAGTCTGAGAACTATTGATTGAGTGGTTGAAGTTATGTAGTCACGATACACAGTCTGAGAACTATTGATTGAGTGAACAGTTGAAGTTAGGTGACCACGACACACAGTCTGAGAACTACTGACTGACTTTACAGTTGACATCCTTATCAGAACGTTAAGCCCCAAATATTCCTAGTTACTAAAAGCTCAGTGAGAGAGACTGTCCTCAAATTGTGAGAGAAACGTTTCCATGACAACGAAGGCATTTACAAAGGGACACAACGATAACTGCAAATATGCAGAAATTCATATTTTAAATTACACATGGAAGTTGTGATCAGAGGCGTATCTCTTTTGTAGGATAGTTTCACTTGTTATTTGACCACCTTTATTAAGAATGACTGACCACTTATCGGACATCATCTTACTCTCCCCTCATTGCTTTTGTACGTCCACTGTGAATTTTAATATGCTAATGACGGTTAATATGACGGCTCTGACTGATTTTTGCGCAAAGGCTTGTTTTCTTATTACCAGGGCACCTCACCATTCAGGCGAGCATTACTTCGACTTCAGAGGTATTTGTAATTTAGATCCCCACGTAAAGGATCAGGGTTTCCTGTAGTCAAAACGAGTACCTTGTGCATACCGAAAGTGTTGGTCCCAAGCTGGACTAGAACTAAGACCATGTCTGTGTGGGGGTCCCATGTACAACGACGGTGGGGGTCACATGTACAACGACGGTGTGGGGGTCACATGTACAACGACGGTGTGGGGGTCACATGTACAATGACGGTGTGGGGGTCACATGTACAACGACGGTGTGGGGTCACATGTACAACGAGGTGTGGGGTCACATGTACAACGATGGTGGGGTCACATGTACAACGAGGTGTGGGGTCACATGTACAACGAGGTGTGGGGGTCACATGTACAACGATGGTGGGGGTCACATGTACAACGATGGTGGGGGTCACATGTACAACGACGGTGTGGGGTCACATGTACAACGATGGGGGGTTGGTCATATGTACAACGACGGTGTGGGGGTCACATGTACAACGACGTGTGGGGGTCACATGTACAACGACGGTGTGGGGTCACATGTACAACGATGGTGGGGGGTCACATGTACAACGATGGTGTGGGGGTCACATGTACAACGACGGTGTGGGGTCACATGTCAACGATGGTGGAGTCATGTACAACGAGTGTGGGGGTCACATGTACAACGATGGTGGAGTCACATGTACAACGATGGGGGAAGTCATGTACAACGACGGTGTGGGGGTCACATGTACAACGATGGGTGGGGTCACATGTACAACGACGGTGTGGGGGTCACATGTACAACGATGGTGGGGGGTCACATGTACAACGACGGTGTGGGGGTCACATGTACAACGATGGTGGGGGTCACATGTACAACGATGGTGGGGGTCACATGTACAACGAGGTGGTGGGGGTCACATGTACAACGATGGTGGGGGTCACATGTACAAACGATGGTGGGTCACATGTACAACGACGGTGGGGAGTCACATGTACAACGATGGTGGGGAGTCACATGTACAACGATGGTGGGGGTCAATGTACAACGACGGTGTGGGGGTCACATGTACAACGACGGTGTGGGGGTCAATGTACAACGACGGTGTGGGGGTCACATGTACAACGATGGTGTGGGGGTCACATGTACAACGATGGTGTGGGGGTCACATGTACAACGACGGTTGGGGGTCACATGTACAACGACGGTGTGGGGGTCACATGTACAACGACGGTGTGGGGTCACATGTACAACGACGGTGTGGGGTCACATGTACAACGACGGTGTGGGGGTCACATGTACAACGACGGTGTGGGGGTCACATGTACAACGATGGTGGGGTCACATGTACAACGACGGTGGGGAGTCACATGTACAACGATGGTGGGGGGGGTCACATGTACAACGACAACAAATAATTTGCCTGGTGACCATTTGCTTGTCCATGAGCTGAGCAATCCAAACTAGTTTCCTATGATGTTAGGTAAGGTGCTAGATGTTAGGTAAGGTGCTAGATGTTAGGTAAGGTGCTAGATGTTAGTAGGTGCTAGATGTTAGGTAAGGTGCTAGATGTTAGGTAAGGTGCTAGATGTTAGGTAAGGTGCAGATGTTAGGTAGTTTCTAGATGTTAGGTAAGGTGCTAGATGTTAGGTAAGGTGCTAGATGTTAGGTAATGTGCTAGATGTTAGGTAGGACAGATGTTGTGTGCTGATGTTAGGTAAGGTGCTAGATGCTAGGTAGCAATGTTTCGTGATGTTAGGTAGACAAAGTTCTTGATGTTAGGTAAGGTGCTAGATGTTAGGTAAGGTGCTAGATGTTAGGTAAGGTGCTAGATGTTAGGTAAGGTGCTAGATGTTAGGTAAGGTGTTAGATGTTAGGTAAGGTGCTAGATGTTAGGTAAGGTGCTAGATGTTAGGTAAGGTGCTAGATGCTAGATAGAAATAGTGTAAACGGTGACTGTACAATAATGCGCCGAGGTGGGGATCGGGAGTGGGGGTAAATGTTGGAGAGGGGATGTTGAGAGGGTGGGCAGATGTTGGAGAGGGGGGATGAGAAGGAGAAAATAACTACACTAATGTATGATTTAAAGGATACTGATTGATTGATCGATTGATTGATTCATTAATTGATAGGATCATCATCATTGCACTTCGGTGAGTAACCATGTGTGCTCCGATCTATGTCTTACACATGTAGATCTCAGCGATAGTTCACGAACTCCGTAGCACCGGCGAAGGTCCCGAAATAAAGGATACTGATGTGTGGGAAAGAACGATATAACCTCCAAAGGTTTTTACGTGCTCAACTTGATCTACCTCCTGATAGGAACTCGATCTCACCTACACTGAGATATGACTAGGAACTCGATCTCACCTACACTGAGATATGACTAGGAACTCGATCTCACCTACACTGAGATATGACTAGGAACTCGATCTCACCTACACTGAGATAGACTAGGAACTCGATCTCACCTACACTGAGATATGACTAGGAACTCGATCTCACCTACACTGAGATATGACTAGGAACTCGATCTCACCCCCAGTGAGATCAGGGATCTCTGGACAAATATCCCGGTGGCTCCACAAAGGAGTAAACCGAGTACCTTTGAAACGAGAGGCGAGCACCTAAACTCTACACCACATAGACACACACACCCCTGTCCCCAATCCTCTGAAGGTAAAAAAGAAATCAGAAATGATCCTACCCATTTATGCTTGATCTGTCCCCTCTTACTTTGAAGATGGACACGCCCCTGAGATAACACAACACAACTAGTTCTAATCGAGGAGAATAAAACTTACTGATGTGAGACATTATTCCAGAGAACTGTCAGGATGTCTGATTGTTATTCCCTGATTGTCATATTGCTGTTACCTGTATTTACCTGTTCATTGACAGTCAGGGGTCAAGGTATTGAAAACGCTACTGAGGCAGACTTTCTTCAGTTGTACAGTAGACTTGTACACAACTACAGGTAAATATGTGTACAAATATTCAGTCAATACTTGTTGTGATGAGAGCTGCAGTATCGTAGTTCTTAGTCAACTGGCTTCTTAGGCTAGGGGTACGAGTTCAAATCCACAGTTGGGGTGACATTTTTCCGACCGTAATCGCTCTCAGGTTGACCTAGTCTCAACTGGGTGCCAGTAAAAGCACTGGGAAGTAAGGGCGACCAGCATGATGTTGATCACACCAACCTTCGTGTGCCAACGGTCAATGAGAAATAAGGACCTAACACTGCATCCCCCTATATACCACGTGATATAACCAGAGTTCCTTTACTTTATTACTGTTTGTGATGGATGTTGGTTTGTGAGCAGCGCACGTCATCAGTTACATCCTGAATCTATTTTATCCGTGGTCTTTCTCTTCTCATCTTTGCTTTGGATGTTTCCTTTCATGATTGTCTTCTTCAACACTTCAAGTCTCTTTATATGTTAAAGATATTTCTATTTTCTCTTTCTTATTTGTAGCATCAGCCAGTTTTCGTTGATTTTGAGTTCTTTCTGGATAGATCTATTTGTTCTCTTCTCTGTTTATGATATAGGGAAGTCTCTCTTATGTAACACTTTTATTCAAAAGTACATTCATGTTTGTTAACTGGCTTGTTAAATGTCCATGCTTCACACCTTTTTCTCTTCATTGAGATAAATTCCAGATCACCTGATCAAAGTATGCATGTGTGCACGTAAACATCTTGGGTAAAATATCACTCAATTCATATAGGATGACCGATGGTGCAGATCGCTGTATTTAATCCCAAACGTACGAAGTTCAATAGTGTACAGCCAATTCCCTAGTCTACCAAACTACAACTTGGCACCTATGATTAACAACAAAGGACTGAGTTTGAATATTAAGAAGACAGAAGATATGATCATATAAAAAAAAGCAGACTCCGACAACATGCACCATCACAGTAAATTGGACTGCGCTAAGACAAGTACAGCAATTTAAATACCTCGGAGTCCTGATAACATCAGATGGCAGATGCAGATTAGAAATAAAGAGCAGAATAGGACAGGTCAAAGCATTGTTCCAGAAAATGAGAAGTATTATATGCAACATGTCATTGTCGATTGAGATCATATTAAGAGTTGTACAGTGCTATATAAAACCAATACTGACATACGGATGCGAGTCTTGGACAATAAACAAACAGTTCAAAAATCTCTGAGGACCACAGAGATGTGGTTTTACAGAAGAATGATGAGAATCCCATGAACTGCTAAAATGACTACTGTTGAGGTGTTGAATGAGGTCCAGACACGTAGATAGAAAAGTAAAGCCGCTAATGCAAAAACTTGACCCAAACATTGACTAAGAGCAATACTTTTTGGACGCCGATCATCCTTCACAGAGTGAGATGACGTCCAAGTACCATGGCTCAGATCAGAGTTGATCGTAAAGGCGTAGATCCGGACCCAAAAACACGGCAGAATTGGTCGTACCGTAGAGCGAGCTGCCCTAGTAAATAAACAGCTGGTTGGAACCGAACACATCACCGAAGGATAAACACATGAGCTCCAATTGATAACTGAAGGTTTGTGAACATACATCCGTTCTTGGTGTTAGGATGTTTATATATCATATTAGAATGATAACTGAAGGTTTGTGCACATACATCCGTTCTTAGTGTTAGGATGTTTATATATCATATTAGAATGATAACTGAAGGTTTGTGAACATACATCCGTTCTTGGTGTTAGGATGTTTATATATCATATTAGAATGATAACTGAAGGTTTGTGCACATACATCCGTTCTTAGTGTTAGGATGTTTATATATCATATTAGAATGATAACTGAAGGTTTGTGCACATACATCCGTTCTTAGTGTTAGGATGTTTATATATCATATTAGAATGATAACTGAAGGTTTGTGCACATACATCCGTTCTTGGTGTTAGGATGTTTATATATCACATTAGAATGATAACTGAAGGTTTGTGAACATACATCCGTTCTTGGTGTTAGGATGTTTATATATCATATTAGAATGATAACTGAAGGTTTGTGCACGTACATCCGTTCTTGGTGTTAGGATGTTTATATATCATATTAGAATGATAACTGAAGGTTTGTGCACATACATCCGTTCTTGGTGTTAGGATGTTTATATATCATATTAGAATGATAACTGAAGGTTTGTGAACATACATCCGTTCTTAGTGTTAGGATGTTTATATATCATATTAGAATGATAACTGAAGGTTTGTGAACTACATCCGTTCTTGTGTTAGGATGTTTATATATCATATTAGAATGATAACTGAAGGTTTGTGCACATACATCCGTTCTTGGTGTTAGGATGTTTATATATCACATTAGAATGATAAAAACGGCCTTAAGAATGATCGCGAGAAGAAAGAAGATCAAGACACAGAGAAAGCTTATTATCAATATAAGAAAGAGGCAGTCATCATTTTCGGACATGTGATGAGGAAGGGAGATTTAGAACACATTGTGACAACCGGTAAAATCGAGGGAAGACGGTACAGAGGAAAACAGAGAGATAAATTTGCGATAGCCTGACTTAATAACTCGGAAGAGCGTCAACATCTGAGATGGTTGCATCTCAGAGATTTGTGAAGATCCATGATCGCCTACGCCAGCTGGCACGGCACTTGATGATGATGAATTATGAGTGTGACACGGGTATTGAAACGTGGTTTTTGAACAGTTATTCAGTTTTAACGAAGTAACTAGAAGTCGAAGTGGAGACATGTTTGTACTTTATTTCTTGATTATAGTTAGGTGTATCGGTTTTTTGTTCCGTTATCCTTGTCAGTATTCGATAAAGACATTTTAGTGGAAACGCTGACATAATTCGAGATTGGTTATTTGTTAGTGAACCGACGTCATTGCACTCCGAAGAGACCAATAGGTGCTCAGTCTTCCCGAACATATATCGAAGGGTATGCATACTGATGGTTCTTGTGGCTCGCTGATTACAAACATCCTCCTGTCTCAGGCATCAGTTCTACTGGTTCAACGAGTAACTCCAAATACCTTCCATAATTCGTGTTGATACAACAAACCTGTAATGTTGCTAATTTGTGATAATATAACAAACTCTCACATGCTATGTAAAACCTGTAATGTTGCTAGTTTGTGATGATATAACAAACTCTCATGCTATACAAAACCTGTAATGTTGCTAGTTTGTGATGATATAACAAAGCCTCACATGCTATGTAAAACCTGTAATGTTGCTAGTTTGTGATAATATAACAAACTCTCACATGCTATGTAAAACCTGAAATGTTGCTAATTTGTGATAATATAACAAACTCTCACATGCTATGTAAAACCTGTAATGTTGCTAGTTTGTGATAATATAACAAACTCTCACATGCTATGTAAAACCTGTAATGTTGCTAGTTTGTGATAATATAACAAAGCCTCACATGCTATGTAAAACCTGTAATGTTGCTAGTTTGTGATGATATAACAAAGCCTCACATGCTATGTAAAACCTGTAATGTTGCTAGTTTGTGATAATATAACAAACTCTCACATGCTATGTAAAACCTGTAATGTTGCTAATTTGTGATAATATAACAAACTCTCACATGCTATGTAAAACCTGAAATGTTGCTAGTTTGTGATGATATAACAAACTCTCACATGCTATGTAAAACCTGTAATGTTGCTAGTTTGTGATAATATAACAAAGCCTCACATGCTATGTAAAACCTGTAATGTTGCTAATTTGTGATAATATAACAAACTCTCACATGCTATGGTCAATGACCCTCCGAAACCATAGGGGAGTGTGTGATATAGACAAGAAATGTTGCACGACATGACAGAGACATTACACATCATCTTGTGGTTGCATAGAGAGTCCCACTCACAGGCCAATCCTGAGAAATTCGGTATGTTGTGGTGCTCTTTGATTAAGCGTATAGTTAAGGTGGATTTACCCAGAGTCGCTGTGGGTCTCTGCGGCTAAGTGGTTCAGCCTTTGCCTTGCATTTTAAAGGTCGCGGGTTCGAATCCGTAATGCGCCGTTCTGCTCACGGTGCATTTTTTCCAGTGACCCCTAGGATTGTAGCCTAGGATTGTAGCCTAGGATTGTAGCCTAGGATTGTAGCCTAGGATTGTAGCCTAGGATTGTAGCCTAGGATTGGAGCTAAGGAGTTCGTGTTTTGTGCACTACGCATAGCAGGTGGCGGGCTATTTCTGCGAAGAGGGACCGAGCTATATTTGGCAAATGTACAGTAAACAAGTATTAAGTCCCTCCGGGAAAAAAACAATTTACCAATCACAGGATGTGAGACTGAATGAGGATTGTGATGAACCAGTGAGCAACGAGAACCATGAGCATGCACACCTTTCGACATCTGCTGGAGGAGAATGAACCTATTTGTGCTAAGGCTTTGGTTCAGAAATCTCTCTCTCTCTCTCTGTATCTTTTAACCCGGATTGGGGCATAGGTCCTCAACCAACTCATGCCAAGTCTTCCTATCTCTAGCTTCTTCTTCTTCTTCGCGTTCGTTCTTTACGATCAATTTTAATCACTCTTTGTGATTGATCTTTGCCAAGAACGTCTATATGTTGCACATTGGTTTGGTAGGCCCCTAAACGCATAGACTTCTACACGTTTAGGACACATGCATCCGATTTCAGCCAAACCTCCTTAGTCGCCTCTTACGACATGCGTGGCAGGTAACAGTGGTTCTATTCTTTACACCCCAAATTTGGGCCCCGGTAACCACTCGGGCGCTATCTCTAGCTATCTCCTGCAGCTCCCTCCAGCTCTTCTTTATATTGTTGATCTCCGCCTCCAAATCTCGTCTCCATGTATTTCTCGGCCTCCCCTTCGCTCGCTATCCCTGTGGGTTCCAGGCAAGGACCCTTCTTGTTATATTCCCCTCAGGTTTTTGCAAAGCGTGTCCTATCCAGCGCCAGCGCCTTTTTTAAACTGTTCGTTCACTGGAATCTGTCTGGTTCTCTCCATAAGTTCCTCATTTGTGACCCTATCATACCATCTTAGTCCCTATATTCTGCACAGACACCAATTGATGAATGTTTGCAATTTATGGGCTATTGTTTTAGTTGTTCTCCATGTTTCTGACCCATACAGTAGAACTGCTTTAACATTAGTGTTAAATATCCAAATTGTTGTTCTAGATTTGATTTCTTTAGACTTCCATATGTTTCCCAGTGCAATGAAAGCTCCTCTTGCCTTCTGTATTCTTATTTTAACATCTCTATCTGTTCACCTCTTTGTCTACATTGCTGCCCAAATATGTGTATGATTCTACCTCTTGAAGTGGGATTTTACCCAGGAAGATCAAATTGTCGTTTGCTTGGTTAATTCTCATTATCTTTGTCTTTCCCTTATGAATGTTTAGCTCTAGTTGCTTGGACTTTTGATCAAGTGTGTTTAGCTTATCCTGCATCTGATTTCATGTATGGGACAGAAGGGCTATATCATCAGCGATGTCCAGATCTTCTAGTTGCTCTGTCAGAGTCCATTGGATTCCATTTCTGGTGTTATTTACTGCTGTCTTTATAATCCAGTCTATTGTCAGTAAGAACAACAAAAGTGATAGAAGACATCCCTGTTGCACTCCTGTTTCTATTCCAAAAGTGTCTGTTAGTTTACCTTCATGTAGAACTCTACATTTCATATCTGTATATGTTGCTCTTATTAGGTAATACAAATGGAAATGTGTTCAAAAGTCTTAACTCCAGTCATCCATAAATTTTTGGATATTTTATCATTTGTACACGACCATGCTTTTAACAACACGTCTGTTTTATCTGTTGCCATGGCAGCCGACACTTACGCCCAATAACCAACCAATCTGCAGCGATTGATGTCAGCCTTGACTTTAGTTTACTCTCTATCTTTGATGTTGATGATGTTAAACAACAGATATCTGTCATGGCAATGATCACAGTTAAGTGGTGAGTGATCATTTTTATATCTCCATTCTTACCTTACTATATTTCACAAGTTTGATTCATTTACTCATTATGTACCATTAACCCCTATAGCGGCATACAAATGTGAGATAATCACACCATGAGCCGCTATAGAGGTTTTTTCATATAAATTCATTTCTTATTATACTAAACCTTATAAATTTTGCCTTAGCTATAAATATTAAAATAAATGTACATATAAATAGTTATGTGTATGAAACATGAACATTTACTTGAACAAAGCAGTGGGAAAACATATATGTGATTTTCAATATAAGTTTTATGTAGGAGTCTTCCGTGTGAAGAACAAAGACAACCTTGACAGTTAAATATCACTGTTGCAGTTTTTATTCCTGATCATTCTGACTTTATCAGTACTAAATCATTGTTGATTAGCCCGATCAATACATAACAATCAAATCAGTTGTCGTGAAAGAAGAGAACAATACAACAGGACTAGGTTAAATGTACAACTTTACGTCTTTAGTATTTTGTTGAATCTGTAGCAGTAAAAAGTGTTGTCAAAATGGCGATAGTTGTTTCTGTTGTAACAATTTTTAAGAAACAAAGAGTCCAAACATTGACTTAACTTTTCTTATCTCTTCAGGGTCGATAAAAATTTGGTCTGGAATCCTGTTCAATATGGCGGCATCAACCGGATGTTCTTGAAACAACAACATATATGGATACCGGAAGTATACGTTGAGTCTGGACAGAACAGCGTAATTTTGTTTACGCTTCCTACACAACATGTTGTTCACGCTGGGGGTACTGTAACTTTTACATCTGTGGGGAATGTACAGTCGCCATGCAGTTTGGATTTGACCGTGTTTCCATACGATACTCAAGTTTGTAAGTTTCGTTTCGGGGTGTTAGACTCGACAATTAGAGAAGTCAATCTTTTGATCGGAGTTGAAGGCGTTACAAAATCTAGAGTGTTCACTGAGGATGGAGAATGGAAAGTTATCGGTACTGACTACAACACCGTCTTTCGGGAGGATGGTAATGATGTTTACGGTACAGCTCAGGCCATTCTCAAAATCAAAAGACGATCAACTTATTATATAATCAATATTTTAGTCCCTGCTGTTGCTATAGCAATTTTAAGTTTACTGACTTTTGCTGTTCCGGTAGAGTCTGGAGAAAGATTAGCTTACGCGCTGACTATCTTGTTGTCGTTGTCCGTGTACATTACGTACATCGGTGGTATTATGCCCATGTCGTCCGTCAATATGCCCATCATCTTCTACCTTTTGCTCGGCCTCTTCATGATCAGCTCCATGTGTGTCGTCATGACCGTATTAGTCATTGCTATCAGATGGAGCCGCGTAATATCGATCAGAGAAAACGAGAAAATTATCTTAATTTTTGGAGTTCCTTTCAAAATCAAGAGATCACATGACAAACACCATCCTACATTCAGCTGCTGTGCTAGTCGGTTCCAGAGTTATTTGAGTGAGAATGTTCCAGATGTTGAAAGCAGAAAAACATGGACACCAGATCGTCTTGAATTATGGGAGTTTGAGAATAGCCAAGTGTATACAGTGGACAGTCTTGGAAGCAGTAACAAGGTGCTGAGCCCGTTGCCTCTACATGCTACACGTAATGACGAAATCGGAAGTTGCACTCAAACTGTCACAGAGGATAAATTAAATCTTAAGGTGACTGAAGACAGAAAATGCGAGAATTCGTCGCTCAAGTCGGAACACGAGAACAACGACCAAACCGCAGATCCGGACATCATGGTCATCTGTAACCGGTTAAATCTGTACAGCTTTGTGACTCTACTTCTCTCTTTCCTTCTTTTGTTTAGTTTCTCATTTCTACAGTTTCATCATCAAGTCTTACCGGAATAGACATCAGATGTCAACATCTCAACTAAGAATTGATGTTACAAAAAGACAACATCATCAACATTCTGCTTGTACCAAATGTAATTACAAACTCCTTAAATCGCTGGAGAGATTCAACATTAATTTTTGTGTTCTCATTCAACAGGATGTCCCGAGAAACCGAATAACACCCTTTCCACATCCATCCCCGACAATCAACGCTGTTGATACAAGTCGGTTCGCTTTCTCATTGGCGCGAGCAGGTCACATGCTCAGGACAGTAGATTCACGTAAAACTCTAGACTCTAGATCAGCGTTTTCCAAAGTGGGCTGTACCGCCCCCGGTGAGCGCTGAAGCGTTCTTGGGGGGCGATAGTGGGTTCAGGAGAATTGGGGGGTGGGGGTGTGTTCAGGCGATTAGGGGTCAGTGGCTCCTTAAAGAAGAAATTATTAATAAATATTTTAAAATAAATTATTTTGGTGATTTTGCGATTGAATAATCATTTAAAATTTGAATTCTGCATTTTAATTCATCTTTTATTTCCGTCTTATACGATCCATTTTTTCATCAATTTTCTATTTCATGCATATAATCATTTAAAAATTGACCATGTATTACAGAAATATATATCAATTTCTATGTCAAAGAGAAAATAGAGCATGTATACATGTGGGAGGGGCGTTGGCAAACTTTTATAATGTGGAGGGTGTTACAAAGTTTATGTTGTGCAAAGTGGGCGGTGGGCCGAAAAAGTTTGTGAATCTATGCTCTAGAGGTTAGAAATGTCAAAATTCAACTTTCACTCATACTGCAACCTGTCATTTTGGATTTTCCGAAACATCACATGAGAATCAGACTCAACAGCATCCGCTCCAGTAAACGAAGTCCCAGTGAGATACTGGAGGGCAGCAGTAACGACCTCAACCTCCATCCTCATACTGGAACATAAAAAGGAACACCATATGGCAATGAAAGGAGCCTAGAGATGTGATATAATTATCAAAACTCTAGGTTCCTTTTATTGCCATATCGTTGTAAATCATATTGCTGTCAAAGAAATCACAATTAGTTTTACAGCGAATACCAGCACACTGTGGCATACCAGGAAATGAAAAGGCTGACAAACTCGCATGAGCTGGAGGGAGCCTAACACAACACCACCCAACACAAAGTTTAAACAGAAGCAAAAACTGGAGGGAGCCTAACACAACACCACCCAACACAAAGTTTAAACAGAATCAAAAACTCGACTGAAACAATCCAGGAAAATGATGTGGAGAAAAATAAAGGAAGGATACAACTCAGAGCACGAAAGTATAAATACACTAAACAGAAAAACTCAGACCACAGTCTTCAGACGTAGAATAGGACCCTGCGGATTCAGAGCACACCTCCATAGAATGCTGCTTGTACATATAGGACACCCAAGCAGTCCCCAGATCACAACCTGCAAGACTGTCCCAGTCTGAGTAGCGTGAAGAGGAAAATCTGGCCAACAGAAACAACCCTTCAGAACAAACTATGGGGGAACTCGTGAAGACCTCAAGCTCACCGCCCTGTTTATGATACATAGCGGGGTAGTCGCATAGCACAAGTTGAATGCAGAAGAAGAAGAAGATATAATTATCAAAGTTTTTAGCCTAGAAATGAAACATAAAACTTTCAATGAATCACAAGAAGATATAATTAACAAAGTTGTTAGTCTAGAAATGAAACATAAAACTTTCAATGAATCACAAGAAGATATAATTAACAAAGTTGTTAGTCTAGAAATGAAACATAAAACTGTCAATGAATCACAAGAAGATATAATTAACAAAGTTGTTAGTCTAGAAATGAAACATAAAACTGTCAATGAATCACAAGAAGATATAATTAACAAAGTTGTTAGTCTAGAAATGAAACATAAAACTGTCAATGAATCACAAGAAGATATAATTTAATTATCAAAGTTGTTAGTCTAGAAATGAAACATAAAACTGTCAATGAATCACAAGAAGATATAATTTAATTATCAAAGTTGTTAGTCTAGAAATGAAACATAAAACTGTCAATGAATCACAAGAAGTTATAATTAAAATTATCAAAGTTGTTAGTCTAGAAATGAAACATAAAACTGTCAATGAATCACAAGAAGATATAATTTAATTATCAAAGTTGTTAGTCTAGAAATGAAACATAAAACTGTCAATGAATCACAAGAAGATATAATTAACAAAGTTGTTAGTCTAGAAATGAAACATGAAGTTTTCAATGAATCACAAGAAGATATAATTAACAAAGTTGTTAGTCTAGAAATGAAACATAAAACTGTCAATGAATCACAAGAAGATATAATTTAATTATCAAAGTTGTTAGTCTAGAAATGAAACATAAAACTGTCAATGAATCACAAGAAGATATAATTAACAAAGTTGTTAGTCTAGAAATGAAACATAAAACTGTCAATGAATCACAAAACTACAACTACCACACACAATTCCATGTGCACTGAGCAAACCATCTGATGTTCTCTCCCCTTTTACTATCTGAATGTCAGTGATCAAACAGATATATTAGTTCTAACAACGACTTCTGAATGTCAGTGATCAAACAGATATATTAGTTCTAACAACGACTTCTGAGTGTCAGTGATCAAACAGATAAATTAGTTCTAACAACGACTTCTGAGTGTCAGTGATCAAACAGATATATTAGTTCTAACAACGACTTCTGAGTGTCAGTGATCAAACAGATATATTAGTTCTAACAACGACTTCAGTGTCAGTGATCAAACAGATATATTGTTCTAAAACGACTTCTGAGTGTCAGTGATCAAACAGATATATTAGTTCTAACAACGACTTCTGAGTGTCAGTGATCAAACAGATATATTAGTTCTAACAACGACTTCTGAGTGTCAGTGATCAAACAGATATATTAGTTCTAACAACGACTTCTGAATGTCAGCCCACATCAAGTAATCCTGGTTTCCATTTGTTACTGTCTTAGTTTTCACAGAAGACGGAAAACTGGATAGAGAGATAGAGGCTAGAGTACAAAAGCAAATGCTGTAACCTACCAGCTAGCCCCATTGTTAAGGCACCCACAAATTTCACAGGCAGCTAAGAAACAAATGATCAACAGCATTTTTATACCTACTTTGTGTTACCAGAGCCAAACATGGACATTGAGCAAAGCGCAGTCACAAACAATAACTACATGTGAAATGCATTGCCTGCGAAAAGTTACCAACAACACAAGAAAAGACAGAATCACCAAACATCAGCATAAGAAAGAAAGTTGGCACAAAACCGTGCTTGAATTACATAGAGAAACAAAGAATGAAGTGGTTTGGCCACTTAATAAGAATGCATCAAACTCCACAGTATACAGAGTCTTCTACAACAGAACACAGGGAAAGAAGGCAAGAGGAAGACCACGGAAAAGATGGTTAGATGGCGTAGCAGAATCCTGTGAAAGAGCAAAGATAAAATTCACACAAGCCACCAGAACAGCGCAAGACAAAAACAGAAAACCACGACACTAGGCAACAACCCGGTAGCAGTGTGACGACAAAAAATAAAGAAAGACTGTCTTAGTGATTGGTAAAGCCAGGTTTCCATTTGTTACTGTGTTAGTGATTGGTAAAGTTAGGTTTCCATTTGTTACTGTCTTAGTGATTGGTAAAGCCAGGTTTCCATTTGTTACTGTCTTAGTGATTGCTAAAGCTAGGTTTCCATTTGTTACTGTATTAGTGATTGGTAAAGCTAGGTTTCCATTTGTTACTGTCTTAGTGATTGCTAAAGCCAAGTTTAAATTTGTTACTGTCTTAGTGATTGGTAAAGCCAAGTTTCCATTTGTTACTGTCTTAGTGATTGGTAAAGCTAGGTTTCCATTTGTTACTGTCTTAGTGATTGGTAAAGCCAGGTTTCCATTTGTTACTGTCTTAGTGATTGGTAAAGCTAGGTTTCCATTTGTTACTGTCTTAGTGATTGGTAAAGCTAGGTTTCCATTTGTTACTGTCTTAGTGATTGGTAAAGCCAGGTTTCCATTTGTTACTGTCTTAGTGATTGGTAAAGCCAAGTTTCCATTTGTTACTGTCTTAGTGATTGGTAAAGCTAGGTTTCCATTTGTTACTGTCTTAGTGATTGGTAAAGCCAAGTTTCCATTTGTTACTGTCTTAGTGATTGGTAAAGCTAGGTTTCCATTTGTTACTGTCTTAGTGATTGGTAAAGCTAGGTTTCCATTTGTTACTGTCATAGTGATTGGTAAAGCCAGGTTTCCATTTGTTACTGTCTTAGTGATTGGTAAAGCTAGGTTTCCATTTGTTACTGTCTTAGTGATTGGTAAAGCCAAGTTTCCATTTGTTACTGTCTTAGTGATTGGTAAACCCAGGTTTCCATTTGTTACTGTCTTAGTGATTGCTAAAGTTAGGTTTCCATTTGTTACTGTCTTAGTGATTGGTAAAGCCAAGTTTCCATTTGTTACTGTCTTAGTGATTGGTAAAGCTAGGTTTCCATTTGTTACTGTCTTAGTGATTGGTAAAGCTAGGTTTCCATTTGTTACTGTCTTAGTGATTGGTAAAGCTAGGTTTCCATGTGTTACTGTCTTAGTGATTGGTAAAGCTAGGTTTCCATTTGTTACTGTCTTAGTGATTGGTAAAGCCAGGTTTCCATTTGTCACTGTCTTAGTGATTGGCAAAGCCAGATTTCCATTTGTTACTGTCTTAGTGATTGGTAAAGCCAGATTTCCATTTGTTACTGTCTTAGTGATTGGTAAAGCTAGGTTTCCATTTGTTACTGTCTTAGTGATTGGTAAAGCTAGGTTTCCATTTGTTACTGTATTAGTGATTGGTAAAGCCAGGTTTCCATTTGTTACTGTCTTAGTCATTGGTAAAGCTAGGTTTCCATTTGTTACTGTCTTAGTGATTTGTAAAGCCAGATTTCCATTTGTTACTGTCTTAGTGATTGGTAAAGCTAGGTTTCCATTTGTTACTGTCTTAGTGATTGGTAAAGCCAAGTTTCCATTTGTTACTGTCTTAGTGATTGGTAAAGCCAGATTTCCATTTGTTACTGTCTTAGTGATTGGTAAAGCCAAGTTTCCATTTGTTACTGTCTTAGTGATTGGTAAAGCTAGGTTTCCATTTGTTACTGTCTTAGTGATTGGTAAAGCTAGGTTTCCATTTGTTACTGTCATAGTGATTGGTAAAGCCAGGTTTCCATTTGTTACTGTCTTAGTGATTGGTAAAGCTAGGTTTCCATTTGTTACTGTCTTAGTGATTGGTAAAGCCAAGTTTCCATTTGTTACTGTCTTAGTGATTGGTAAAGCTAGGTTTCCATTTGTTACTGTCTTAGTGATTGGTAAAGCTAGGTTTCCATTTGTTACTGTCTTAGTGATTGGTAAAGCCAGGTTTCCATTTGTTACTGTCTTAGTGATTGGTAAAGCTAGGTTTCCATTTGTTACTGTCTTAGTGATTGGTAAAGCCAGGTTTCCATTTGTTACTGTCTTAGTGATTGCTAAAGTTAGGTTTCCATTTGTTACTGTCTTAGTGATTGGTAAAGCCAAGTTTCCATTTGTTACTGTCTTAGTGATTGGTAAAGCTAGGTTTCCATTTGTTACTGTCTTAGTGATTGGTAAAGCTAGGTTTCCATTTGTTACTGTCTTAGTGATTAGTAAAGCTAGGTTTCCATGTGTTACTGTCTTAGTGATTGGTAAAGCCAGGTTTCCATTTGTTACTGTCTTAGTGATTGGCAAAGCCAGATTTCCATTTGTTACTGTCTTAGTGATTGGTAAAGCCAGATTTCCATTTGTTACTGTCTTAGTGATTGGTAAAGCTAGGTTTCCATTTGTTACTGTCTTAGTGATTGGTAAAGCTAGGTTTCCATTTGTTACTGTCATAGTGATTGGTAAAGCCAGGTTTCCATTTGTTACTGTCTTAGTGATTGGTAAAGCTAGGTTTCCATTTGTTACTGTCTTAGTGATTTGTAAAGCCAGATTTCCATTTGTTACTGTCTTAGTGATTGGTAAAGCTAGGTTTCCATTTGTTACTGTCTTAGTGATTGGTAAAGCCAAGTTTCCATTTGTTACTGTCTTAGTGATTGGTAAAGCCAGATTTCCATTTGTTACTGTCTTAGTGATTGGTAAAGCCAAGTTTCCATTTGTTACTGTCTTAGTGATTGGTAAAGCTAGGTTTCCATTTGTTACTGTCATAGTGATTGGTAAAGCTAGGTTTCCATTTGTTACTGTCTTAGTGATTGGTAAAGCCAGGTTTCCATTTGTTACTGTCTTAGTGATTGGTAAAGCTAGGTTTCCATTTGTTACTGTCTTAGTGATTGGTAAAGCCAAGTTTCCATTTGTTACTGTCTTAGTGATTGGTAAAGCTAGATTTCCATTTGTTACTGTCTTAGTGATTGGTAAAGCTAGGTTTCCATTTGTTACTGTCTTAGTGATTGGTAAAGCTAGGTTTCCATTTGTTACTGTCATAGTGATTGGTAAAGCCAGGTTTCCATTTGTTACTGTCTTAGTGATTGGTAAAGCTAGGTTTCCATTTGTTACTGTCTTAGTGATTGGTAAAGCCAAGTTTCCATTTGTTACTGTCTTAGTGATTGGTAAAGCTAGGTTTCTATTTGTTACTGTCTTAGTGATTGGTAAAGCTAGGTTTCCATTTGTTACTGTCTTAGTGATTGCTAAAGTTAGGTTTCCATTTGTTACTGTCTTAGTGATTGGTAAAGCTAGGTTTCCATTTGTTACTGTCTTAGTGATTGGTAAAGCTAGGTTTCCATTTGTTACTGTCTTAGTGATTGGTAAAGCTAGGTTTCCATGTGTTACTGTCTTAGTGATTGGTAAAGCCAGGTTTCCATTTGTTACTGTCTTACTGATTGGCAAAGCCAGATTTCCATTTGTTACTGTCTTAGTGATTGGTAAAGCCAGATTTCCATTTGTTACTGTCTTAGTGATTGGTAAAGCTAGGTTTCCATTTGTTACTGTCTTAGTGATTGGTAAAGCTAGGTTTCCATTTGTTACTGTCTTAGTGATTGGTAAAGCCAGGTTTCCATTTGTTACTGTCTTAGTGATTGGTAAAGCTAGGTTTCCATTTGTTACTGTCTTAGTGATTTGTAAAGCCAGATTTCCATTTGTTACTGTCTTAGTGATTGGTAAAGCTAGGTTTCCATTTGTTACTGTCTTAGTGATTGGTAAAGCCAAGTTTCCATTTGTTACTGTCTTAGTGATTGGTAAAGCTAGGTTTCCATTTGTTACTGTCTTAGTGATTGGTAAAGCCAAGTTTCCATTTGTTACTGTCTTAGTGATTGGTAAAGCTAGGTTTCCATTTGTTACTGTCTTAGTGATTGGTAAAGCCAAGTTTCCATTTGTTACTGTCTTAGTGATTGGTAAACCCAGGTTTCCATTTGTTACTGTCTTAGTGATTGGTAAAGCTAGGTTTCCATTTGTTACTGTCTTAGTGATTGGTAAAGCCAAGTTTCCATTTGTTACTGTCTTAGTGATTGGTAAACCCAGGTTTCCATTTGTTACTGTCTTAGTGATTGGTAAAGCTAGGTTTCCATTTGTTACTGTCTTAGTGATTGGTAAAGCCAAGTTTCCATTTGTTACTGTCTTAGTGATTGGTAAAGCCAGGTTTTCATTTGTTACTGTCTTAGTGATTGGTAAAGCCAGGTTTTCATTCGTTACTGTCTTAGTGATTGGTAAAGCCAGGTTTCCATTTGTTACTGTCTTAGTGATTGGTAAAGCCAAGTTTCCATTTGTTACTGTCTTAGTGATTGGTAAAGCTAGGTTTCCATTTGTTACTGTCTTAGTGATTGGTAAAGCCAGATTTCCATTTGTTACTGTCTTAGTGATTGGTAAAGCTAGGTTTCCATTTGTTACTGTCTTAGTGATTGGTAAAGCTAGGTTTCCATTTGTTACTGTCTTAGTGATTGCTAAAGTTAGGTTTCCATTTGTTACTGTCTTACTGATTGGTAAAGCCAAGTTTCCATTTGTTACTGTCTTAGTGATTGGTAAAGTTAGGTTTCCATTTGTTACTGTCTTAGTGATTGGTAAAGCTAGGTTTCCATTTGTTACTGTCTTAGTGATTGGTAAAGCTAGGTTTCCATTTGTTACTGTCTTAGTGATTGGTAAAGCTAGGTTTCCATTTGTTACTGTCTTAGTGATTGGTAAAGCCAGGTTTCCATTTGTTACTGTCTTAGTGATTGGTAAAGCTAGGTTTCCATTTGTTACTGTCTTAGTGATTGGTAAAGCCAAGTTTCCATTTGTTACTGTCTTAGTGATTGGTAAAGCTAGGTTTCCATTTGTTACTGTCTTAGTGATTGGTAAAGCTAGGTTTCCATTTGTTACTGTCTTAGTGATTGGTAAAGCCAGGTTTCCATTTGTTACTGTCTTAGTGATTGGTAAAGCTAGGTTTCCATTTGTTACTGTCTTAGTGATTGGTAAAGCCAAGTTTCCATTTGTTACTGTCTTAGTGATTGGTAAAGCTAGGTTTCCATTTGTTACTGTCTTAGTGATTGGTAAAGCTAGGTTTCCATTTGTTACTGTCTTAGTGATTGGTAAAGCCAGGTTTCCATTTGTTACTGTCTTAGTGATTGGTAAAGCTAGGTTTCCATTTGTTACTGTCTTAGTGATTGGTAAAGCCAAGTTTCCATTTGTTACTGTCTTAGTGATTGGTAAACCCAGGTTTCCATTTGTTACTGTCTTAGTGATTGGTAAAGCTAGGTTTCCATTTGTTACTGTCTTAGTGATTGGTAAAGCCAAGTTTCCATTTGTTACTGTCTTAGTGATTGGTAAACCCAGGTTTCCATTTGTTACTGTCTTAGTGATTGGTAAAGCTAGGTTTCCATTTGTTACTGTCTTAGTGATTGGTAAAGCCAAGTTTCCATTTGTTACTGTCTTAGTGATTGGTAAACCCAGGTTTCCATTTGTTACTGTCTTAGTGATTGGTAAAGCCAGGTTTTCATTTGTTACTGTCTTAGTGATTGGTAAAGCCAGGTTTTTATTTGTTACTGTCTTAGTGATTGGTAAAGCCAGTTTTCCATTTGTTACTGTCTTAGTGATTTGTAAAGCCAAGTTTCCATTTGTTACTGTCTTAGTGATTGGTAAAGCTAGGTTTCCATTTGTTACTGTCTTAGTGATTGGTAAAGCCAGATTTCCATTTGTTACTGTCTTAGTGATTGGTAAAGCTAGGTTTCCATTTGTTACTGTCTTAGTGATTGGTAAAGCTAGGTTTCCATTTGTTACTGTCTTAGTGATTGCTAAAGTTAGGTTTCCATTTGTTACTGTCTTAGTGATTGGTAAAGCCAAGTTTCCATTTGTTACTGTCTTAGTGATTGGTAAAGTTAGGTTTCCATTTGTTACTGTCTTAGTGATTGGTAAAGCTAGGTTTCCATTTGTTACTGTCTTAGTGATTGGTAAAGCTAGGTTTCCATGTGTTACTGTCTTAGTGATTGGTAAAGCTAGGTTTCCATTTGTTACTGTCTTAGTGATTGGTAAAGCCAGGTTTCCATTTGTTACTGTCTTAGTGATTGGCAAAGCCAGATTTCCATTTGTTACTGTCTTAGTGATTGGTAAAGCCAGATTTCCATTTGTTACTGTCTTAGTGATTGGTAAAGCTAGGTTTCCATTTGTTACTGTCTTAGTGATTGGTAAAGCTAGGTTTCCATTTGTTACTGTATTAGTGATTGGTAAAGCCAGGTTTCCATTTGTTACTGTCTTAGTGATTGGTAAAGCTAGGTTTCCATTTGTTACTGTCTTAGTGATTTGTAAAGCCAGATTTCCATTTGTTACTGTCTTAGTGATTGGTAAAGCTAGGTTTCCATTTGTTACTGTCTTAGTGATTTGTAAAGCCAAGTTTCCATTTGTTACTGTCTTAGTGATTGGTAAAGCTAGGTTTCCATTTGTTACTGTCTTAGTGATTGGTAAAGCTAGGTTTCCATTTGTTACTGTCTTAGTGATTGGTAAAGCCAGGTTTCCATTTGTTACTGTCTTAGTGATTGGTAAAGCTAGGTTTCCATTTGTTACTGTCTTAGTGATTGGTAAAGCCAAGTTTCCATTTGTTACTGTCTTAGTGATTGGTAAAGCTAGGTTTCCATTTGTTACTGTCTTAGTGATTGGTAAAGCTAGGTTTCCATTTGTTACTGTCTTAGTGATTGGTAAAGCTAGGTTTCCATTTGTTACTGTCTTAGTGATTGCTAAAGCCAGGTTTCCATTTGTTACTGTCTTAGTGATTGGCAAAGCCAGATTTCCATTTGTTACTGTCTTAGTGATTGGTAAAGCCAGATTTCCATTTGTTACTGTCTTAGTCATTGGTAAAGCCAGATTTCCATTTGTAACTGTCTTAGTGATTGGTAAAGCCAGATTTCCATTTGTTACTGTCTTAGTGATTGGTAAAGCTAGGTTTCCATTTGTTACTGTCTTAGTGATTGGTAAAGCTAGGTTTCCATTTGTTACTGTATTAGTGATTGGTAAAGCCAGATTTCCATTTGTTACTGTCTTAGTGATTGGTAAAGCTAGGTTTCCATTTGTTACTGTATTAGTGATTGGTAAAGCCAGGTTTCAATTTGTTACTGTCTTAGTGATTGGTAAAGCTAGGTTTCCATTTGTTACTGTCTTAGTGATTGGTAAAGCCAGATTTCCATTTGTTACTGTCTTAGTGATTGGTAAAGCTAGGTTTCCATTTGTTACTGTCTTAGTGATTGGTAAAGCCAAGTTTCCATTTGTTACTGTCTTAGTGATTTGTAAAGCCAGATTTCCATTTGTTACTGTCTTAGTGATTGGTAAAGCCAAGTTTCCATTTGTTACTGTCTTAGTGATTGGTAAAGCTAGGTTTCCATTTGTTACTGTCTTAGTGATTGGTAAAGCTAGGTTTCCATTTGTTACTGTCTTAGTGATTGGTAAAGCCAGGTTTCCATTTGTTACTGTCTTAGTGATTGGTAAAGCTAGGTTTCCATTTGTTACTGTCTTAGTGATTGGTAAAGCCAGGTTTCCATTTGTTACTGTCTTAGTGATTGGTAAAGCTAGGTTTCCATTTGTTACTGTCTTAGTGATTGGTAAAGCTAGGTTTCCATTTGTTACTGTCTTAGTGATTGGTAAAGCTAGGTTTCCATTTGTTACTGTCTTAGTGATTGGTAAAGCTAGGTTTCCATTTGTTACTGTCTTAGTGATTGGTAAAGCTAGGTTTCCATTTGTTACTGTCTTAGTGATTGGTAAAGCTAGGTTTCCATTTGTTACTGTCTTAGTGATTGGTAAAGCCAGGTTTCCATTTGTTACTGTCTTAGTGATTTGTAAAGCCAGATTTCCATTTGTTACTGTCTTAGTGATTGGTAAAGCTAGGTTTCCATTTGTTACTGTCTTAGTGATTGGTAAAGCCAGATTTCCATTTGTTACTGTCTTAGTGATTGGTAAAGCCAGATTTCCATTTGTTACTGTCTTAGTGATTGGTAAAGCCAGATTTCCATTTGTTACTGTCTTAGTGATTGGTAAAGCTAGGTTTCCATTTGTTACTGTCTTAGTGATTGGTAAAGCTAGGTTTCCATTTGTTACTGTATTAGTGATTGGTAAAGCCAGATTTCCATTTGTTACTGTCTTAGTGATTGGTAAAGCCAGGTTTCCATTTGTTACTGTCTTAGTGATTGGTAAAGCCAAGTTTCCATTTGTTACTGTCTTAGTGATTGGTAAAGCTAGGTTTCCATTTGTTACTTTCTTAGTGATTGGTAAAGCCAGATTTCCATTTGTTACTGTCTTAGTGATTGGTAAAGTTAGGTTTCCATTTGTTACTGTCTTAGTGATTGGTAAAGCCAAGTTTCCATTTGTTACTGTCTTAGTGATTGGTAAAGCTAGGTTTCCATTTGATACTGTCTTAGTGATTGGTAAAGCTAGGTTTCCATTTGTTACTGTCTTAGTGATTGGTAAAGCTAGGTTTCCATTTGTTACTGTCTTAGTGATTTGTAAAGCTAGGTTTCCATTTGTTACTGTCTTAGTGATTGGTAAAGCTAGGTTTCCATTTGTTACTGTCTTAGTGATTGGTAAAGCTAGGTTTCCATTTGTTACTGTCTTAGTGATTGCTAAAGCCAGGTTTCCATTTGTTACTGTCTTAGTGATTGGCAAAGCCAGATTTCCATTTGTTACTGTCTTAGTGATTGGTAAAGCCAGATTTCCATTTGTTACTGTCTTAGTGATTGGTAAAGCCAGATTTCCATTTTGTTACTGTCTTAGTGATTGGTAAAGCTAGGTTTCCATTTGTTACTGTCTTAGTGATTGGTAAAGCCAGGTTTCCATTTGTTACTGTCTTAGTGATTTGTAAAGCCAGATTTCCATTTGTTACTGTCTTAGTGATTGGTAAAGCTAGGTTTCCATTTGTTACTGTCTTAGTGATTGGTAAAGCCAGATTTCCATTTGTTACTGTCTTAGTGATTGGTAAAGCCAGATTTCCATTTGTTACTGTCTTAGTGATTGGTAAAGCCAGATTTCCATTTGTTACTGTCTTAGTGATTGGTAAAGCTAGGTTTCCATTTGTTACTGTCTTAGTGATTGGTAAAGCTAGGTATCCATTTGTTACTGTATTAGTGATTGGTAAAGCCAGATTTCCATTTGTTACTGTCTTAGTGATTGGTAAAGCCAGGTTTCCATTTGTTACTGTCTTAGTGATTGGTAAAGCCAAGTTTCCATTTGTTACTGTCTTAGTGATTGGTAAAGCTAGGTTTCCATTTGTTACTGTCTTAGTGATTGGTAAAGCCAGATTTCCATTTGTACTGTCTTAGTGATTGCTTAAGTTAGGTTTCCATTTGTTACTGTCTTAGTGATTGGTAAAGCCATGTTTCCATTTGTTACTGTCTTAGTGATTGGTAAAGCTAGGTTTCCATTTGATACTGTCTTAGTGATTGGTAAAGCTAGGTTTCCATTTGTTACTGTCTTAGTGATTGGTAAAGCTAGGTTTCCATTTGTTACTGTCTTAGTGATTGCTAAAGCCAGGTTTCCATTTGTTACTGTCTTAGTGATTGGTAAAGCTAGGTTTCCATTTGTTACTGTCTTAGTGATTGGTAAAGCTAGGTTTCCATTTGTTACTGTCTTAGTGATTGGTAAAGCCAAGTTTCCATTTGTTACTGTCTTAGTGATTGGTAAAGCTAGGTTT